>CAOKZL010001183.1:600000-1045275 GCA_948472985.1 Iguana delicatissima | reverse complement strand
ATTTCCGTGGCCCCCCTTGCCCCCTGGCTCACACATCCAGCGGTTTGTGGTGGGTTGTGAAATGACGGTATTGATAGAGAGGAGACTTTCAAAAAATCACCCCCCCCCAATATGCCGCCGCGGAAGAATCCACAGCCCCCTGGAGCTTCCAGACCCCCACTGAAACTTCAGGTGGCTGTGGATCTTTCGCTTTCTTCCGCGGTGGCATATTGGGGGGGGGTTGAAAGAAATAAACCCAATTTACCAAACCTGTAATTGATATCCCCGCAGCTCTTCTTCAAAGTGAAGGCACCATTAATCCGAGGCTTCCTGCGGGACCCCTTGGCGGCCACCATGCTGCCCTTTCCATCCAGCGCCATCTTGGCAGGGCGCCGAAGGGCCCCCACCCACCGCTGCCGCGGGCCCCCTTGCCCCCCGGCTCACACATCCAGCGGTTTGTGGTGGGTTGCGAAATGGCGGTGTCACTAGGGAGGCGACTTTCCAAGAAGTCCCCCCCACCCCCACCCCGAATAGCCCACTCCAGATGAAAGCAATAAATCCACAGTCCCCTGAAGCTCCAACATCCCCACGGAAACATCAAAAGGCGATTTTAAGATGGACAGTAAAGAAATAAGTCCAATTTAGTGTACCTGCAATGCTTTCCCGCTGTGGGTTCTCGCTAGCGAGGATTAAAAAATGGCACCGTCCAGCTCTTTGTGGGGCGGGCCAACTGCCGAACCTGTCCACGCCCACGGCCCACCCCCCGTTCATCTCAGGGGCGAATCAGCGCGAATCTGCACTTCCACACATGTGAGCAAGCACATGATTGCGCGGCTCAGGGGGAAAAGAAACACTTTTTTTCCTGTTTTTAAAAAGCATGTGCAAGCACAGTTGGAGACGTTTCTGAGCGGATTGAGGTGTGGAACTAAAAAATTAAAGATGACTCAGCGCATTCTAAGGTATGGAAGACCTCCGTCAGATATCGCGCTACAATGCGCTAAAACGTTTTATTACCCCCGTGTGGAAAGGGCCAGTGCTTATAACAGCCCTGTAGAGCAGCTGAGCATTATTCCCATATTGTGGAGCAGAGGTGGCAATTGAAATGGAGGTTGATTGAATAATGACTTCCTTAAGGTTAAGTAGTAAGAAAACTACTTATTCTGCCCTTGCTGTGAATAACTCACATGTTCCCATTGTCTGTATTTATCAAGGCTGGTCATTGTATGGTTCCAACCCTGGATTACAACATTGCTGCTGCTGTAGCTCTTGGGGAGATATTAAAACAGCTACTGCCCTATTCACACAGAAGCTCAGTTCTTCAAGTTCTGTTCCCCTGTCCTGGGTTTTCCTGCAGCTCTGTGCATATGTACAAAATACAGCTAGGGTTGTATGCATTGGTCCCAAGATTCAGTTTAGATCCCCATTTTCTTCTAAAAGGGGCCCACTTCTGCTCAGACTGATATGGAGACAGTATGCTTCAGTTACAGGTCCAAAGTCAAGGTGAGATTCTGATGTTGCAGGAGCCCAGAGAACACAGAGACCACAGAGCAAGAAAAAGAGTAATTTATTACACGCGGGCTTTTGGCTGGATGTCTCCAAAAGACCAAAAGCCCTGAATTCAAGTTGCACAGCTCTTTTTATAGACAAAGTTCACAGCATACACAAAGATCACAGGCAAAGATCGCAGGCATGTCTCGGTCCGCCCCTCCGGGGTCACAAATACCACATGCTGTTACTAGCTAATTACCCCCGCGCTCAGACCCCGGAAAGTGCTTATCTACAATCTGCAATTACCGCAGCCAGTCAATAAACGACACTCTGGCTACGTGATCAACATCCTAGCTACCTGATACCCTTCTTAAATCTTTCTCCGTTCCTCTGACCTAAGCCCCCTGCTTCTACTTTATTTCTACTTTATTATTTCTAATTCATACCTATATCATTTTCCCCCTTAAATGCATAATTTCTAAACAATTATAGCATTTCGTGACGTTATATCATAAAACAGCGTCAGGCTGAGCCATCAAAGCGTACAGAGCTGCTGTCTTACTGGAAGTAATTTGAAGCATATTACTTATACATTGCATAAAACAAGGAAAGCATATACACAGAAACAGAAATATTAGCACTACTGGCAACAAAATTACAAACAATGCTTTTAGACAATTCAGGTTTGGTAACCAAGATGTGAGCCACTTCCGCCAGCTATCATCCCCTTCATTTATATCCTTTACTATTTCATGCAGTTTGTTAATTTGTGCTTCTATCGCGTTGCTGTTATCAGACAAGTTGAAACAGCACAATTTCTGATGCTTTTCGCATCCTACGTGATGGAGAAGGAAGAGATAGTCAACGCCTGCCCGATTTTCCAATACAGCATTCCTTAGTTCCCGCTGTTCTTTGTTAAGCAAGGATAATGCTTTGGAAGTAGCGTTTATACTTTTGACTAGCGTGCAGGCTAATCTATTTATTTCTAGTCCGTCCTCCAGAGCCAATCCTGTTATTCCAACCAGGGAGAATGCTAATGCTATTTTCTCCTGGTCCGACCTTAAGTGTGATCGGCTGTTACAGTTTTCATCTAGAGGGGCGGCTCTAGCTCTACGGTCTCGCTTCTGAGGCCTTGGAGGAAGGACTGTTACCAGACGGCTAAGGCAGCAAGGTTGAGTGTCAGACAGATAGGCTGGTATGTATGACCAGGTTCGAGACCCACAGGTCCAGAACCAGCCATGAGGTAAAAGAACATGACCTTGGTAATAAGATATATTTTGGATCTCCTTGCAAGGAATCGGAGGTCCTGGAGCAACCTTGCATTGGCTATTCTTACTCCGGCAATTGATCATGCTCGCGCAGGTAGCATTGGCTCCTGCTACTATAGGAGTTGTAAAATGAACTCAGTTAGGGGTAGAGAATTTGATGTGACCCCCCAATCTGTGCTGCGAGCATACGACATATCTAAGTGGCTAAAGATCGAACTCTGGTAGTGAGTACTATCCTGGATTTGGCTTGGCTGCCTACACACCGGTATCAGACATGAATTAATGAGTCTATTGGCAGGAACTCCCTGTGGCAAACAGAAATGATCTACCCCGGTTATATTAGCTAGGTGTAACCAATAGTTATCAGCCAAACGTGGGGATGCTATCTCTTCAACCCCTTGAGCATTGCTTACAAATATCATATACACAGAGAATAATAAGAGTAATATAAAATGCATGTTAGTATTACGCCCCCTCCCGGGCTTCCTGGGGTCTGGCTGTATGCAGGGCTGCTGAAATCCTGGACAGCAGCGATAGAGCCTAGCCCCCTTTTTCCTTCTCCAAGTGCGGGCTTAGTTGTACGTGGAATTACCAGCTTCCGGAGTGGTAATAGTATAACTCAGCCTGAATCTCCGTGTCGCTTCTTCAAGGTGAGCTTGAGGGGGTTTAAAGTGGGGGTTCCCCAGCTACCCCCCTTTTGCTCGCTTTACACGTGTCCAATGTATAAAGGGTTTTTATACCAGCCACCTTTACAGCTGTGGGGGTGGAAAGAATGACAGTTTTTGGTCCTTTCCCCCAGGGAGTCAATGGATAGATTTCCAACCCTTTAAACCCCCAAACCTCACCCCCTGGCTGGAAAGGGTGAACCTCAGTGATAGGGATGAGGAACCTATTTTCTCTGCATGACGGCGCTGTGACTGCAAAGCTTTACCTAGCGCCTGCATTTTTTCTTTTAGACTGACATTTCCTAGTTCCTGAATGTCCCCCCTTAACCCCGAAAGGATCTGAGGGGGTTCCCGTACATTAATTCAAAGGGGGGACAGTTTGGGGGTTTCCGTGAGGAGTGCACCGAATTCTAAACAGAGCCAAGGGCAACACCTCCACCCATTTTAATTTTGTTTCCTGACATAGTTTGGCCAGATGTGATTTGAGAGTCTGATTCATTCTTTCTATTTTCCCCGGAACTCTGGGGCCGGTATGCACAATGCAGCTTCCACTGGATACCAAGCAACCGATTTATTCCTTGCAACACCTTGTCGAGGAAGCTGGGGCCATTGTGGGATCCGTGGATAAAGGCAACCCGTGCCTCGGTATTATGTCTTTTAGCAGAGCCCGGCTTACTTCCCTCGCCTTCTCTGTCCGGGGGGGGTTTTTTTTTCCCCCCACCCGGGTAAAAGTACAGACAAAAACCAACAGGTATCGATAGTGTCCCGCTTGGGAAACCTCCGTGAAGTCCACTACCAGCGTTTCCCGAATGGTAAGCTCCATGTGTTTGAACTCCTGGAGGGGGTCCCTTCCCTTGTCTGGGGTTGTTTCTTGTGCACTCCAGGCATCGCGCCGAGGCTGAGTTGGTCAAGGCATGGAGTCCGTTGATGAACACCTGCTTCTGTAGCAATGCGGCCAAAGCGCTTTTCCCTAGATGGGTGGCTCTGTGGGCTGCCTGCAAAACCCTTTCCAAAGAAAAACTTTTGGGGTAAAAACCCCGGCCATCAGGCAATTCCCACCAGCCTTGGGGGGTTTTTTGAGCCCTCATGGGCCCTTGTGCCTTTCTTGTTTCCCCACTGCTGTACCTTGGGGCCGCATCAGCCAAATCAATTTGGGAGCAGCGGGGGCAAACACTCCGCTCGTTATCCCGTCTTCTATGGCAACTTTCTTGGCCACTTGATCGGCTCTCCTTTTTCCCCCGGGTTTTCACTCTCCCCCCGCTGGTGTCCTCTACAATGCATCACTGCCACCCTTCTAGGATGCCATACGGCTTCGGGGAAATTTCCCTAAATTTCCTTAGCATTTTTGATCCCTTGCCCAGCGGAATTAATCAGTCCCTTTTCACGGTATAAGGCTCCATGGGCGTGGAGGGTAGTAAAAGCATATTTCGAATCGGTGTAAACATTTACTGTAAGTCCGGCTGCCAAGGTTAGGGCTCTGATCAAGGCGATCAGTTCCACTCTCTGGGCTAGGTTCCTACCGGCAAAGGGTGTGCTTCGATGGTTTTGTCCTTTGTAACTACTGCATATCCCGCATAACCCCATCTCGGACACAACTGCTCCCATCTGTAAAATAGGTAATATGGGATGTGGCCAAGGGGTGTCTTGGAGATCGGGTTTGGTTGAATAAACTTCATCCATTGTAGCAATACAGTCATGCCTTACAGACTTGCCTGAGTTTACAGGTAACAGGGTTGCAGGGTTTAGATTGGGAGATACTTCTAACTTGACACGGGGGTTCTCACAGAGCATGGCTTGGTATCTAGTCATCCGTTCATTAGTAAACCAGGAGTTCCCTTTGTATCCCATCAGAGTTAGTACGGCGTGTGGGACCCGCACTGTAATTTCCTGCCCCATGGTCAATTTGTCTGCTTCCTTGATGAAGGGCGGGGGCCCGGTATGGTTTTTAAGCAGGCCGGCCCCCCCTTTCGCCACTGAATCCAGCTGTTTAGCCCAAGAAAACGCGACTGGACGTTTGCCAGGATCCCAGTTGCTGTGTCAGTACTCCCACTGCCACATTTTCTCTTTGTGCATGTACAACAGAAAAGGTTTTGTCACATGGGGGAAAACCTAAAGCTGGTGATTGAAGCAATGCTTTCTTAATTTTTGGGGAAGGCTGGGGCCTGCAACGCTCCCCAGGGAAAAAGGGGTCTCTCTCCTCTCCTCTAGTTGCTTCGTACGGGGGGCTTACTCATAACGGCGAAATTTGGAACCCAAAATTTTACAAAAACCCAGCTGCCCCAAAAATTCCCGTAACTCCCTTTTCGATTCGTGGGTTCTGATAAGGCGCATACAGTCTCCTTTCTCTCTGGCCCCAACTCCTGCTGTTCTTGCGAAACTATGAATCCCAAATACCTAACTTGGGTCTGGCATAGCTGACCCTTTTTTTTCCGGGATACTTTGTATCCGCGCCCCCCACAGGAGCTGTAGCAGCTCTTGAGTGCCTTGCCAACACTCGGCTTCCGATGTTGCGGCTGAACAGATCGTCCACATACTGTAGCAGAACCCTTTTTTTGGCTCCGAGTGGAAGTCCCGGAGGTCTTGGCTAAGTGCAGTGCCAAAAATAGTTGGCGAATTTTTAAAAACCCCTTGCACCAGCTTCGTCCATGTCAGCTGTGTTTTTTCACCTGTTATTAGGTCCTCCCACTGGAAGGCGAAATGGGCTGACTCATAGGGGCCAGTCATATGCAGAAGAAAGCATCTTTTAAATCTAATATTGTGAAATGGGTTCCCCCTCCAGGGGACCCCAACAGTACATATGGATTTGGAACCACGGGAGGGAGAGTGGCTGTAGCCTGATTTACTAGGCGTAAGTCCTGCACTGGACGATATTCATCTGTTCCGGGCTTCTTAACAGGCAGTAGGGGTGTATTCAATGGGATTGGCATCTCCTGAGGATGCCATCTCTTAAAAGGGGTCCAGGTGCCTCTGGATTCCTTTGCACTGCTTGTTGGGATAGTGGATACTGCTTTACGCGTACAGGCACTGCTCCTGGCTTTAACTCGACCACTACTGGTGGAATGAACCTCGCCGTCCCAGGGGGGATCCTCAGCCCATACTCCTGGCACATTAAAAACCTCCCATGACTGTTCTTCCATGACTGGGAGTGTCCAATGCATTCTCCACTCCCCCCTCTTGTGGATATGAAAATGTTAAAAGCTTTGCCTCTTTTGGCCCATGGAAGAACACTTCCCGGGTCCCATCATCCTCAAACGACATCTCCGCTCTTAAATTAGACAGCAAATCCCTTCCTAGCAAGGGCACAGGACAATTTGGGAGGTAGAGGAAAACCCATGCTGTACTAAATGTGATCCTAGTTGACACGACCGTTGCTTCACATGGATCTTTCTTCCACCGCTCCTGTGGCTCCCACTACTCGTACTTTCTGCTGAGTGAGTGGGGCAATTGGGTAAGTAACCACTGAAGTGGCGGTTCCAGTATCTACCATAAAGTCCATATCACGGCCCCCCACACTGGCTGTGACCATGGGCTCCCCCGGGGGCCAAAAAATTAGGGGCCCTCTGTTTATTCGAGGAGCTCTGCCATTCCCACAAAGTAATTTTTGTCATAGGTGTCCACCTCTCCCCCGCCGGGGGTGGCTGCCAATTTACTCGCCCATCCAATCGTCCTCTCCCACGTCCCTCTGTCCTATGCCACCCCCTCCATTCGGGGCAGCCCCCGCCGCCCCGCGTCCCCCGTCCGCACCGGGCACATTGATTCCTTCCCAGAGATCCTCTTCCTCTGCCTCCTTTTCCATCGCTTCGCCCTGCCCCAAATCCCTCTTTTCCCCCTCCCCCCTGCTGCTCTACCAGAGCTGCTGCCAGCAGTTCTGCCTTCTTAAAACATTCTCCGCTCTCGTTCCTTCTTCTCTTCCTGGTCCCTATTCACAAACACCTTCTGTGCAACTTCCAACAATTCCTGCAAATTCTTCCCTGTGAAACCTTCCAGCTTCTGTAACTTCCTCCTGATGTCAGGGGACCTTGAGTCACAAACGCCTGATTAACCATCTTCATACACTCTGGGGCTTCAGGATCAAAGGGGGTATATTGGCGATGGCATCCAAGAGGCGTTCTAGAAACGCGCCGGGAGTCTCAGTGGCCTCCTGCATAACCTCGGTCACCTTTGTCATGTTGGTGGGTTTCTTCATTCCTACTCTCATAGCCTCCAAAAGCAGGGTTTGGTATTGTAGTAATTTGTTCCATCCCTGCCGGATCATTAGGATCCCAACGAGGATCTTCTAAAAGGGAAACCCCCTCCCTCAACCAGACCTGGGGGTTGGGGTGTCCTTTTCGGGGTCCTTTCCTGGGTTAGCTGCTCCATCTATTGGATGATGCGGCGCCCTTCAGTGGTAAACAAAGTTATCAGCAATTGCTGGCAATCTTGCCAATTGGGCATATGCGTTCCCATTATGCTAGAGCACAATTCCACAATCTCGTGGGGCTTTTCTGTGTATGAAGCATAATGGGTTTTTTCCCAAATTTTAAAAAATCAGACGTGGTGAAGGGTCTGTAAACGTAGGCTTGTACTGGGGCCCAAAACGGGGCTCCTGTTCACCCTGTCGTGGGTTTGGGACCATCTGAGTGAGCTGTCGGAGTGGATACAAACTGCTGGTTGATTTGGATTGTGTTCGGTCAGCTACTGGGGAATCTGCCTTTGGCGTGTTGCCAGTGAGGGACGAACACAGAGCCTCTAGGGTTCCAACGGAATTTTTAGCGTGTCACAATAGGAGTGCACCGTGTCCTCCCAATCAGAACCTTTAAAGGGGGCTGGCCGGACTGGTGTTGCCGTTAGAGTAGTCTATGCTAGTCCCCCCAGATGAGACGGCGCCGCTGGGGGATTTTCCCCCTTGCTCCTGTGGCGTGAGGGGCGCACTCCAGCTCCCTCCTGGCCGCTTCTTTGGGACCGCTGCTCCAGCTCCTAACTGCCAAACTGGCCCCACCCGAGGCGGTGTATATGGTGGCAAATGTAAAGCCTAAGAATGGGAGGGGGGCCGATGGCTCTGTGGGGTTTTTCCCTTTAGGAACTTCTAACACTGGTTTTAACTTTTTTGCCAATTTCTCCTTCCTCAATACCAAAACTTTTGCCTGTGACTCCTGGCATCTCCGGGGAACCCCCGGGGGGAAAAATGCACTACAGTGTCCCATGAATCTATATAAGGGGGAATGGTTGGGCCCCGGATTTCCCACTATCACAGAATACACTTTGCTGATCTTATCACTTTCTAAAGACGCCTCTCGGGGCCATCCTACATTGAATGATGGCCATTTACCTTTACACAGAAACCGCAACCGTTGAGGGCGCATGGGGAAAATTTTATAATCTCCACTAAACCCTTTCTTAAAGTTTTTCAGCATACACTGCAAAAGGGGTGCAACCCTTGCTTCCGCCACCTCCCCTGTCCTCCCGCCTAAGATGAGACAGACACAAAGGGGAAGGGAATGGTCGGTGAGTAAAGGGGTCTCACCGACTGACACACGAGGAATAAAACAGCACACGCACGTGTCACTGGCTGCTTCGGCCGGGCGTCATGGTCAATAGCCAGAACCGCAGCAACCGATCACCGCACAACAGTCACACACTTGCACACACAGTCCCTGCCTCCCGCCGTCCTGTACCACAAAGCAGAACAGTTTCCTTAGCGCTTTTACGGCTAAGTACTCGTGTCCGCTTGGGAGGTGATCAGGTCCCCTTCCACCCTGAAGCGAGTGGGGTGTCTGGCCTCTAACCAGATTCTACTTGCCTAGGTCTTTTGACGGCACAGCGGACCACGAACCACTTCTCCGAAGATGATGATTGCCAAATCGAACACAGAGGAAATTTTCAGTGGAGGCAGGGCCCAGTTTCTATACTCTGCTTCCAGGAGGAAGGTTCCCTCGGTTCAGTGCTTGCCGTTTGGGGGCCCCCAGCGCAGGCTCCCCCCATTCTGGCAAAAGGAGGTAGCCGGTGGGCTCAACGTGGGGCTCGTGCGCCAAGCCCGCCCGCCTGGCAAGGCGACTCAAGAGCAGGCAAAACGCCACCTCGGTGTCTCAGCGCCTGCAGCGATCCAAGTCACAGCACCATTTATGTTGCAGGAGCCCAGAGAACACAGAGACCACAGAGCAAGAAAAAGAGTAATTTATTACGCGTGGGCTTTTGGTCTTTTGGAGACATCCAGCCAAAAGCCCGTGTGTAATAAATTACTCTTTTTCTTGCTCTGTGGTCTCTGTGTTCTCTGGGCTCCTGCAACACTGAAATATGACCAACTGTATCTCCTATAATCTTTAACTATTAGTCTGAAAACAAACATAACATTCTTTTTTTTTTTTTTTGTCAGAAATGGATATTAGCAAGCACAGTAGCCATTGTAGGTGTGGATTTTATCTGCTGAATTGCAGACAAATTGGTGCAAGGCTTTTGCACTATTATGATTATGGAGCCCCTCCCTGGAAGCATGCCAAAATACTTTCTTTTCCCCTCTGCTTCTCCTCCAAAATGGCTTCTGGTCACCATTTGGGCAGAGAAATGGAGGGGGAAACTGGTACGTGGGGGAGGTGAAGGGTTCTGGAGGATTTGAGGGCTAGCGTATTTTCTGAATTTTTGGGCCAAAAATTGTACTTTTTTTTTAAAAAAACCCAGAGACTTTAGGACACTATCAGGGGATTTTGTGGGTCACAAAAAGTGGGGTCCAGGGGCTGTATTTTCCCCACTCCTGGGCTAAAAAGTTACAGTTGCTTGGAAATAGTGCATTATAAAATCCAGAGTTATAGAACTGGAAAGGACCCAACAGCTGATCCACAAAACTACTGCTAAAGTGCTAAATGGCCATCTAACCTTCTTTTGAAAAACTCAATTTTTTGGTCAAAATCTTCTTTCTTGACATTTAAATCCATTGGTCTGGGTTTATCTTCTGAAGCAGTAGAAAAAAACCTGTCCTCTGCTTTACATCTTGGTCACCCTCCTCTGAATGTGTACCTGCTTGTCAACATGCATCTTACATCATGGTACTCAAAACTGGACGTAGCACCTCAAGTGTGCTCTGCCAAAAGCAGAATAGAGTGGTACCTCCCTTGATCTGCACATTCTCGTTCTTTTGACACATTTCAAGGCTTTTTTGGGTACCACATCATGCTCTTGACTCATGATTAACTTATAGTGTACTAAGAATGCTATCCCCCTTCCACAAAGATTGCTGTCAACTGATGTGTTACACATCCTATATTTGTGTATTTCCTCCTCTCCCTAAATGTAGGGGCTTACATTCATCCATACTGAAGCTTCTTGGTTTGTTTTGAGAGACTCATGCTGGCTTTTAGAAATCACAATGTTATCTTCTAAGACAAGCTGACAGATCAAGTACTTTAATTCTTTGTTGAAGAACCTTTCCTGATATCATTGTCAAGGTGACTGGTTGGAAGTCATACATGCCCACTTCTTCCCCCTTTGTGAGGAGGGGACAGCATAGCCAGTCTGCAGAGATCTCTTCTATTCTCCAAAAATGATCAAAGATTACTAAGGAATAATATCTAATGAGTGAACTTGCTTGCAAATAACTATTTATGGACAGAAAAAAGCAGTGTACTGCTTCTCTATCATTGCTACCCCCTCTTCCTACACACAAAAATAGTGCCTGTGGAGATACTAAACACTGCTATTTAATAGCTAAAAGCTATTAAAAAAATAGAGTGTCTTCTGTAATAAATACAGCCAGATACATGGTTAGAAAAGGTGCCTATTCAACATTTGTAAGTATTTTTTTAAAGTTATGTTTCAGAAGATAGTGCAGGACAGGCTTTTGTTGTAAAGTGAATTACTGCAGTAAAGCGCAGACAAAAGAGTAGTCAGCTAGGGCCAGGAAATCTCAAGATGTTTTTGGCCTAGTTCTTACTAAAGCAGCAACCACCTAAATACTCTAAACGCACCAAATCCCATCTGATCTTGGAAGCTAAGCAGAGTCAGCCCTGGTTAGTACTGGGATGGGAGACCACAAATGAATACCAGGTGCTGTAGGATATGTTTCAGAGGAAGAAAATGGCAAAACCACCTCCTTGCCTAAGAAAACCCTATGGTATTCATGGGATCATGATAAGTAGACTTGAAGACACATATGTGTGCAGACTTATGGATTGTACTGCTCTAGTATGTAGGTTAGTGCAAACATAGGCCCTTTCCGCACCGGGCTATTAAAACGGTGCAGAGCAACCTCCAACGGAGGTCTTCTGCACCGTGGAGTGGACTGGGGTGGACTACTTTTTGTAGTTCCGCGCCTCAGTCCGGTTCGGAGCGACCAGAACTGGTCGTGCAGCATGCTTTTTAAAAACCTCTTTTAAGAGGTTTGTAAAAAGTATGGAGCGCGCGACTCCGTGTCGCTCCGTCGCCGCGCTCCGGTGCAGATTTTCAGGTGCGCACTAGTGCATGCCTGCAGATCTGCCAGAGGCAGGCTTTAGGCTGGCGAGCTTCTCAGGTTGGTGGGGAGCCTCCACCAACCGGAAGCTGCCATTTTGGATCCTGGAGCAGTGTGGAGCGACGAGCTCGCACTGCTCCTTGTCCCGATGGACTCAACCAGACGCCGAAGAAATCCGGTGAGTCCCGTTTTCACGCGGTTCCTTCCCCACTTGTGGAAAGGGCCATAATCAAATTGACTTTCATATGAAATGGGTGGACAGAGTGCAGCCCATGGGCAACATGCAATTCCCAGGGTCATTTTTGTGGCTCCCACAGCCCCCAGTTTTGGTCTGAAATGCCACAAAGTGACTTCTAGGGGATGCGGAGGGCATTTCCACTACATCTGAAGGCCTCTTTACCCCCAGAGTAAAAATCAATTTTTACAAAGGTTTCAAAATTTTTTTGGCTCAAAATGTCCTCTAGGGGGCCAAGAAAGCATGCTGAGAATATCCCCATGTTCCCTAGAGAATGTTTGTTTTAATCATGAGAATAAATTAACTTTCCCCCAGCACCATGGCATTAGTTCAGTCCATGGCTTCACATGATTGGTTAGTGTGCCTGTGTGTTTGGGGCAGGGGAGAGGAAGAGGGAAAACGCACTGAGAGATCTGACTTTATCCTTCCCCACACCTTTTTAGTTTGATTCTCAGACTCCAGCCACCCAAGAACAGGATCAGGAAGGGGAAGACAGTGGCCAGAATCTTTGATACAATTTGTATCTTTGTGTTGCTTAGCTAGGGGAAAAAAAAAACTATCTTTGGTTCTTCAAAAGACATATTTCTCCCCATGTCTTGCAAAACTCGATGTCAGACTTTCATTTGGAGAACCACAGAGTTATGATATCATTGGTGCTGAGAGGAAATGCAAGTTGAATTAAGATATCCTAATCTTCAGAAGCAATATCCCAATTATATTTCTTTGTATCTTGGATTGTCCCTTATTGGGATTCTTCATATAGCACCTATGCTTCTTATCCTTCCTGGGATTGTAGGGTGCTCTTTGGGTCAGTGTTATTTTATTTTTAAACTCCCCACTGTATGTGTGCACAGAAATCCTGTTGTGGTGTTTTTTTTTCCTGGCAAGCTGCAATTGAAGATTTGTCTGGCGGGCTCACTAACACTCTCAGCCTTTATTTCTGTTTAATACAAATTCAGCAGATGCTGCAGAACAGCAACATAAATAAATAAATCTTGATACAAACAGAAAAAGAACAGCAACATTGTAAGTCCCCTGATATTTATACAAATGTGATCTAGGATCTTGATGTGTTTGCAAAATGTGGGCAAATCGAAAATGGCAAGAGATTTTGCTATTCAAGTTTTAAAAACGCGCATTAACTCTGGGAGATGACAGTAGCATTCCATCATAGGGAGAACGATTTGTGCAATGTTTTTTACTGTTAACAATTGGAGAAGACTTGAGGTGCCCCAGCATTGGCTTAAAATTTGGGTTGAGGCCTCAGGCAAGCTCAGCAAAGCTACATATGGTTCACCAAGCAGTTCTGACAGAGATTGTGCATAGATGAAGATGTTAAACTGATTATTTTGACTGGAGCCATTGATTAAAATGTTATCTGCTTGTAGCAATAGAAGAAGATGATCAGAATTAATGTGTTTTGCCGTGCCTGATGTGAAGTCTTCGTCATAATAAGATTCATTCCTCCCCTCAGAGTAGCACTGTAGTTGCAGCCTCTCATTTGGGAAGATGCATCAATCATTTTCTTTTAGCATGCTTATCCTTAAAAGAGCTATGACGATAATCGCAAAATAGTATTTGGGCTTTTTCACTTATATTATTTCTGTCACACCCTGCGAGCTCAGGAACAGTACAAAGGGATCATCTATCATGCTAGTAACTGATACAATAGTCAGATGAGATGCTCCTTGAATGAAAGCAGTGAAGGGCCCAAACAGATGTGGCAGCAATTTTGGATAATATGCTTTAATATGTAAACATTCCACATTTGCTCTGTCATTTGGAAAGACACTTATCTTGTAAGCCTACCCATTTTTCCTATGTAGGGATGCAGGTCAGTAGACAATACATCCAAGGCCACCAATCAGAGGCCATTTCCGCATGGGGTGAGGGAATTGCCCCGTGACGCTACTCACCAGACTTTTGGGCTCCCCAGTCCGGTCCACGCTTCTCCAGAGCAGTGTGTGGCTGCCGCTCCGCACTGCTCTGGAGACGAAAATGGCGGCTTCTGGTTGGTCGAGGGTCTTGACCAACCGCTGAAGCTCGCCAGCCTAAAGCCCACCCCCGGCAGATTGCAGGCTCGCACCAATGCAAGCCTGCAAATCTGCATAAGGGAGCAGGCTTGCAGTGGCGTGCTCCGTGCTTTTGTAAGACCTGTTTTTAGCGGTCTTTCAAAAGCATGCTGGACGACCACTTGGGGTCGTTCCGGAGCGGGCTGGGGTGCGGATCTATGTTAAGTAGGTCCGACCCAGTCCGCTCCCAGGTGCAGACGTCCTCCCTGGAGGACGCTCTGCCCCATGTTAAAAACCCCATGCGGAAATGGCGAGAGTTATGCTAATCTAACATTTGAACAGGCTGATTCATGTGGCAAGTGCATCTAACCATGGTGGGCTGATTATGCTTTGACTGCCACTACAACTATTCCAGTTCTAATTCCGGACTCAGCATGGCATTTTAGCACCAGATGCTTGTTCATATATGCCCAATCAAGGGCCTCTCCCAATGCCAAAAAAGTAAGATTTGCTAGAACTATGGCCATTTCCGCACTAGACTGTTATAGCGCTATCATTCTACTTTCAACATCCTATGGAATCTTGGAGTTTGCAGTTCAGGGAGGGTCCAGCCGGTCCCTCCCTGAACTGCAAACCCCAAGATTCCATTGGATGTTGAAAGTGGAATGATAGCGCTATAACAGTCTAGTGCGGAAATGGCCTATGACTTTACATGACTTCACTGAATTCTGGGAATGAGGGACAGCTGGGATTGGTGAGTCAGGTTGATTGGGAGATAAACTGGGAAGTAGGTAAACAGAAAGGAAGGCCCTTTCTGCACTACACTGTTATAGTGCTATTATTCCACTTTCAACATCCTATGGAATGGCGTTTGCAGTTTAGGGAGGGGTATTTAGACTAGAGCTCTTTGGCCTCAGTAAACTACAAACTCCAGAATTCCACAGGATGTTGAAAGTGCAAAAATAGGACTATAACAGTATTCTGTGGAAAGGCCCTAAATCAAGAATAGAACAGTGTCCAAGTAGAAGAACCCAAGACGCTGGCAACAAAATAAGCCTCTTCATTTATAAACAGCTTGACTCTGAATGGCTGGAGTCAACAAAATTATCTAAGAGCCTGAGCTCCTACTTTGTATTTAGGCACAGTGAATTAGCTATGTTCAAATCCCAATACTCAGAATTTTATATTTCTGTTTTTAAGGCCTAGGAGAAACCCTGCTGCAGACCTGTGTTCAGATTGTGGTCATTATGGTTGGATTAACCTTTGGTCTAAAGCAGCTGTACTTTCCAGCCCACCAGCTTGGGTAGTGCTTTGGCTAGCCTAGAAATTCCTAGCCTTCCGAAAGGGAAGTCTCCAGTTTTTACAGCAACTGAGAAATATGCCAAGGCATTCAGACAGTATTCTGCCTAATCATTTTATGTGAAACGAGCCAATTGTCACTTTTTAGGATGTTTATCCAATGAGTGAAGTCAGAGGTATGACTGATGTTTCTGTTGTAGTAGGATTAGCAACAGAGATAAGTACATCTCTCTACAGAGCTTTACTTTGCCTGGTTCATTATGAACCTTCTCACTTTTTCTCCTACTTTCCAGGAGCACGAATCTGAGAAAATTAGAATTTTGATAGCAAATTCCTGAATCAGACATGTTGTAATAAAAGCCACACTGAATAGCACAGCACCTTAATAACCAGTACATTTACTGTGGCATATGCTTTAGTCCATCTGCTGCACTAAATGGACAATGTGCACAAAAGCATATCTACTATATATAAAAGTCAAAGTTTATCTGTGAGTTTGTCTGTTTGTCTGCGTCAGGCAGGCGAAGACCTCATATGATTGGCTGGGTGAGGTGAGAAGACCTCATATGATTGGCTGGCTGTGAAGACTCTATGGAATCCTGTGGTTGGCAGTTCATGGAGGGGCCTTAAGAATGCTCAGCTGGAGAGCTCTTGGCCCTAGCTGGTTGCTATGGAGACAAGGCCTACCATCAATAAAGATGCCAGAAAATGTTTGTGAGGCATATATGAGATAAATTAAAGTGACATGTACAACAAAGTTACAAACAGACAAACTTACTCATAAACTTTGACTTTTATATAGTAAATTGTATGGGTTCCATACGTAAGGAATCTTAAAGTTGAAATTTCAAAACAAAAAATGCTTCCATAAAAATGTAAAGCCATTGCACACATTCAACAGAAAGCAATAATAATAATGATGATGATAATAATAATAATAATAATAATAATAATAATAATGATGATAATAAATCAACAGCCAAGATATCAACCTCGCCAGACATCACGAATCAACATGACACCCAAATTCAAAAGAAGACGGAAAGAGCAGGAACATCACATGCAACAGAGACCATGAAGCAGCATGACAGCTGACTATAAACGACAGGGAAAGAACCAGCACACAGATTAGACTGGGAAATATGGGGATAAGTTACAGGTACTGGCATAGGCTGGTTGCTATGGAGATGAGGCCTAGCAGCAAGAAGGAAGACAGGAACCCAAACTGTGTATATAAATAACTCTGAATACAGATTGTATTGGGAAATATGGAGAAAAGTTACAGGTGCTAGAGAAGGCAGTTTGATGAGTTCTTAAGAGGAAAATAAAATCCCGGGCAATGCCGGGTAAATACGCTAGTGCTATAATAAATACAGTCGGCCTTCCGTATCCATGGGTTCTGCATCCACAGATTCAGCCAATGGCAGTTCAAAAATATTCAAAGAAAAAAAATCCAAAAAGCAAACTTTGATTTTGTTGTGCACGAAGCACAATGCTAGTATGTAGACATACCCTGCTGTACCTTCCCAACTTTTCAGATTCCGCAGGTTTTCTCCAGCACTCATTTGAGTTGTTTGCCATTTTATATAAGGAACACCATTTTACTATGCCATTGTATATAATGGGACTTGGACATCCATGGATTTTGGTATCCATGTTGAATCCTGGAACCAAACTCCAATGGATGCTGACGGGCCAATTATATTAGTAATTAGAGTGCCATGGCACTCTTCACAGAGTTTCAGCAACGTTATGATAAAGCAGTAGCATATCCAGTCCCAAACAACAAGGAGTACTAAAGGTAGAAGTTCATGTTTTCTCTGGCTCAGGTCTTGTTTCCATGGAGCGACATCAACAACATTTGCTGAGTTTGTAAAGATTTCAAAAATCACTTTGTCAATGCAAATAAACTCCATTATTTAACTTTGGTGTTTGTAAATTTTATCTGCATTCATGGTGTGGTCTTGATTAAGCATGGGTTATGTCAGTTCTGCCAAAGAGTCCACTGGCATTATACCCATATTGTTGGTTGCAAGAGAGCAAGGGAGCACGAGAGAGAGAGCACAGGGTAACACATATTGCTGTCTAGTCTGCTGAGGGTAGTTATATTTTTAAAAATGGAAAATTCATTTGATGTGGCCAAGGTGCCTGAATAAGTGAATTGGTACATGTCTCTTTCTGTAGTCTGTGTGTGTGTGTGTGTGTGTGTGTGTGTGCATGTGCATGAGAGATTTCCTGTGTGTGTCTTTTTTTGTTTGTTTCCTATGCCATATGCTATAAAAAGAGAGGGAGAAACAGAGCCTTTTGTTTGCACTTATCCACAATGAAGCAGGACAGCAGCAAACGAGTTTACAGTTCTGCCTCCACATTTGCAGGTTTGACCTTCACAAATTTGATTATTCATGAGACGCACATGTGCACCCCCCATTCTCCTCTTCCCATTTCCTTGCCTTTTGCTGGGTGTGGAGAACGAAGGCAAGTGCACCTGGGCAAAAGGCAAGGAAACGCATGTGGGTGAAGGCATGCACACATCTTCCTTCTCCCCTCCAGAGATCCCCCCTCATGCCTTTGCCTTTTGCCCTGGTTTGGAGAAGGCACATAGAGGCAAAAGGCAAGAGAATGTTGGGGAAGGCACGGGTATGCCTTCCTTCTCCCCTCCAGGGCTCCCTCTCCCATTCCCTTGCCTTTTGCCCTGCACAGAGAATGTGCACAGAGGCAAAAGGCAAAGGAGTGGGGGAGGCATGTGTATGCCTTCCTTCTTCGCTTTGGTGCTCTCCCCTCCAATTCCCTTGCATTTTGCCAGGCATGGAGAAGGAAGGCAGGTGCACCTGGGCAAAAGGCAAGGGAATGGGGGCAAGGTATGCCCTCACTTTCCTTCTTCCCTCTAGAGCTCTCCCCTCACATTCCCTTGCATTTTGTTCAGCATGGAGAAGGAAGGCTCATTTGCCAGAGAGCCCCAGAAGGGAATGGGAGAGGGAGCAGAGGGGGGCAATTATTTGTGGTTTTCCCACTCTCGTGATGGTTCTGCGCCTTGAAATCTCATGAAAGTGGTGGGGCCGCTGTGGTTTTCATGAAGTGGGACTTCTACAAAGGTATGTAGTACAAATGTTTTTGCATTTTTGTTCCTAAAATAGTTATTTGTTTGGGGGGCAGGTGAGCCAGCCCTAGCTTTTTGGAAGCTGTATATAATCCTGTTGAATAAACTTTTTATTTGTTACCAACACTTCTGTGGATCTTCATTGAGGAATGTGGCAAGATTCTTCTCCTCACTTGCTGAGACAATGCAAAGATTTAACAAATTGCTATATAATGCAGGAGACAGTGTTTCTGTCTGAAGTAGACACCTGTCACTCTTTCAGCAAGCACTCCTATGCTACATTCACTTTTCTATCCCTCACCTGTATCATTAAATACAAACCAGTAACATGGAGCCATCATCCTTCCATTCTGATTACCGCCATTAATGTGGAACTGGGGGCAGGGAATTTGCTACATAATGACCATTACACACAAGGTGACATGTAGTAAAGGATGGAGATGTGAAGGTTGCCACAAAAGGGCCAATTCTTGTAATGACAAGTGTGGCATGGACAAGTAGACAGCTCACTGCATCATCTTGCCAAGTGGTGAGGAATGTGCACATGTGTCTTCAAATTGCCTTTTGATGTATGGCGACATAATGAATTTCACAGGGGTTCTTCAGCAAATTATATTAAGTGGTGGCTTTGCTAGTTTCTTACTCTGAAACATAGCCTACAGCACCTGGTATTTGTTGGTGGTCTTCCATTCAAGTACTAACCAGGGTTGAGCCTACTTGGCTTCCAAGATCATGTGGGATCTGATGCCTAAGGTATTTACTACATATCAGGTATAGAGACTTCTGGTAAAAATATGATCTCTATATCCACATGTGTTCTCATTTTTACCAATAGGCATGGAGCCTCAGCCTAGCTCTATTTCCCTGTAATGGTGTGTATGTGATGTGTAGCCACTACTGACTCTGGCTGGACAGTGTGGGCAGCCATGATCTACCCCCTGTCCTTGGGCTTTTTCATCCTACCCCATTATAGTGCAGTGATCCTGCTGCTATGGCTTCATTCTACAGGAATTAGTCGTTTGTGAAGTATTCAGAATTCTTTACCAGAGAGCTCTAGTGCCTCTGATCAAACTACAACTACAGTGGGATGAAGCCACAACATCAAATTGTGTAGTGTGAAAGAGCCAATGACTGGTGCTCGTGCTATGGGTCTTTTCTGTCTCAAGAGCTTCAGCGTTGTTTGCACATGGTGTTCTTTCTGCCAACCAAGATAGAAACGGTTTACTAAGGAAGGGTAAGACACTCCAGATGGTTTGTATTTCACTAGACATCAGATAGTGCTTATATATTTGTATTGCCTATACAACTGTCTAGAATGCCAGTCAGTTCATATAAAGATACGTTTTTCTTTGCTATTTCTCATTCTCTGAAACTGTCCTAATTAATCCTGTCCTCTCAGTTTTTCAGCTGCTTTTAAAATGTCCCAATTCTTTTTCCTCCTCCCACTTGGTGTCTCTGTCCTCACCTTACTTCCATGGCTACAAACTAAGCTCAAAATGCAAAGTAGATTGTACTCCATTTACTCAATGTGGGGGGCAGAATCTTACCCTTCCCAGTAGGCTCAGGCTAAACTGCTGCAGTTTCTCCTAGCTCCTAACGTTTGCCGTCTTGAGCACATTCTGACATTGCTTGGGTACATGCACCTGGTTTTCATCTGTGAAATGCTGGAAATTATGGTTTCTATGCAGTTAACCACACAGTCTTATAAATGTTTGCTTAGAAGTATGCACCACTGAGTTCAATGGGGCTTCTTGCTAAGTGTGACTAGAACTGTGGCCCAAGTTTATTAGTATGAGGAATTACAAACAATATTGTGGCAGAGGAAGAGACCTTTACCAAATTACATCAGTTTTTATTTAGTAAGCTGTTGCTTTAAACAATCTCTTCATTCCCCCTCCGCTCTATTGTTTACCCACTAGTAATAATTTCTAGATTCAGAATCAAATCAAATTGCAATACAAATAAAAATGGCACTGTATGCTGTTTAGTTTGTAATATGCAAAGCTTGAATATTTTAACGTGCAGGTTGTAACAAATGCAGGATAAGCAATATCAGCAAATTTCATAGAGCTCTGCAGGAATTTTGCCAACAACCAAACAACTGCCAGTGAACATAAGAATAACAGAATGCTTTAATATCAGTGTCAAGGAGATAAGTTGCTCTGAAACAGCTGTCCTTAATACTTAACTGCAAAGACCGTGAGAATTTAAAACTAAAATATTTTCGGGGTTTTGATGGAAAACTGGAATAAAGCCATACACAGGAGACTGACTTTTTCCCCTACAGTAGCAGAGCAGATGGCATTAAGCAATGCTGTTGGCTGGCCAGGGACTTAAAAATATAGAACCCTCCTCCCACGGCCTTTTCTTATTTGTATGTTTCTTATACTCATTTGCAGAACAATAGACTGTTTATTAAAATGCTTGATCTTGCATCCCCCATCTAGCCGCCATACACACTGAGGCCGCTTTGGATTTCTGAAATATTGGTATCTTATTGTTGTAAGGATGAATGACTACAAAATTTCCTTGGAAAACTGGCCTTCTGGAAATACTGCTCCCTGTTTGCAAAAAGTGCCATCAAAAAGGCCACAAGCCCTGGAAAAGAAAAGCATAGCCCCATGTCTGAGGTTTTTCTTTCCCTCTTCTTTTTTGACTATTTTGTCATTGCAAAGCTGTGCTTGGCATGTTGATGCTTGTCCAGAGAGACTAAGCAAACAGGCTGGCTTTGGGGGCTGCACTTTGCAGGAGAAAGGGAGGGGTGTTTTTAGTGCCATCTGCCATCTTGAAAATTAAAGCAAAGGAAAGGTCATTGGGATAAACCGATTTGCTAAACAAAATGGTTAACAACTCATGAATAAAACTTTGTAAAAAGAAGCAGAAGACGACGACGACGACAAAAAACCTTAGAAGGGGTAAACTTCTTTTTTAAAGCCCTCTCCAGACTGCCTGCCTTGTGCTCCACCCATCTCCTTTCCAGTTCATTTCCATCATTATGAGAGAGAAAAAGCCCTCACATGAAGTTGTTTGTGTATGTTAAGAGCAGAGTTTGCAATCTGTGCAGGAGGAGGTGCCCACCAGATTTCTAATGACTTTTCAATGATAATGTCGAAAAAGCTTTGTCCTCCTTGCTGTTGGTGGTTTCCACAGCAGCAGTAGCAGCAGTCACACAGGGCTGCCTCCTCTAACTCAGAGAGCCACTTTTGTCTCTTGTTTGCTTCAGTAAGGTCTCTTTCTCTCTGCCCCTCTTTCTTTTTCAGCTCCAGAGGGTCAAGCATGGAGCATTGGGCTTGCCCTTTAAAAAAAAAAAAGGGGGTAACAGAAATTAGATGTAGCCTGAAGATATGTTAAGGTGAGGTGACAGATTATCCATGCCCCTAAGAAGGAAGGAATGGGAGAACAGCACATGCTGTAATCTAGCTCCCCTTTGTTTCAGTGGGCCTTGTGATGGTCAAGATAAGTTCCTCATTTATTTTGCTTCACGTTAGGAGCAAACTAGATGGCATGCAATGGCACCCATGTTGGTTAAACTGTGTGACTTCCCATTCACTTATAAACTGGGCAGAGGTTGAGGGCAATATAATTTTAACACTGAAAGGGTGTAAAAATCTGAGACCCAAGAAGGGTGTAGCTATGGGAGCAAAATGACAGCATTGCCCAACCAAACAAGAACTCTGCCTCCCCAAATGAAAATTTCCTTCACTTCCCAAATTTCAAACATCTCAGTCACCCTTAACCCTTCAGTAGAGCATTTCAAAATACTGTTTAGGCAGCCAAAGAAAAGTGGCAGGCAAGATTACCAAGGGAATGTGACTGCTGGAAATAGAGTTTTAGGCGTGAGCAGTTTTCAATGTCTCACCCTCTGCAATGGTAGAAATTTATGCAGCTATGAAAATTTCATTGGGGAGCAACATGAGGGGCCATACCCTCATGTCCCCTTTATAACTATATCTGTGAGACTCAAAACATGAGGTGGTTCAGCAAATAGCGCCTCTGTCCTGTCAAGGAGAACTGCAGTCAAGTGACTTATCTTTTTACCTTAGGCAGAAAATCCTACGAGGGTCTCCCTCCCTTCCTGGCAGAAAAACACAAGAATAACTAATTGATTCATGATTTGGTCTCCTCTCATGGTACTTAAAATCATTTGACTGAGGTGGCCTTCTTGCTCTGCCCTTCCATACAGTCACCTCATGCCCTTTTCATCTGGTTTACTTTTAGATATCAAAAACTTTCACTTGTTATCAAAACTTGGCTAGGAAGAGAAATGATTCTGTGGGAGAGCCGAGGGAAGGTTCTGCTCCCCAGACTTATGTACCAGTCCTTGGATTTATATATCAGTAGGACAGATGTAAACAAAAATGAGACTGCTGTTTTCAAATTGCATTTGGCTCTTCATTAGTTGAAGAACATTGCCCTTTTGATTCCCTGCCACAAGTATCAGAATGTTCTGGATGAGCTGAGGATGAAGAACCAAAATCAGAACAGCACATACTATATAGATATCCCTTCCTTCAATTTAACTTTTTTCCTAGTTCCATCTAGGCAGAAGATATAGGACAATTAAATAGGAGAGGATCTGTGTGGAACTATGTTAAAACTGATAATAGCACAGGTTTGTTTATTCAATATTGCCTAGTCAAAAAATAGAAATAAGCGGCCACTTAAGAATGGCAGACTTTTGGCCATATATAATTTTGCGTTTTGATTTTGTCCTTGGAGAAGAAGAAAAACAAAACCGCTGTTTTTCCTTTTAAGATGGAAAAATATTTCTTATTAAGAGTCCAGTGCAGGAGGTATCTCTGCTCAATACAAAAGAGTACCCTGAAAAACTTAATGAGGTGGTAGCTTTTATGAATTCAGTAAGAGAGATCGTGAGATGTGTGAAGAATCTTGATAAGACGAAAAGTCTATTGCTGGTTAATTTTTCTGTGCACCTTCCTCAAGTGATAACACTTGGACTTTGTATAGGTATTTTTGAATGTATGCATACATTATTTCAGTCTTACAGCAACCCTGCGGGATCAGTATTATTGCCCTTATATTGCAGGCATGGATGCAAAGCAGTGAGGGAGCAGTAGCTTATCGAAAACCATCTGGTAGGAGAGATTTAGATCAGTTACGCTCAGCACCTAATTTTAGCTGAAATGAAGTGGGAAGAAAACCAGATTTTTTTGTGGATTAGTATATAGGTCTGTCCTTACTTACCCTTCCTTGCAGGCTAACTACTACAGAATTTATTCCCAGGGGTCCTTTCACACTACACTGTTATAACCAAATGATTCCACATTAATGGCAACATCATATGGAAACCCAGGATCTGCATTTTTGTTTGGAGACCAGAGGAGCTCTCTGGCTTAGAATTCTAAATGCCACTCATTAAACAGCAAATTGACGGCCAGTGTGGTGTTGTGGTTTGAGTGCTGAGACCAGGGTTCAATTCCCTGCTGGGTCATGGAAAGCCAGTGGGTGATGTCAAACAGTCTCAGCCCCAGAAAATCCTGTGGTAGGTTCTCCTTAGGGTCACGGTAAGTCAGAAACGACTTTAAGGCACAAACAACAACAGCAGCAACAAACTGCAAGTTCCAGGATCGCACAGGATACAGTCATGGCAGTTAAAACAAAATTAGACTGCTAAAACTGTGGTGTGAAAGGATCTATGATAGTTCCAACACTGACTATTGTATTTTAATTTGTCCACATGGAGAATCCAGATTTGAAGAGCTTTCTCCCATCCTTCAGTTTATGCTGTGCTTGATGATGAGCAAGGACTTAAAAAGTGCCCAGCTGAATCATTCCAAAGTTCCGTTTAGACCAGGATTCTTTTCCCGCAGAAGCCAACTGGGAAGCCCAGAAACAGAACATTAATGCAAGAAGGCTCTTTCACTGGTGTTCCTCTGCTGCTGGTATTGTAAAATATATACTGCTCAGCTAATGGAGTTGATCACTGAATCCTATCAATCTCATTTAGGGTAGACTCATTATGACCGTAATGGCCTCTATTCTGTTACAGAGAATACTGTATTTGTTGTACTGATTGTCTGCAGTATAGTTATTTAAGTTTAACAACAGTGATCAGCTCCAGTACCTGATAACTGAATCCTATCAGCACAGCAGAGAATACTAAGTGCTTCCCCAAACTACATATACTATAGGATGGAACCATGACTGTTAAAATGGTATCAAACTGTATATCATAATAAAGTCAGAGGAGGCTTCTGGGTAGAATGTTGGCTAATTCTGTCATAAGAATTTGCATTTCTGGACTCTTTCCACAAAGTGATTTTTGATCTGGCTGTCTATGGAGAAATTTTTGGCAAGTAAAAAGGATCCATGAGCAGAATTCTGGATTCTGGGGACATCTAGGGGAAAAACCCCCCAAGGGTTCAAATAAACATTATTATCAGCTTGTTTCTATTTCACTGGGCATTTTTAAATAGTGAATCCATTGAGAGCAAAGAAAATATTATATCCTACAATCATCACAGTCACGTCTGGTGGGAGCACAGCAGAGGGCCTTCTTGGTGGGTGCTCCTAGACTTTGGAACTCCCTTCATAAACAGTCTAGGATGGCTCCCTTCTTGTCCATCATACAACAAGTGAAACTCTTCTATTCTGAGAGGGCTTTTAGGAGTCAGTACATGGGAGGGAGAAGAACACCATTGCCCCCACCATCCCAGGAAAGAGGTCTATTGCCTGCCTGCCTGCCAGCTACACTTCACCAAGCAGCCCAGGGAGTTGTCATTATGACAATGAGGGGCAGAGGGTGATATGGCCTGAGGAGACAATCCTATTATCATGGTAGAAGGCAGAGCCGCAGGGTTACCTGCAGGTTATCCCCAAACTGTCCCCCACTTCAGATAGTCTCGATAGCATAGTCTCGATAGCTTTGGCAACAGGCCCACTGGGCTGAATTGCCATTGCTCAATGCCAGATCAGCGAATGGAAAAACATTCTTGAACCAGGACTTTATCTTGGATGAACATGCTGACCTGGCTTGTACTACTGCATCCTGACAGGATGAAACTTTCTCAGCTTTGTCCACCTGAGTTCTCTGTACAGCAGTAGGCAAGACCAGGAGAACAGGGAGGTAGAATGGCAGTGGTCTGTCAGGATTCCTTCTCCCTCACCAGATGCCCTGTCCCACAGGGCACTGCTGGGTTTGAATATGTGTATTTAAAGGTACCACCAGAACAGAATAGGGATTTTGTTTGTGTACTGCCCATCCCACTGCTCAGCTAGCTGAGTTGGTCTTGGCAGTGGTGTTGATGTCCCCTTGCCATGTTGTACTTGGGGGCTTCAACATCCATGAGGAGACTGCTCTTTCAGGAGCAGCCCAGGACTTCATGTCTGCCATGCCAATCATACGTTTTTTGTTCTGGATGGGATGATAATGATCTAAGTGTGGAGCAATTTTCTGTAGCTCTGTTATCATGGACTGATCTCTACCTGGTGGGGTTTAGATTCACTGGAACTTGAAGCTTCTGCAGGGATGGGGGTCCAGTTGAGATGGTCTGCTCCCAAAGCTTATGGATCCAGACAGATTCCTGACAGCTCTTGGGAAGTTTCCTGTTGCCTTTGCAGGTGAACATGCTGAAGCTTTGGCTGATACCTAGCATGATCACCCCTATGCTTTCTTCCCATGAAGTGGAGCCAAGTGATTCATCTGGTTTACTAGGGAGCTAGTAGTGAGGAAATTAATGGGATGGAGACTAGAGCAATGTTGGCAGAAGACTTGGAGTGTGTTCAACTGAAGATAGGCTAGAGCTCATTGGAAGTCCTATGCTATGGCAATGGGAGCAATGAAGAAATTATACTTCTTTGCCATCATTGTATCTGCACAGTGTTGTCCAGTGGAGCTGTCTTGAGAAGTTGGGGCCTCTTAAAGTCTGACCCACAAGAAAAAAAATAAAGACCACTCGACAGCCCATTGTGACGAATTTACAATACACTGCAGACAAAATCCCTTGGATTCACTCGGACTTGGATGCTGCAGTTGAGACAGATCCAGTGGATATAATCTTGACACCTGCTTGTCCTCAATTATTGGATACATTTCAGTTTGTTCAGCCTGAGGATGTGGGCAGGATCCTTGGAGAACTAGATCCTTACCTCTCTTGGCTTCTGAAAGCAACTAGAGGGGGACTGACCAAGTGGGTAAGGGAAGTGGTTAATGCCTGATTGCAGCAAGGAAGTTTCCATTCTGTCTTAAAGAGGCTGTGGTGAGGCCATTACTAAACAAAAGGCTTCCCTGGATCCCACCATTCTGAATAATTATTATCCAATCTCTAATATTTGTTTTTGGACAAGGTTCTGGAGCATGTGGTGGCCTCCCTGCTCAGAGAGTTTCTCAAGGAAACAGACTATTTAGAACCATTTGAATCTGGCTTCAGGCTTGGTTAGGGGATGAAGACAGCTTTAGTTTCCTTGGTGGATGACCTACATAGAGAACTGGACAGGTGAAGTATGCCCCTGTTGGTCCTGCTGGACCTCTCAGTGGCTTTAGATATCATCAAGCGTGGTATCCTTCTGTGCTGACTCTCTGGGATGGGACTTTGGAGCACTGTTTTTTAGTGATTCCAGTCATTCTTGGAGAATCAAACTCAGAAGGTGGTGCTAAGGTCATCCAGAGTTTTGGTGTTCAATGTCACCAATATGCTGATTACACCTAGCTCTACCTCTCCTTTCCATCAGATTCCTAGGAAGCTGTCTCAGGACTGAACCAATGTCTGTTGTCAGTAATGAAGGTACTGGATGAGGCTGAGCAAATTGAAACTCAATCCAGATAAGACAGAGGTGCTCCTGGCCAGTCAAAAGGAAGATCAGGGAATACAGAATCTGCCTGTGCTGGATTGGGTACGCTCCTCCTGAAACCTAGACTTCCTGCTTGGGTGTTCTGGACTCAACTCTGGGCCTGAGATTTGTCATACATGGTTTTAATTCAATGGATATTTAATTGTAATTTAACACTAACTTTTCATATGTTTTTCTTCATGTCTTTGTATGTGCTTTTATGTGTATTTGTGTTAATTTTTGTAAAGTACTTCAGTACTAGTTTTGGGATGATGATGATGATTATGATAATAATTGTTGGGAGTGGCAACCTTTGCATGCTTAATTAACTGGCTAGTTAGTTTGCATGTTTATTGTAGGCATAGAAGGGACTGCCTAGAGTAAACTTTCTGTTGTTTGGTCAACACCCACTTCCCCTTGCATGTTCTCTTCCTCTTCCTCCTTTTGTTCTTCAGCTCCCTGCAAACATGTGCTCTCTTATTCTCAGGGAAGCATGCTTCCCTGTAAGCATTTGAGTTCTTATTTTCGTCTTACCTTTCTTCAAGAATTTGAAGAATTCTAAACTATGCTCAAGCATATGTGAGTAAACGGGTAATTTATTCAACTTCTGCCTGTGCATTACAAAATACTCTGCTGATTGGGAAACTTATTACTAAAAATTCTCTCAATTCCCCAACAACAACAACAGTAATGATAATGATAATACTAATAATGCTACTACTACTACTATAAACATTATAACTACAACAATAACATTATGGCCCTGATCTAGCCTTAGTCATAACTTAAGAGCTGGCTTTTTGGAAAGATATGGCAAAGGTAAATATATGATGTGTATGGGGTGTCTATGTGCGCACATTGGTGCATGCCTCCAGGATCTTTTTGATTACCTGGAACACTGAGTATTCAGAGATGAGGAAAGACAAAACAAGAAGTCTGCAATCATAAAACCTGTTTTATTTATTAACTCTTGCTCCTCCTGGGCATTCATATTTTTAAGGATCATCTTAGTCTTAGTAGTGTTTATTTTATACCCAGAGAAAAACCCAAAATTTTTTATTTCACCAATTAATAATTCTATACTCAAAGTGGGGTCCTCCAAAATAATGGCCAAATCATCAGCATATGCGCTGATTTTATATTCTTCTTTATTAATTCTAACTCCTTTAATTTGTGTATTCCCCTAATTTTATTATTTAAGATTTCTAATACTAATATAAACAATAAAGGTGCTAGGGCATCCTTGTCTCACACTCTCATGATCCTAATATTTTGGGTTCCCTCCCCATTCACAATAACTTTAGCTTTTTGCTCTTTATATATGGCCTTAATCCATCCTATAAATCGCAGTCCTAAATCTACGGCTTTGATAACTTGCAACAAAAACTCCCAATTTACTCTATCGAAGGCTTTTTCTGCGTCCAAAAAACATATGGCCATCTTCTTTTCATTATGCCTGTGAAAATACTCTATAATGTTTAGAACTGTTCTAATATTATGTTTCAAGTTTGCCCTGGCAGAAAACCATTCTGGTCTGGATGTATCATTGCAACCATAACCCTTTTTAACCTTCCTGCTAATATGGTTGCAAAAATTTTATAATCTAAGTTCAATAGAGAAATGGGCCTATAGTTCTTTACTTCCAACGGCTCTTTACCCTCCTTTTTTTATCAAAGAAATATTAACTTCCCCTCAAGAGGGAGGCCATAAATTTTCCCCAAACCCAAATTTCATAATCTCCCATAATGGATTAACAAAATGGTCCTGAAACGTCTTATAATACAATGCGTTAAATCCATCTGGTCCAGGAGCCTTCCCTAATTTTTGTTTTTGGATGGTTTGAATAACTTCTTCTCTAGTAATAGATCGATTCAATTCTACTCACTGATCCTCTGTTATTTTTGGTACTGCCTTCTCATTTAAATACTGTTCCATTTTTTCTCTTTTATATTCGCTCATCATCATATCTGAATATAAACTCCTATAATAATTTGCAAATACCTTTCGTATCTCATCTTGATTTGTTAGTAAGTTGTCATTTTCTGTTACCTGTGAAATAATCCGATTCTCCCTTTCCTTTCATAACCTATATGCCAGCCATTTATTTGTTTTATTAGCAAAAAAGAAATTTTTATGCTTAATAAATTTCAACTTGTTTTCTACTTCATATGTATTTAGAAGCTCTAGCTGTTTGCACAATACCTTTAATTTATCTAACAACTTTTTATCTTTGGGAGCAACTTTTAAAGTGTTTTCTAGCTGCTGTATATCTACAGTCAGTGCTTTTTCCCTTTCCTTTCCTTTTCTTCTTGAAATTATTTCTTGTTGAATTAAGTATCCCCTCATGACAGCTTTACTAGCCTCCCAGACCATATTTAACGAGGTCCCCTTATTTAGATTTTCTTTGAAATATCTTTCAAGCACTAGCTTTCCTTTTTCAACTATAGTCTCATCTCTTAATAATTTATCTTTCAACCTCCATCTGTATTCCATTTTCCGGCTTTCTATAGTTACACTTATTGGGGCGTGGTCAGAGCTCATCATAGGCAAATATTCCATCTTTTTAACTTGACTAATAATTGTTTTGGAACACCAAATCATGTCAATTCTCGACCATGTACGGTGTACGTCTGAAAAGTAAGTGTATTCTTTCCAATTTCCATATAGGCTCCTCCAAATATCCACTAGGGCTAAGCTCTCGGTCAGAGTATAAAAAGCATTAGGTAACTTCCCCTCGCTTCTCTGTTTCTTTGCGGTTCTATCTACCTCCGGGTGTGTAACCCCATTCCAGTCACCCATGATAATAATATTTTGAATGTCAACCTCATTTATTTTTTCTAAAAGATTTTCATAAAATTCACTTTTATTTTCCAATGTGGCATAAACACCAACTACTAAAACTGTCTTACTTAAGACTTTTACTTCAACTGCTATAAATCTACCCTGAGGATCGTTTAGCACTTCTTTTGTCTCATATTTAGCATTTACATATAATGCTACTCCTCTTTTCTTTTTATCCATTCCTGAAGCGAAAACATTTCCTAACTTTGGATTTTTTAAATACAAACTCCCCCTTCCTCATTATATGGGTTTCTTGAATACAATAAAAATCTGCTTTTTGCTTTTCCAGATACCGAAATGTTCTTTTCCTTTTTATAATTGAGTTTAGACCCCTGATATTCCAAGATAATAATTTAACTTTCGTCATCCCCAATTCTAACCAACTAATATACTCACCTTACTCCGCTGTTCCTGATTCTGTAGAGATCTCTTCACCTGTATCCTCTCGCTCACCTTCCTCTTGTATTTCTTTGTTCTGTTTCCTCTTATTCTATTCCCTCCTGTTCCAATTTATCCAGTTCTTGATATTGAAGTTGCCTAACTGTTATACAGTCTTCCTCTTTTTCTGTAGGGAGCTTAATCGTTCTTTCCCTCAGTCCTTGATAATCTTCATCTCTTTTCACCCTTCTTTTCTCCTGCTCTTATATCTTTCTCATATCCTCTTTTTTCCTCTTCTTTAAGCCTTCTTAAAAATTCCTCAGCCTTATATATCGTATTTATTATGTGTCTTTTTTGATGATATGTAAATATCACTCCTTCAAATTTTCCCCAACTATACAAAATTCCTCTATTCTTCAATTCTTGTGTCAAGCGCGCATAATCTCTCCTTTTCTTCAATATTTCCGAGGGTACATCTTTAAAAAGCTTTAACTCGGTGTCCTCTATTATTAACTTGTTAGTGTAACTCCGTTGTATTAGTATCTCTTTAACTCTCTCTCGCACTAAGTAGATGACAATGTCTCATGGAACGTTTCTCTTTCGGGCGATCATCGAGCTAATCCTAAAAAATTTGATCTGTCTCAACGTCCATTTACTCTGCTGGCCAATCCAAAATCGTGCCAATTCCGGGATAATACGTTTATAGAGGTCTTCTCCTTCCTCCTCCTCCAGACCTCGAATTTTAATACATCTTTCCCTATATTTAACTTCTGCTAATGTGTTCCGCCTGGTCACCAATTCAACTGCACCTTCCAGATCCCCTGTTCTTTTCTCCAAGACTTTCGTCCTCTCCTGTACCTCTCCTGTACACTTTTATTGGTACTCCTCACCTCCTTTGTGACGCTCTCTAACTTTCCAGTCAGGCTTTCCAATTCTTTCTTCAATTCTTTAACTTCTTTCCTGATTTCTATCATCACTTCCTTCATATCCGCTTTCATATCCAATCTGAGTTTCTTCATCTCTTCCAAAGGAGCTTATGTGGGTCCATTTCACCAGAAGCTCTTCTCTGTAAAAATGTTTGACTCTGGGCGTGAGCTTGCGCTGTCTTCTTCCGAGTCGCCATCCCCTGCTCCAGATTCTCCAGATTCTAAGAATCCAAGATCCTAAAGCCCCACAATTACTTATTTCATATTACTTTTACTCAATTTTTCTCAATCAGATTTCTAATGTTCCTATTGTTACCCTTAATTACTTATTATACTTACTTCCTTGTTACTGTTCCTATTACTATTATCTGAGGTAATCTATTTAATCTATTGGATTATCTAAATTGATCTGTTTAATCTAGACTAATCTGCTATTCTGATCAGTTAGTTAGCTAATACTAACTAGCCTGATTAATTAATTAATACTCTCTAATTTTCTGATTAATTATCTTATTTAATAAATTAACAATTTAATAAATTATTTGCCTATTAACTAAGAGCTTATATACCTCTAGTTATGAAATTAATTGGATAATTAATTAGTTGGTTAATTAACTGCTTATCTTAAACCCTCCTGGGGCCCCAATTAATGAATTATAAACTATAGACTATAAATAATAGCCTGTTATACGACTATAATTTATTTAAATGCCTTAAAAAATTAGTCCCAATTTATATATATTTAATTAAACTTAACCTGTGTTTGTATACAAAACCAGACAATCAAAATTATACTACTCTACAATCACCCAAAAAAAGAAGAAACAGGAATAATTATATAAAGATTCAAATAACTACTGTCCCAGCAGATGGCACTACAAGACTAAGCACTATTCTTTCCTTCTTCCCGCTGTCCCTTCTTACATAGCAACAGCTGTGAAGATTAAAGAGGAGAAGAAAGAAAGAAAAATGTAAACAATATCTCTATAAGCAGCTATCTGCTGTCCTTGGAATAATCAACCTCCTTACTTATCTCCTAAAGCTCACACCAGCCAACACAAACTCTTTCAACCAACAAAACCCTCCCCTCAGTGAAACTGAACTTAAATCAAACTTAAACGAGATACCCCATACCAACTTAGATTTGATTTCTATTACAATTACAAATATAAATACAATATAAATACAAAATACAATTTATGAATTGCAGATCCACTTAGACCAACACCAACCTTAATTTTCTATGCCACAATGGCAATTGTTCAGAGGATTTCTTAAGCAGATCACAACAGCTGAAGCAATCACATTAAATCTGAGGGCTACTGTGTTTTCCTTCCAATCCTTGCAAAGACAGTTAGATATTTAGGTATCAATATTACAAAAAACAGTATGGATTTATTTGATAACAATTATAAAAAATTGTGGTTGGAGATTAAAGCTGAATTTAGGAAATGGCAAAAGTTACAACTTTCTTTATTGGGTAAAAATTGCTGCAATTAAAATGAATTTATTGCCTAGAATAATTTTTTTGTTTCAAAATCTCCCAATAATCTTGAACGATAAACCCTTTAAAGAATGGGAACAGGATATGAGAAAATTTATATGGAAAGAGACCTAGAATTAAATTTAAAGTTTTGGTGGATAGTACAAGAAGAGGTGGCCTGGGATTACCTAATCTAAGATTATACTATTACGCAAATGGTTTAGAATGGTTGAGGGAATGGATAGTTTTGAGAAACTTCCGAATTTTGAATCTAGAGGGGGAACATTTATATATTGGCTGGCATGCCTATATATGGTATGGCAAGTCGGCCATTGATAGGGAGTTTAGGGATCACTATCTTAGGAGGGCTCTAATTACAATTTGGTTGAAGTATAAGAGGAAATTATATTTAAGAACACCTTTATGGGTTTCACCTCATGAGCTTTTTACCAAAGAGAAATACTTCAGCCAGGTCACTGGCTTACATACAAAGACATTCTGAAGACGCAGCGGGGTAGTTTTGAATTCAGATCTAAACAGGAACTTCTCCAATTAGGATGGCATTCACATTGGCTGCTATTTATCCAGTTGCATAGTAGGTTTAAAAAAGATAGAGAACTAGAGGGTTTCGAAATGAGCGAGAGGGAATTTGATGCGATACTGAAGCCTGGGGTTAAACATAGAGTTAGTGCTATATATAATATTCTATTGACGTTAGAAACTGAAACGGAGACTGTTAAACAAACAATGATAAAATGAGCTAAAAATTTGGGGGAAGATATCACCATGGAAGAATGGGAAAGCTCTTGGACAACTACTTGGGAATTAGTAAAACCAGCCAGTTTAAGGGAAAATTATTGTAAAATATTTCATAGATGGTATTTAACCCCTGTTGGGTTAGCAAAGATAAAAAAGAATCAAAGGGATGCCTGTTGGAAATGTACCCAGAAGGGCACATTCTTTCACATGTGGTGGCAATGAGATGTAGCTAACAAGTATTGGGAAGATATACATAACCAAATTCAGAAGATATTAAAAATTAAATTTTCATTATCTCCTAAACTATATTTATTAAATATGATGAAAAATTTACAAATTGACAAGTCTAAAAAGAAAATAATCCTCTTTATGATCTCGGCAGCTAGGATATGTTATGCTCAGCTACGGAAGGAGCTGCAACGTCCAAGATTAGAAGACTGGCTTATTAAACGGTATGATATGGCAGAGGTTGATATTATTATGGAATCTTTGGAGGGTAGAGGGAAAGAAGATGTTGTTGAGGGATGGAAAATGGTTTTGTCAACATGGATTGACAAGTGGGGAATTAAAGCGACGTCTTTTATTGGGTAAATGTGAAATAATATTCCTTTTTTCTTTCCTTTGTCTGTAGGAGACTGAGAGGGTTTTGGTCCGATGAAGGAAAGCTCAGAACCATAAATGGAAATCTAGGGTATATGTAGATGAAAAGTGAGACATGAGGGTGAAACAGGTAGCAGAGAAGCTATCTTGGAATTATCAAACAATCATTTTGGACACTCAGATGTTTTATGATATATTTAAGTTGTAGGTATAAGGTTTAAGCAGCGATGATGAAGATTACTTTGGCAGAAGTGGGAGTATATCTAATTTGGTTAATCGTCTCGCTTAAAGGGATTAGAAGGAAGTTACAGATAAGGAAGCATATTAGTTTCAGCAATGATGGGTGGGGAGGGGGGAAAATTGGGAACTTAATTGTGTGTTTATGTTGGTTTCACATTGTATTGTATTATATAGAATGTTTGTTTGGGGTTTAAGGTTTATTTTTTAGAAGGCTGGTATTTTGCACTTTTTGTGAATTTGTGAATGTGAATTTGTATTGCACATTTGGACACTGGTATATGTGTATGTGTTACATTTAATAAATTTTCAAAAAACAAAACAAAACAAAACAAGAAGTCTGATTACAGTTTAACTGGATGTTTCTTTGTAAACCATACTACCGCTAATTAGGGTAATGGCCTCTTCTGTTACCATCTAGTCAGTTTGCCCCCTGCCTTTACCATCCTGACCAATATACGTTTGTTCTGGTAACTGTTTCTAGGTTCTGCAACGCCAGTGAACACCACATTTTGCTAGGCTCTACTCCTGACCTGCCAGATACTATCCTCCTCCTGTCTTAATCCATCAGATTTCTCTACACTAGACTCACATGCTACATAGTTTTCAGCAGGTAACACACATATCCTTCCAGTCATTCTCTGTCATCCCACTTTTTCAGCTGCTTTTAAAAAGTCTCAGTTTCTCACCCCTCCTCCCACTTTTCCCCATTGTGCTCAGGTTACTTCCATGGCTGAAAATTGGGTCCATAGTGCAAAAGTAGTTTGGACTCAATGAACTCAGCAGAGGAAAGGGGAGAAAATGGGGTGGAGTTTGCCTTTCCCAGTAGGCTCAAGCAAGAGCAAACTGCTGCAGTGTCTTCTAGCTTGTTTATTATTCCTTTTTTGCCATCTTGACCACATTCTAATGTTGCTTGAGAACATGTGTTTCAGTTTTCATCTGTGAAATGTTGATCAGTATGCAGTATGAATGATCCAGGACTGTCAAAATTCCAGACTGCACTTAGACTCTGCATACAGAGCAGCTCGGAAAAGCAGAGGGTCTGTGTGAGGTCAGTGGACATGATTCCAATCATCCTGTGAATGAAAAGAGACAATCCAATAACAATGGGCATGCAGTCCAACAATGGGAGAGTGGGGATGTCATGTGATAAGGACAGATCAAAAACAGCAATAAGCCAGTGCAACTGTGCAACAAACCAGCGTATGATAAAGCTCTGTGTTGATTCTGTGTGACACATAATGGAATGCTTTTGGCAGATTTTAAAGATTAGTTCACTCATCTCTCCAACAGAAAACAAAGCAAAACCAGCAAAGGAAGAACAGAGCTAGTGTGGTACAGCTAAGAGACTGATGGCTAGTCAAGAAAGATCCAGATCAAATCATGGTATCTTAAACAAGACTCTGTTTCCTCAGCCTCTGTTTGCACACTAGGGATAATAGCAGCTGTCCACTTTCCAAACATGGTGTAATACCACAACTCAGTTCAGACACTGTTGTTTCCAGATTGTGGTTTGGAGGGAAAGTGTGAACTGTAATTCATCTGGAAATGGTGTAAAACTGTGTGCCAGGCTATCCTGAATTGATGGCTAATTTCCAGTTATGCAAACAGTGGTGTGGAGGATTGCTTGAAATCAGCCCATAAGAAGCCCTTTGGCTGCTCCAAGAACAGTGGTGTCCTGGCGATGGACAGTTGGAGAGCGACAACTCATTGTATAGTTCTGAGGTGAACTGCCTGATTCTCCTGTCCGTCACGCTGGAGTATGTAAATGTTGAGTATTCCTAAGAAAAAGCTGTTCCCCCTCCAGATTAAGCTGTTTTAAGTTTTATTATCAAACTCATGTGGCAAAAATGGAATCTTGCATGTTTACATTTAATTTCCTTGTGTATACAAAACTGCTGTTTACATTGCCGGTATGTACCTCTTGTGGAACCTGTTTTTCACATTATGAATTGCTTATGGAATCTACACTATGAATTTTGTATAAAATAGCTGGAGAATGAATGTGATTGGACTTGAGTTTGCTTTTTCATGGATAGGTAGTGAATTGCTGATGTTTATAATAACAATATTAGTGAATCAATGCCCTTGCATTTCCAACATAAACAACACAAGTCCATCTAAGTACCTTAAGAAAAGACAGTAGGGTACAGAGGAGGAATGCTTGCCTGCAACTGATGTTACCCGAGGAGTTGAGGAATCTTTGGCCATTTCCACATGGGATTTTTAACATGGGGCTGAGCATCCTCCAGGGAGGACGTCTGCACTTGAAGCGGACAGGGTCGGACCTACTTAACATAGATCCACACCCCAGCCCGCTCCAGAACGACTCCAAGTGGTCGTCCAGCGTGCTTTTGAAAGACCGCTAAAAACAGGTCTTTCAAAAGCACAGAGTGTGCCACTGTGAGCCTGCTCCCTTATGCAGATTCGCAGGCTCCCATTGGTGCGAGCCTGTGATCTGCTGGGGACGGGCTTTAGGCTGGTAAGCTTTAGTGGTTGGTCGAGACCCTCGACCAACCAGAGGCCGCCATTTTTGTCCCCAGAGCAGTGTGGAGTGGCGGCCGCACACTGCTCCGGAGAAGCGTGGACTGGACCGGGGAACCCAAAAGTCTGGTGAGTAGCGTCACGGGGAGATTCCCCCACCCTGTGGGGAAATGACCTTTATCCAAGTTGTTAACATTTATATATTTCTAGTCTTACACATATTTACAGCATGATGACCCTGGGCACAGACTCTGCAATGTTCAGCCAGATAACAAATAAATATTATAATAATATAATAACATGGGAAATTGAGCTTAAAACACAAACCATGTTGGTGCAACATGTAAACCATAGTTTAGAATTGCTTATCTTAAGTTTTGAACTCTGGATAGAAGGTTCTTTTAGCACTGGGCTGCACATCTTCCCTTCTTTCTATCAGTCTTTCAGATCTCACTCTCATTAACTGAGTGTCTGTGGACTAAATTTGGTTTCCACCTGTAAGTGCCCATATGTTAAAGGCCGATACAAAATTAAACCAAAGAAAAGCCATAAAGAAGATGGTGACAATTAATATATGCAAATTATTTGAGTCTATGGTCCAAGAGGGACGAACATTCAAATCAACCTAAAAACCACAACTGAGTTTTCTCTTCTATATTAATATATTCTAAGCTGTTGGTGGAGAACTTCCTGGGATGAGATTTACAGAGGAGAAGAACTGGAGCTAGTTAGGGTATGGTGGACAGTACCTTCAGTTTATGATCCATTTAAGGTACTTTTTGAAGCCATGGCTCTGAATTGCATTTATCTAGTTTAATCTCTAACTAATTTTACTACAGGCATGCAAAAAATTTGACTAACAAAGCTGAAGGTGGCCGAGTGGCATTGCTAGGTGAGTGCTGAACAATCTTTCTGTTAATGAAGTCAAGGCAGGAAGCAAAAAGGGGAAGGTTTTACAAAGTTCTAAAAGCACATGCCACCCAGTATAGAGCTCTGTTAATCTTCCTAACTATAAATGTAATATTTATACATTTATAATATAGTAATAATTAAATTGGTTTAGGCAGAGTTATCTTTGCACATGTTTTCTATTTGACTGAGTAGAAACTCATTGCAATAAAAAGAAATCTTGGCTGTGTAACTTTCTCTGGGCTTTGCTTCATTTGGCTCCAGCTTTTGCATCTATGGACCTCCTTTACTCTATTTAAAAATATTTTGCCTGCAATGTCATTCTTCCTTGGGGAGATGATTCTTTCTGACTTTTCTATTTAGAGACAGAAAGAATCAAACAGCCCTACAGGGTTGTGGCAAAGCACTTGAGATAAGTGGTTCCCTCCCTCTCCCCTTGTATTACTTATTTATTAAAACTGGTGGAGCATAACTAAGATGATGAAAAAAACTGAGGAAATACAGAATACAATGGCCTTCAGATTTTAATGGGAGATATGACTGGAAGCTATTTGTAAATTATTAAAAAAATTGATTTTATTCTCACAACCACCCTCTGAGGTGCATTTGTCTGCTTTATTATATTTGCCTTGTGTGTTGTTTCAAACCACTTACAGAGAATTGTGGGCTTTTTATGGGCCAGAGTCATTCAGTCTTACTAATTAAATATGAAATTTACATTGAGGTGCTGTGTGTGTTTCTGTCTTCCATCGCCCCTTAAATTCTGTCAATGGCTGCACCAGTTGCCCATCTAGAAGTATTAATAACAGGTCAATTGTGAAACTCAGAGACATACTTGCTTTAATTTATTAGCCAAGGTTTGTCGACTGTATGTGTTGATTAATATATATTCATGGCCATTTCTGCACTAGACTAGACTGCACTAGACTGTTATAGCGCTATTACTTAACTTTCAACATCCTATGGAATCCTGGGGTTTGCAGTTTAGGGAGGGGTCAGTCTGCTTTAACTTACCACAACCTCTAAACTGCAAACCCTAGGACTCCATAGGATGTTGAAAGTGGAAAACTAGTGCTATAGCAGTCAAGTGCAAAAATGGCACATATTAGCTGGCTGTTCATGTTCTGGTTGTTCACAAGTAATTAAAACATATATTTGTAGAGATCAGCATTTAGAGTTTTAAATTATCCTTTCACTCTTTAATGCACAAATGAAGTTAAGCCCCAAGAGCTTTACCAGTCTGGATCATCTGATGCCTGTATAGCACAGCCAAGGACATATCCTGCATTCCAGAACGGCAGTGCTCATAGAACTGATTGCTGATGCTGTCAAGTCCTGAAAGTAAGGGACAACTTGAGGTGGCAGCACCACTCTTCTCTTAAACAACTTGCTTATTTGCTTGTACTAAGTATTTACAAGATAAATCAGTATTGTGGTACCTGTGGCAGCCGATTCTGTAAAGCATTTAAGACTATGACAGGCTGACCATGACAACCTGGAATTCAGGAGACAGAGCTGTCTGGACAGGACAGAAAACATTGTAACCCTTTATGCTATATATGTGTCCTTCCCCTCCTCAAGTGAGTTCCGGGCCATTTACAAGAGGATTGTGCACTATTATGCTGCCAAGAATTCTATTAGGTAGTCTGAGCTAATGACAGAGTGACTGGTTTAAGTTCACCCAATGTGCTTCATGGCTGAGGAGATTTAAACCCAAGTTTCCCCAATACAGGTCTGACAGTCAGGTTAGCCACATTAAACAAGAAATTTGTGATCCCACTTATGACAAACATTTGATAATGGGACTAAACAATAGCATAGTAATATTTAAAGGATTGCAAAATCAACAAAGGATACCTTAGCAGGGAACACATTTATTGTGGCAGAAGTTTTACTGTGATCAGAAGCCATTTTGGAAGCTGTAGCCCACTGAAGTAGTGGTTCTTAACCTTTTCTTTACTGGGGACCACCTGTAAATAAAATTTGTTGCTGAGGACCCCCAAGACTTAACTCAAGATTTAAATATTTAAATTTAGATTTGAATATTTAAATATTTATTTAGATATTCAAATATTTATTTATTTATTAAAGGCTTCTGGAGATTACTCAAGACACTGGGTGACCTTGGGCAAATTACATTCTTTCAGCCTCAGAGGAAAGCAAAAATAAACCTCCTCTGAACAAATCTTGCCCCAGAAAACGCCGTGATAGGTTCACCTTAGGATTATTGTAACTCAGAAGTGACTTGAAGGCACACAACAACAAAGTCCCGCTGACAGGGGAAGGTTCTTTCTAGCCATCATGTCTCTCTCTTTTGAAAACTGAATCATGAAAATGAGGGAGCAGTTTGGGTTTGTGCACATACCTGCTGCCATGACATTTTGCGCCTGCTCTCCCTGCTACCATGACCCTGATGAAAGGGACAAACAGCAGCAGGTGTGTGTGCTTGTCCAAAGTGCTGCCTTGTTTGCAAACAAGGGAGTAGTTTCGGCACCTACTCCTCCTCTCCTGCTGTGCCCATTCCGGCTGTTGTTGTCTAGTAGCAGGGCTTTGCAGACTCCCTGTGAGTGCTCTGCAGACTCCTAGGTTAAGGACCATTTCACTAAAGCATATGGTACGGTAAATCTGTTATTCCTTAAGTTACCACAACCTCTGATTGTTTGCTACAAGAGAAAAACATGACCATTCTTTATAGTTGGGGTTTTGTCTCTTGTGAAATTTCATTCCTCTTGCTTATCCTGAAGATGAACACACAAAAACCATTTTCTTAGATTTAATCCATGAGAAATGTAACTTTAGTATTCTGAAGAAAACACTTTTCCCCTTTAGAATACCAATTAAAAAGTCAATAGGAAAATAAGTTATTAATAAACAGTCTCTTGTAACCAAATGCTCTGCAATAGGGGAAATCTAAGAGGAGTCTAGTAAAATACTTTCCAAAAAATGATTTTACAACCTCAAGTAATTAAAAATGCATGAACTGTATGCATTTCTCCTTCTTTGCTCCCTCCCCCCAATAATTTTCAATAGTTCTTGGCCCCTGGTGTTCAGTGCACTGAGACACAAAAAGAAACTGGGTGCAATGTTCTCTGTTCCCTTTCTGGCAGAATGAGCGGGAACAGACCCAACCACAGAAAAACACTTCCCAGCCAACATGGCAGTGCTTATTTGCTTGTAAATATTTTTAAGCTTGACTCTGTGCCTGAGGAGAGAGTGGGAGAGGTCAGTAAATAGCAAATATGAAGTGATTGGAAGCTGTGTTAAGTTCATATGTCTATGTCACTACACTTCTGGCTGTATTTTTAAACCCATGCAGTGAAGCAGGATTCAGTAGCCTTGTGCAGATGTCTCCTTGAAAAAGAGCACAACAAAATATTTTGAAGTAAGGAAACCTGAAGAGGTCTTTCAAGGCTGACAGTGTCACCAAGATGACTGTCCATAAGCATAGCTATACTATGGAATTCAAATAACCTATTTTACCTTATGATATGCCTGCATTGACTTCTGTGACTTTAATGCAGCACAGTTAGGTTGTGTTTGTACTTGCGTCTGGTTGATGTTATTGGGGAATTGAGAGATTTTTAGTAATAAGTCTCCCAATCAGCAGAGTATTTAGCAAATGCACAAATGGAAGTTGAACAAATTACCAGTCCTACTTCTATCATCTCCACCCCAGGCACACTTAATATACCTCAAAATAAACACAAACAGTTTGGTTAAAAATATGTAAAAAGGATTTACTCACACAGTCTTGTGTATAGTTTACACAGGTTCAAATTCTTAAAGAAGGGTAAGATGAAAATAAGAACTCACATGCTTACAAGACAGCATGCTTGCTGGAGGATTGACGACCACATGCTTGCAGAGAAGCCAAAGAACAAAAAGAGAAGAGGAAGAGAACATGCAAGGGGAAGTAAGTGTTGACCAAACAACAGGAAGTTTACTTTAGGCAGTCCCCTCTATGCCTACAATAGACATGCAAACTAACTAGCCAGTTAATTAAGGCATGCAAAGGTTGCCATTCCCAACAGATGTGTATCTGGTTGCATGTGTTCTATACCATGGCAGGATTCCATTCTGTGACCCTTTCTAGTTGCGTTGTTCTGAAGACCCTCTATTAATCTTCATCCTGGGTTTGCTCTACTGTACCTCTCAAAAATATCTGGGGAGCATGACATTTGTCAAAGAGCTATGACTCATACATTTCATATATCAGCAACCACTTGTAAGTGAAAATCTCTTCCCACTGCACCTCATAATAGCTGTGGTATGTTTTATGTCCCTACTGTGCTTAGAAACTCTTGGTTTCTATATGTTTAGAAGATTAGCACTCTTCAGAGCCAACCTAGTGTGCAGACCTAACCCAGCGAGGTATCTGGGGGCTAGCTGAGTTGACACTAAGCAAGTTAAAACTATGTTGAATCCAAACTTTTCCTAATCTAGGGCTGCTGGAAGGTCATCATGGACTGCCCTTGCTTCAGCCTGATTTCTTGTGCTGGAATTGTGTCTCTGTCCCTGAACTGGTAGAAGTCTGGATTTGGAACAACTCGGCTCTTACCTTGTCCCATCCCATCTCTTTTTTTGCTTTTCTGATGGTACACCTTAGCTGTCAGGTTGATATGTCTGAAGATCTCCGAGACCCACCAAAAGAAGAGCATTTATGCTGGCAGTAGAATATTTTGGCTACAGAAGGGCATTTTTTGTTGTCAGAAGAGATTTTGTCTAATTCTAATCTCCTGTAACCTGACCCTCAAACCCAACTTCAGCCTACAGCCTACATTTTTAGGTTAGAATAGCACTGCCTATCAGTAGTCAGAGTGAGGACTAAATTACTTTCTGTATTAAATACACAGGATTTGGTACTAGTGAAACTTTATCTCTTACTCCAAAATAAATGAGTCTAGACCCAAACTGGTTTAAACCTCCACCTGAACAGTTCTTCCTTTTTAATTCCCTTCTTCCCATGTGGAGATGGAGTCTTCAGGGTGGGGGATGACAGTGCCCCTGCTGCTAAGGAAAAGAGATATCTTGAAGAAGGACAGCAGCTTTCCAAGGAAGAGGGAAATAGGTAGAAGAAACCCACTGTTTCTAACACAAATTGGTATTTTTTCACTCTGGTCCTGAATCTTCAGTTTTCATGGGTCATTCCTAGCAGGAGAAGAAGGTGCGAATTCTGGCCAGAAGCAAGTAGGCTAGTTTAAATGTTTCTTGTCCCATTTCACTAGGTAAGTGAGAAAGGACAATTTCCTCATTTCATCTTGTTCTTGGAACAGCTCCTTACTTAGGATTTTTTCTTAACTTCCAAAAAGGAAAATAAGTTCTCTCTTTGTGTTAATGTCTGTGTTTGAATGACAAGCTCTGAGCAACTGTGATTGGTACTTGATGCCTAACTCTTAATACCATCACCGTGGGTTGTGCCCAAGTCTCCCATTTTGGACAGGAAATCTCAGGGCCTGGAAGAAATATGGAATATAATTAATTATAAAGTTTTGTGACAAAATTCTATATTTGTTTTTTGTTTATCCTTTTTAATGTTTATTTTTACTTTTGAAATTTAGTGATATTTTTGACAAAGGAAAAAACCTCTCATTCTTCTAGTTGGCAAGATGTATTGTTTACATTCATATATGTATATTCTGTATATAGTATATTCTGATTTTATCAGAAATCTTTGATGAATCAAGCCTAGAAGGTTCATCTGGAAATATTTCCTGAACTGAAGCTGGAATTATTCAAAATCATTTGTGTACTAAAGCATCTTCTTTTGCATTTGAAAAAGATGTCAAAGATTGTTGCATTTTAAATTTGTGCTTTTCATTTTTTTCATTTTTTTCCACAAGACATTTCTTTTTAAGAATTGAAGTTAGTAGTTTTTAGAGAGGAGGGGGTGCAAGTAGTTAGCCATGGCTTAGGGACAAAATAGCCTGGCCCTGGCCCTGGCCCAAAAGCATGTCTCCGAAGTGGGTAAGTGGTAGCAGAATGGCAAATGTGTAACTAAGTGTAACTAAGTGAAAAGTGATGAACACTAGGGCACCCCCCCAACTATATCTGTATCCTTCTGGGTTTGAACTAGCAGTGACTGGCCAGGAAAGAGCTCTTGAGGTTGTGGGGAATAGTTTTGCACAAATATAAATCCAGTGCATAGCAACTGTGAAAAATTCCACTTCCTTGCTAGGAGTTATTATCAGGGAAGAGATTGGCATGGTAACTGTCATTATCACAAGGGTTTTATATAAATCTGTATTGCAACCGCATACTTGGAATATGGTATAAAGCTCTGATTACTGAGGTTCATAAAAAGCTGAAGAAAGTGCAGAAAAGGGCAACCATAATGAATAAAGGGCTGGAGTAGCTCCTCTGTAAAGAAAGGCTACCCATGTTTGAAAGCTTTAAGACTGGATAAAAGGCAAGGTAAAGTGAGGCTAAATGATGCATAAATGATGTATGGTGTGGAGGAAGTGCCTAGAGAAAAGTTTTTGCTTCTCCTTGAGTAATATGGGAGACTAGGGCCATGCAGAAACACTGAATGGTATAAAATCTAAGAAAGACAAAAGGCGGTTTCTCATCATATAGCACATAGCGCATTTTAATTCATGCTGCGAGTCACCTTATGTCCCAGTTCAAGAGAAAGGTGAGATGTAAATAAAATAAATAATAGAAATACATAATAAATCATAGTTAAATCAAGAAATTCATTTCTGTAACTTGTAGTGATGAAACTCCCCAACTTACATAGTTGTCTGACAATTCACAAAGATAAGTCTTCAAATAGCTACTAGTCATGCTATTTATATTCTGCCTTCAGGATCTGGGATAGTATGGCCCTGACTGAGATAACAACTTCACCACCTGTAACAAAGAAGAAAGTACAAGAAAGTAACGTTTCAAAAGTAATGAACACGAGCAAGGAACAATGATGTAGGAAGGAGTGAGAATGAGAGAAAGGAGAAATTTTGTGTAGTTACTTTTAAAAATTAATTTTAAAGGATATTTTCAGACTTCTTGAGTGGAGTATTTGAACTTTTATGCCATTCTCTTGTCATTTATAGAGATATCAAAAGGCATAATAACGGTAACAAATAGTATAATCAGTAATATAGAAATAAAAATCTTTTTGGAATGCTCGTGGTAAGACATAGCTCACAGCTGGTGATGGTGATGTATGTGTCTGTGTTTCTAATGAGGTACATAATGAATGACTTTCTGAAAGCAGTTTTCCAAGCTCTGCGCATTTTACCAGTTGCTGGGGAGAAGGCTTTTGCCCTCCTGTCCTTGTGGCATGCCCAGGGGTGTCTGGTTGGACCAAGTGTGCTGGATTAAATGGGCCTTTTATCTGATCTAACAGCTGCTCTTTCATTTTGTATTTGTTGTGTCTCAAAGTTTAATCTCAGAGTCTGAGTTGAGTACTTTATAGAGATTTTTTTTTTTAGGAATAATATCTGGAAAATTTTAGGAGTGAAGAAAGTTTTGTGTACTGATGCTATCTCTTGGTGTATTGATATTATCCTTGGTGGCTGGCTGTCATTTTATATGAGAGGATGTGTGTGTTTCTATCACTGTTTTAAGATATACATTTGTTGTTTTTGTTCTTGCTGTTGTTGTTATTTGATGTCAATTTGACCTTGGCGTCTGGTGACCCTATGAATAAGAGACCAACAGGATTCCTGGTTATGAACTGCTCTTCCAAACTCAGGGCTATAGGGACAGTCCTATAATGCAATACAGGCTCCACATGTAATCCAGTCTTCCTCTTTTTCTGTAGCTTTCTACTTTTCCTAGTATTACCATTTTTTCCAATGAGTTGCATCATCTCATGGTACATCCAAAGTACAACAACCTTATTTACTCATCTTTGCTTCAAGTGAGAATTCATGCATGATTTGCTTTAAGACTCATTCATTTCCTTTTTACCAGGCCATAGTATCTGAAGAAATCTTCTCAGCATCTTATTTCAAATGAGTTGATTCTCTTTCTGTGACCTTCCTTTGCTGTACAGCTTTCACCATCATACATTGAAATCTGAAATACTATGGCCTGAATGATTCTGACTTTTGTATTTCACTATGTCTTTACACTTGTGAATCTGTTATAGTTCCTTCATGACTACCTTTCCAAGTGTTAGTTTCTTCTGACTTCTTGATTATAATCTCCATTTGGGTTAATGACTGGGCTGAGGTATAGGAAATTAAAGATTTCCTTTCAGTGTCTTTGTTACCAACTTTAAAGTTATGCAAATCATCTATGGTCATTATTTTTCTTTTCTTAATATTCAGCTATAGCCCTGCTTTTGCACTTTCTTCCTTTACTTTCATCAGCAGTCATTCAAAGTCTTTGATATTTTCTGCAAGTATATGGTGTCATATCTTGAATTCTTGGTGTTCCCCAGTTTTCCTGCCTGCTTCTTTTGGGTCTAATCAGGAGAATCAGATGTTGTGGCATTCCCATTTCTTTCAGAGTGCATCATAATTTCTGATGATCTACACATCTTTGAAGCAATCTATAAAGCACAAGTTGATTTTATTCTAACCATGCATCATACATACTTGGAATATGGTGTGGATATGACAGGTGTCTGAGGGGTATGCACCTTGTGGTAATTTTTTAAAAAATGGATTAATTGATTTTAGTTAATTAAAATATATCTCTGTCTAGTAGTACATAGTAATGCTAGTGACATTATGGAACATTTATCAACCCAGGCTGGGATTCCATAAAATGCTGGTATACTTCTTTGTTCTTGGTGAGTTGCAAGTTGTGCAAGCTGAGCATACATCTCCATCATCGGTCATCTCCAAACAAACACTGTCAACAAATGTTGTACCTGAATCCAAAGCAATACCTCCAACATTCCAGGGAGCTGGTAATATTCATGTGTGGAGACTTCATCATTCTTCACATATGAGACCTGGAGATGAGTGAGCTATTGACCAGAGGATCAGCAGTTTTTCTTTTCTGAGATGTGTTAATTTCACAGAAAGTGTTTGAGCATGTCCTTGTTTAGGTGATCAATTCCTGTTTGACAAACAGTGACATTCCCAAGCTTTGTATGCCCACTCAGCCCCTCTGCTACCAAGAAAGGATGGAAGAGCCAAGAAACACAGTTACTCTTAGCTTCCCATAATGGCTGAATTAGGAAGCTGGCTGGTAGTTTCTAAATATGCCAATATATGAAGCCATGAGGCAAAGTCAACACCTGAATCCAGCCTTGTTTCAAAACCATTAACAATAAGTCCTGATTCAGATGTAACAAGAATATATTGTTAAATATGGTTTCTTGGCTTGTCTCCCTATTTTTGCAATGGAAGGAGTGAAGTAGGACTAATGGATCTATGGCCATTTCTGCATGGATTAAAAAAAAACGGTGCAGTGTGTACTCCACGGAGGACATCTGCACCTTGGAGCGGACTGGGTCCGGACTACTTAGCGTAGATCCGCACCTCAGTCCGCTCTGGAGTGACCCCAAGTGGTTCTCCAGCGTGTTTTTGAAAAACCTAATTTTTCAGGTTTTTCAAAATGCCAGCGTGTGCCATTGTGTGCCTGCTCTCCAATGCAGATTCGCAGGCTCGCACCAATGTGAGCCTGTGATCTGTGGAGGGCGGGCTTTAGGCTGGCGAGCTTCAGCGGTTGGTCGTGACCCATGACCAACTGCAAGCTGCCATTTTGGATGCTGGAGCAGTGCGGATCTGTGATCATGCACTGCTCCTCCTCACCCCGGACCGGACCGGACCCAAAGAAGATCCGGTGAGTAGCGGCAGGGAGCGATTCCCTCGCTGAGTGAAATGGCCTATGTCTGGATGCAAGAGGACAAGTCACAGCATTTCTTATTATTTGATTGTCCAACTTCAGCAACTATATCTTCATCTGGAAACTGTTATTAAAGTAGGCTGATTCTCTTTGCTTTATGATAAAGCTAGTGTAGCATAATGAGGACATAGGAATGGAACTTTAAACATATATTTCTATTTCAAGGGAGCATTTGATATTTATTTGATTCACTTAGTGGAGATGGAGAATGTGTGGTCCCTCAGATGTTGTTGGACTACAACTCCCATCAGCTTGGGAAAGTACAGCCCATTGCAAATATTTATGGGGTTTGCATTCAAATAACATTTTGAGGGACACACATTGTCCAGTTCAGACTTATGTGAAAATATATTCTTTAAATAGGATCATGATAATTCCCATGGTAGTGTCATTGAGGTCGGTTTGACCTAGCATGATTTACCTGCAGAATACCTTCAGGCAATTAGAAACCCAGCTTTTAGAAACAAAGTAGGCAGTCAAATGTGTAGTTTGTTATAATTGATGCTTTTGAGTACACTTTTTCAAAGCTGCTTTGTGCTTAATAAAAGAGAGACAAAATCTTTTCAGAATTCCTGATTGTTAATTCCCAACATGAAAAACAGCTAGGGCTACAATGCTAGAATCTAAATGAAGTTGTAAACTGGGAGCTAATTAGCCACAATTGAAAGCCAGCAGAAGATAAAATAAACAGCCTACCATGAAATTATTATTAATGCATTTAAGTGGTGCTGGGGGAACCCGTGGAAAATAACTTTGTTTTGACACATTTTGATATGTCAAATGTGAGGGGAAAGTTTTCCTCTGGAGCTACACTTTCCATCTGAAATGCTTTAAATGTCCTATGGCACGTAGCTTTAATAATGTGCTTTTTTCTTTTGGCATTTGATAGCCTGTCCTCTATAGGAGCAGCAAGGTCATCTCTGCCTCTGAGACCCCAATATGTAAATAGCTTTCAACAGAAAAAAATGTGTTAATTGTAAAGCCCTGCACTCTAGAAATTTTGTGTCCTCATATTTTGGTCAACATAGGGTGGATATTGTGGGATTTACACCATATGTCACTTGAATTCCAAAATTGCTGCTTTTAGTCAGCTGGACTCTGTCATTTGGTATTGATCAGAGATAATATGCTTTGCAAATTAGGGTGGATACAGTGCCTTTGTACATAATAGATGTTGTCATTCATTTAGAATACTTTGAAAGGGAAGCACATTGCAGTGGGAAGTTAAAGCCCTGACAGCCATTGTTAATGAATTTTCTGTTTTCTGGATTCCATAATCTTGAGTGAATCGATAGTTATTACAGGCTAATATAAATAAACAGGGCATCATTCATATGGAAATGGTGATGGGAATAAAGCCTTCAGCTATTTTAGCATAACATTTTGTATGGTTGGTTGAAAATTAATAACAACTTACAGCACAAACCTATATAGTTGGGATAAGAGAATAATAAGCAGAATACATGCCATGGCTACAGGAAGATGTTTTGAGCACTTATTCTAAGCAAAGAAGAATTTGGCAAAGGTAAATATGTTTAAAGAGAGTCAGTGTGGTGTAGCAATTTGAGCATGGGACTACAGTCTTGGAGACCAGGGTGTGATTCCTTGCTTCACCATGGAAATCCACTGAGTCACCTTGGGCATGTCACATATTCTCAGCCCCAGAAAACCTCATGATATGTGCACCATAGGCTTGCCATAAGTAGGAAAAACTTTTTGAAGCAATTTTTTTTACTGTGTTAGATCCTGGTGTAGTTGTGCATTAAATGAGTCATGATTCAGGTTAGTCATGATTCATTGCTCTACACATAACAAAGAGTGTTCTAAATGTGTCTGCCGTAAGCATAACAAAGCGTGGATCCAATCCATTGTATTGTTGAGTTTTTGATCTAGCAGTGCTTTTGAGGAACTTCTGGAGTGGTGGTAAAATCCAAGGAAGACATTTTTGAAAATAAACCACCACCTTAACCTGTGTGGTTCAATCTGTGATGAATTGCATGACTATAGTTCATCCTTTGTCTGTTGCTTAATCTGGGCTATATTCGTATTTTCCTTAAAAATGTGTTTTTCACACAGGATGTTTCTGCTTTTCATTCTGCCATAATCATAGAAAGTCCAGAGCAAAGGGCAGTTGCGTAGGGACACGGGAGTGGGGGTGGGGGCATTCACCCCGGGCAGTAATTTTTTTTTTTGGCGTCCTGGCCTGTGGCCCTACCCCACATGCTTTGGCCATGCCCTCAAGCACTGCAGCCATGCCCCCGCTCACAGTGGCCACGCCCCTCGCACCGTAGCCCCTCCCCATCTAATCCTCCCTCCACACACTCCAACCTCTGTCACTGGCAGAGGGCACTATACAGGTACTCCAGTGCAGTTAATAAGTCATCTGTTTTAACTCCTTCTAAGAAGGATAGAAGGCCCAGGAGGCCCAGAAGTACAACAGACACACAAAGAAATGGCTGAATCCTTGCTTCTCTGGTATATAGAGCTTTTTGGCAAAACCTCCTATTGACTGTTGTAATCCAGCACAATAGTTAATGATGCATATTGCCCATTAGGAAAGAAATGTGTACTGTGTCCCAAATCTCACTCTAAAAATCCTTAGCCTTTAGGCTGAAGACAACACTTGCCCAGTTAATTTCTCTCTCTGTCTCTTTTTGTCTAGTGTACGGCTTTATGCATTCATCTGACAGTAGAAATAAAAGTGGATCCTCACAATGCATTAGCGGTACTGATACATTCACAACATTCACCCTGATTATAAATACAAAGAACTTAAGGACACCAGAAAGAGCTCATGCTCAAAAGCCAAGGGGCTTGTATTTGTTTGTATCCCACCCCTCCCACACTGACCTAGAATAGAGTAATGTGCGAGTATTTAAAGCAATGAAGATAGGTTAAGAGTTTTAGAACAGTAAGAACAGAATAAAGCTATTCAGAAAACAATTTACCTCAATAGGAAAACAGCAAAGAGAAAAACTTTGTAATAAAACTCATCAACAGATTTTCCATAATTAAATATTAACAGCATGTAGATTTATTTGATCCAGCAAGCTGCAGCTCTAAACCTGCAGAATCTGAGCAGGGCAGGTGATGACCGGGGCTTTTGGAAGTCTCTCATTAATGGGGTTACCATGAGTCCAAGAAAACCTGAGAGCAAATAATAACAACAACAAATAAGACCTAGAAGCACTAGTGGGATTTCTGAGCCCCAGAGCTTTGGAATTAAACAATACTGATTCCAAACACAGTAGTGGGAGAGTGTCACTGTTCTCTTCCATTCTTGGTGAAATGTGCAAAGAAGTCCCTTTGTACTCACTAGAATGCACAAAGGGATGTTTGTAAGGTATAGGCTTGTAAGGAGTTCCTACTGATATCCATTGGTCTTTTTCTGGAGAGCTTCTAAGTGTAGGCAACTGTAATAGTAACAGAATGCTATTCTCTTCCACCGGTTTGAATTATTTCATTGTTACTTATAAATGTGGCCAGCCTTCTCTATCTTAAACATATTCAGTCTCTTTTTGATTTTTTTTGCTGGACACTGGGAATCTTGCTATGACTGTTCCACTGACTCCAACTATTTTAGAATTATTTACAAGTGGGAAGAAAACATGCCCTGTTGCATTCTGTTGCAACAGCACTTCTGATAGGCTAAATGATGATGAGTTATGTATAATAAAAAGTAAATAAAACATACAGTAAAATCATTACTATGATTTCATCCTCAGTAGTTTTTCATTAAGGCGAGTATGGGGCATGAGTGAATGTTTGGTAGGAAAGGCAGTGGATCAGTTACGATGACTGCATTCTCATACTTGTTTAGATGGAGGTAAGCTCTCGTGAACCCAATGGGATTTGCTTCTGCATAGGATTGCATTGTGAAGCCTTTACAGCTCATAGTCACTGTCCTGTGCTAACTCATAAACTGTACAGTAAACTGAAAGAACATGACTAATCTTATAGATTTAATTTTTTTTAAAAAAGATTTTAAACCATGTAACCATTACACACACACTGTAATATATCAGGTTTTGTGAGAGTTTGGGAACCTAAGGCTTCAGTTTTTCTGAACAAGGGGTGCAACCTGGTACAACAATGATTATTATTAAAGGAGGTTTGCAAGTGACTTCGGATTGTCTTCGAGGGCAATATTATTGCCCTCTATCCAAAATGCCTTTAAAGCATATACTTTTATTGATGTCTGCCTCTCTGTTACTGAATCCTACAGAACAGAGCAATGCTGAGTCTGACAAATGTGGTGAAAAAGCAGGGCAGTGATGGGCAAGCTAAGCCTAATTCCCTTACTTTCCATGTCAAACTGCAACTGGCACTCCACATATGAATGCTTTTCTAGAGCTGCCATTTAGACAGGAAGATCATGTGGGCTGGTGGAGGTGGTGAGGCCATGTACCTCTTTCCACTCATCCAAAGGGAAACGTTACCTGGTTTTAGCTACATCTCTAGGACCGTACATTTTAGTACTGAGTAAAAGGTTTTTCCCCAACACTTCTTGATTAGTGAAGCAAGGAATGTGAACCAAGTGGAACAGGCACCTATCTTGCAGGGATTTAGCTGGGAAGAATGAGATAAAGATAATAAAGCTATTAAATAAATAATGTTATCCCCATTTTTCTCTCCTATTTTTCTAGCTACAGCTCTGAATTAGATAGGGCATCTTGCACACTCCAGAACTAGAGTGCTCCTTTAAGAAGTGCCTCCATCTTTCTTTTGAACTGGCAGATGGTTCTAGTCAGGGCCTGCTGTTGTTTTCTGTAGAGGAACATTACCTTCCCTGAATTCATGAGTGCCTATCAATCAAGGCTCAAATGGCAGGCAATGCGGTGAATCAATAAAATCTCTACTTTTAGCTGCAGGGCTGGCTAGTAATTCTTCTCGTGTCACTGCCTGGTTAAACAGTCATACTCCCACTAAAAGCTCTGCGAGACATAATAGATTCATGTGGTGCTGGCCTATTGTGTGCATTTACCCTGGAAAAGCGAAAGAGGTTACTGTTTCCCTAAAACAAACCAGACACCGATGCATTGTACACAGAAATGTATTCACCCATTTCAATCTGCCTCATTAGAGCTGAGGAGCCTCCCTTTCTCTGCCTCTTGTGGAGCAATGCACAGGCATCTGACATATTCATGGTGCACCCTCCTTTAAGGGTGGTTCACACATCAAGTCCCAATTGATCTGTCAGGCCAGCCCCTTTGCCCGGTTTGGCAATAGCTCATTTAGCATATAGGTTTTGTTTCTTCGTCTCTGTGAAGGCCGACAAATTAGTGAACCTGAGAAACAGGGAACATGTGAATATAAGAAAGATGCTGAAAGACCAGAACAAAGAAAACCAAAAGTCTTTTGTAAAATACAGACTGTAATTCATTAAAAAAAATAAACAGATTTTGAGTTAGTACTGGTTGCCAAATATTGGCCTTGTAATTTGAAAATTCTGCAGTATCTTAGAACTTCTGAGCAAGAGTTTTGTTAATGCCCATGTTGTATGGTCCAGCACACAGCTAGTAGTGTCTTGGACAGACATTCATTTGTGGCTTAACATGAAGAAAAAAAAAAGTTGGCATTTAGGTGGGATTGAGGAGAACCCTCAGTTTTCATAGCTGAAATGACAGTGATTTCTCAAATCCAGCGTAGCGAGAAGGGACACTCTGTCTGGAGGGACAGTGAGTCCTCAGGGTACTAGTCAATTCCAAAATCACTTAGCCAGTAACCCTACAGGTAGAATTCTGTCCTATGATTTGTACTGAAATGTGTATGTTTAGATGGTGGAGACAGCTTTTAAGAGCTGGTTTGTTAGGGACAATGTTGGCTGTGCTGCATGTACTAATTTCCTTTTTTGCTCTGCTGTTGTTTCTGCTGCTACACTTGCTCCTATGGACCACACATTCTCTTCAAAGTGCTCTCTCTCTCATACATGTAGTCATGTAGCTCTTAGAAAACAAGGGTGCTCCACAGGACATTATGAAATGCTACAAGCATATTATCAAACACTGAAAAAAACAAAAATAAATGATGGGACTGCTTAGAGTAGGGGTGAGCAAAGTGAAGCACTCTAGTGTTGCTGCACTGCAAGTCCCATCATCTTTCTTCAGTGTAGCCAGGATCAGAAGTGTGGGGAGTGCCGGTCTAATAACACTGAGGGTGAGCTGTGCTTTGTCCAACACTTCTTTTGAATTGGAGGATGAATCTGCCCACCCCAGATGACAATGCCTTAAGCCTATCTCTTTCAGTCTTCTTTCACCTGCTACAGTTTCAAAAGACTCATTGCAGAATCACTAGGTCGGACCCTTCTCTTGTGTAGTAAGCTAACTTGTGAGACTAATTTTAATTTACCCACAGGTTTAGGGGAAACTTACACCTTTCTTCATCCACAGCTGCACATATTGCTTGGAGTGGTTCAATTTTGCCATGATTGGTGATGTTTGGCATGGATAAGGCATATGCATATCCACACATAGATTTCCAGCCAGAAATTGGGAGCTGATAAATATTGATTGCTAATTCTAATCTCTTTTCCATTTGTTTTTGCAGGTTCTATATTAACGTGTGCTGTAACTTAACCAGCAGTGCACAGGATTTATTTATTTTATATTTAATGAGGTCCATATTTCTTCAGTAGTGCATTGCTTCACTGTCTATTATGATCAAGAAAACTAGAGTGAAGAGCTTCCCATTAACCATATTAACATCCATCATGCCCTCTCATCACTGCAAGGGGCTACCGTGGAAATCCATCTTCTATTCAAAGATGATTTTCTGTTGAGAAATCTGCCCAACTCCCTTCTGTGTATTAGGCATTCTCAGCTATTTCTTCATGCTGTTAGGTCAGGTGTGATGCTTGCAAGAAAACAAGGACACACTGCAGAACAGAGACAATGTTGTTGGCTGCCTGTGCTTTCTCCTACCCCTCTCTTGCCTTTTCTAAGGCAAACTTTGGCAGATGTAGGCAAGATTTTAATAGCTACATAAAGAGAAATGCATGACAACCTCATTAGGGGCACTATAATAGCCTGTCAGAATATCTCCGTGAGGACAATATATGTGTCTAGTTAGTTTCTTCATTCTTAACTATGGCACTTGGCCCCTGGTCGTAATCATTCATCTTGTATTGGCCTGCTTTCTAATAATGCTTCCCCACCACATGTATCCACCCTTCCTTTCAAACTGCTTCACAATTGCTGACATAACTCTTTAAATACAGAAGAATTGGAGCTGGTAAGTGACAGTAATAAAAAAGCAGTTAGTAGCCTACCCCACTGCTAGCCGTGATACGGTACATTATGAGAGTTTTCTTCCTTTCTTCTGTAATCATGAGGACCATTTTGGCCCATCCCAACATCTGCAGGAGGTCAAGGCTTGGAGAGCCCAGGGATTTCAAACCATCTGCCACCAAAAAGGCAAGAGAGAGAGAGAGGGAGAGAAAGATAGAGAGAAAGAGAAAGAAAAGAAGGCCCTAAATGGTGATCTAAAGAGCTATTTAGAGCTATTTATCACATGAACAACAAACCCATTATTATTAATTGCGTTTCCCTATTGTCTTTTCATGTACAAATGAAAGGCCTGTGGACATTATTAAAATAGATTTTAAAACTGTGCTACAGCTGGAGGCTCATTTTAACCTATTGGAAATTCAAAGAGATTGAAGGGCTTCTCTTTTCTTTCTTTGTGACTGAAAGCTGAACATCCATCCTGCTGAAAAATTCAAACATTCTTCCAAACAAGCATAGTCTACAAAGGTCACAAGCCAGCTAATAAGCATCTGGGTCTGAAGTTTGCTATAGCAGCAGTTGCTGCTTTGGGACTTAGGCCGAACATGCTGAAAGAGGGCCATGGGACATGTTTCATGAAGTTGGTTTCTACTGCATATTTAAAGATTTGTTGTTATTCTTCTGTCTAGGCAGCATCCGTACCAGTCTGAGAGCAAAGTGCTTCTAGCCCTGTCTGCTCATTTTTATTAGAAACAAACACTTTAATAGAGATTTTTTTTAAAAATTGTGAACTCTAAGCTTAGTACCACAAAGGAGTCATAGATGGAAGAAACAATCAAAGATCACCAACTGGTCAGACTTTGAGAGCTTCATTTACAGTAAATAGAACATATATTATTGATAGGATTTGTCATTTTTTTCAGTAAAGTTACGTATTCAAACTCTTTCAACCGTGCTAGTTCAATAAGAATAATAATAAGTTCAATAATAAAGTGTTCGTAAATAAAAAGGCCCCTGTGGGTAACAAAAAATGGGCATTGTAAAAAAAAAGTTGCTCATGGTAATATTAATATTTGGTTGAAGACCAATCTATGACAAATAAAATTGTTCCTGTGCTTAGTTTGAAGGCAGTGCCGTTGCTGAAGCTAAGCAGACTTTGCTGTTATCAGTGCCTGCATGGGAGATCATATCCTCTAAATAAATACATAAATTGATAGTTACTTATCTGTTATGATCATTAGGCATTAATAACTGTTTTAAACAGTCTGGCCTTGTTTTTTGAGCTGAAGCAGGCTCATGGAGTTACCTGAGGACTTTTTTTTTTTTAAATATGATTCTAATTTAAGTTGTGATAAAATCTAAAGCATTTGAATCTTCTTTAGGTATCTAAAATCCAGTGGTAAAAGTTCCATTATTTGGACTAGAAGATATTTCTGATTCATAACCCTCAACAGGAAAAAAATATGGAGTGTGACTAGTTGTAGAAAGTTTCAACAAGTTGCAGCCTACCTTGAAAAAAACAAAGAGCGAGAGAGCACAAAGCTAGCTGCCATTCAGTTTTAAAAGCAATTTGCCTTCTTGTTGACCATTGGAACTGAGGTAGTACAAAATGACAAAAGAATGTCAGATCCAAAGGTTGAAATTTCTTTCAGCCCAATCTTGTGTTTCTACTTATACTTCATTTCTGCTGGGTTCAGTAGACCTTTCTCCCAACATACAGATGTGTGTTTGTGTGTGTGTGTGTGGGCGTGCTTTCAAGTTGCTTGTCGACTTACCATGACTCTATGAATTTCATAGACTTTTCTTGGATAAGCAATACAGACATGCCTCAAAGTAAGTTCTTGGGACTTCTGAGCAGACAGGTAGGGTATTGCACTGTTAACTAGGATAGATTATAGATTGTGTAAGGGTCTCAGATTGCACAGGGTCTGGGCTTGCCAACCTACAAGGAAGGAAAACATAATTTCACTGGTTGTGTAGTTTTCGGAGTAGTTACCAGGTAGGGAATGGATCTGTTTCTTCCTCTTCAGCCATTAATAAAAGCTGTATAGACTGCTTTTGTATAGATTCCACCCCATCTGGGAAAAAAAATCACAGTCACATTTATTAAAGCTTGCTGGAGCGTCGGTCGCTCCTGAGCGGCGGTGACAGCAGCGTCTTCGAGGGTGAGAGGTGGTGTGGGACGACAGCCGGATGTTGGGTTTTGAGGTGGCACAGCAGCAGTCTCTCCAGAGCATCGGTGGTGGAGGTGTCTGTGGTGATTGAGCGGCGGTGTGGAGAGGTGGCCAGCTGGTGGGGCTTGGAAGCAGCGGTGTGATAACTGAAGCCCCTATCAGAGCTGCTGATGACAAGCAGCAGTTGTTGGTCCCTGTTGCTCAGAGTGGAGATGACGAGCAGCAGCTGTTGGTACCTCTGGCTCTGGATGGAGATGAGTCCTGCAGCTCAAGAGCTCCCCCTGCTGCCATGGACCAAGCAGGCTTGGACATTCCTCTGCCTGCTCCTTTAGGTTAGGGCAACAGGGATCCGATTCTGAAGATGGTTCGGAGCCTGTGCCAATAAGCCCACAAACAAGGCGGAGACTCAAGAGAGCTGAGCAAAGGAAGGCTTCCTTGATTAAGTTCAAGAAGCAGTGACTAGCCACATCTGTGTCTTGGGCTATATAACTGCCTGCCTGGAAGCTTTCCTTTGCTTGTGGCAAACTTCTTTCAAGCCCTCCTTTTGCCTGTTCCTTGCTCCCAGCACCCGGTTCCTGCTACCTTGAATTGATCTCTTGACCCTTGGCTTTTGGAACTCTGACTACGGCTTTGGCTTGACGCTCTGGTAAATGAACTCCCTTGTGTAAAGTGCTTGCTTGTCTCCTCCCGGCTGGACTTTGCTGGCTCTCATACTCCCTTCTCTGGGCTGGCTCGCTGCCCAGGTCTCTGACCTTGACAAGCAGAGTGGTGGTGCTCCAGAGTGGCAGTGGTGATGGACGAGCGGCAATGAGCAAGGAGGGCAGCAGGTTGGCTAGGCCTGCTGGCTAGGTGGCGGAGAGTCGGTCAGGGGGTGGGCCCCCTTGGGCCTGGGGTGCTTGGGTTGCCTGGGTGGCAGGGGTGGCGGCCACTCAGCCATTCTGGGGGGCGATAGGGAACGGCACATGGCCGGGCCGGGGTCTTGGCTGCTCTGTGCTTTTCAGGCTTGGTCATTGCCCGAGGTGGCCTGAGGGCCCAGGCCACAGTGCAGCACAGTGCTCTGCGGTTTGAGTCGGCCTTTGTGCTCTCTACATTCTTGGCAGCCCCCCTCCCCCGGCAGTGTGGTCCTTCTCCCCCTGGATCCCCGACCATCCCCCTCTCCTTTACGGCTGTCCTTCCCTTGGGCCTGGTCCCTTCTGTTGTGGCAGCTCAAGGAAGCATGCCTCCCAAGCGGGCGCCTCCTGCGCAGGAGCCTCTGCCTCACACTTGGAGCCAGGCAGAGCAGCAGAGGAAATCCTGGGGCAGCCTGGCCCCGGCCTCCAGGCGGGCCTGCCCTGCGGGGTTGGCTGGGTGCTCCTTGGACTCTGCAAGAGACTGCCCCTTATAGCAAAGCTGTCTTGGCTGGTCTCACCCAGAACATAGAGTTATTGGCTGAGAAAGTGCAATGGCTGGACACGTGTCCTGCGCCTGCCCCCCTGCCTCCTGTAACCCAGAGTGAGGCTGCTGCACCTTCTGTGCAACCATAGGCTCGGCAGGGCCATCAGCAGCGATCACCATCTTCGTCACCGTCCAGCACCTCATCCACATCAGATTCCAGTTCTGCATCCTCCAGCCAGGAGAGGCGTGGCAGGAGGAGGAAGAGGAGTAAGAACAAGCAGCGCAGGAGGAGGAGTGGAGGGGACTCAGACAATGGCAGGGCATTGGGTGAGTCCTCAGCTGACGGGCTTCAGGCTCCAGAGTACTGGAAGGCCACAGTGCGTGTGCCTGGGCTCCCTGCGTGGGCCATCTGCAGGTGCTTCGGTGAGAATCAAGAGGGCGTCGGGCCCAGGGCCATGTGGGATGGCACATCTGGGACCAAGGGGGGCTCTCTTGCTACCTTTGGGAATCACGAGGATCCCCCAGAGATCCATGTAGACAGAAAGACTAGATCAGTGGTTCTCAACCTGTGGGTCCCCAGATGTTCGTGGACTTCAGCTCCCAGAAGCCCTGAGCATTGACCATAGTGGCTGGGGCTTCTGGGAGCTGAAGTCCACGAACATCTGGGGACCCACAGGTTGAGAACCACTGGACTAGATGTTACTACCGTGAACTGGCCTGGCCTTTGGTAACCTCTAGATATCATTTTGATATCATAATTCGGCCCTGCTCTGCCACCAGCCAAGTGTTTGTGAGGCCACTGAACAAGCGCGAAGCTAGGCATGGCTATTATCTGCTGAGTCATATTTGTTTATACCAAGGCAAGCCAGAAACTGCCAGATCTGCTTTAGGGGACCTCCTGAAACAAACACCTTCATTACAAATGCATGTTAAAACAAAGAGACCCTCTGCCCTGAGAGGGCACCCTGGCAAGCTGAGTGCTTAAACTGCCAAGCTAGTCGCATCTACATACTGGCCATACTATTGTCAGTTCAGACCATAACTCAATCATGTAAATTCTGACCTTTCAGAGACATTATCTCTAGCCCAGAACTCATTGTTTTCACCCAAGACCAGACTAGCCCACGGTCATGCCTTCCCCTAATAAAACCCCCCAGTTCCGAGAGCTCTTCGGAATGCTCGGATCTCTCGCTGGACTTTGCTGGACTTTCATCCCATCTTGCTGCCGCTTCTGCGAGCTCCCCTTGGCAGCCATGCCGAGTTTCCTTCTCTCCAACTGGCTTCTACAGGACTGCAAGAAAGGTGACGTATCACCCATTCCCCCAAAGCTCTTATTTCCTATTTAGTAGTGAGGTTGTGTTTTCTTATTAACTTGCCTGCTTACTAATAAATATTCTTGTTGCTATTTTAACTGTTTGTCTGGTCACTGACCTGACGCTGTATACATTGGGTAAAAGATCCCTGCTAAGTTACCCTGCCTCTCGTTAGCTAAGAGAGTGGTTGAGTTAATTTCCCCATCTTTGGTTGTGTTTGTTTGGTTGTTTGGGCGCCCCTTCTGAGACCCCCAATTCACAGGGTAACATAGAAGCATATTGTGGATGACTATTCTGTGGACATTTTTCTCTCCTCAAGCCTGAGGGAGAGGAGGGGAATATACCCAGACCCAGAAAAAAGCATAGAAAACTGAGCTGGCTGACTGCTCGTTCAGCAACTGGCTGGTGGGGTATAATGTTTTTATGGGGGTTGTCTCAGCGGCGTACCCTGACAGAGGTTGGCACCTTTCCAACCATCTGGGTAACGTTGTCAAGGCTAGATCCCTTGTGGGCGAGTTGGCAGCCATCGATATGACTGCGCCTTCCTCAAGTGGGTCTCACAGAGTGAGTCTGTGCATTGGGACCTGATCAGTCACAAACTGTGGCTTGTGATGATTGGTCCTCACATCAGGGGCAGAACGGAAGGTAACAAGCTTTTTTGTGGGCTGGGAAAAAAGGATTCAAGGCAGCTAGTGTGCTGGGGGTTCAATCAGGGCAAGTGTCAATGGGCTTAGTGCAAGTTTGAACACAGCTGTTAAGGCTGCCTGGGCTCCCACCCCAGGGCGTCCTGCCCTCGCCACAGGGGAACCCAGTTCTCTCACTCAGGCCGAGGTGGTGGCAACCAACCCAGCAGGAAGGATGGTCCCCCATCAGCTTCCCCCACTGGCAGTGCAGGGACCACCAGGCATTAGTTTTGCTCCCTCCCATTCCCCAGTCTGCCTGCCTGCGCTCTGCCCCCTCCTGGCGCTTTATCTGGATCAGAGGGTGGTGCATTTCATTGAGTGTGGATTCACGGTGGGGTTCTGCATCCCAGCCATGGGGCCTCAGTTGGCCTTTGAGCCTGGCAACCTGAAATCTGCCTGTGATCTTCCACAGGTGGTTGCCAACAAAATTGCTAAGGAGGGGCAGGCAGGGCGGTGGGCCCCTTCTCCTTCCCACCTGTGCCTAATCTCAGGGTGTCCCCCCCTCGGCGTGTTCCCCAAAAAGACCCCTGGCGAGTTCAGGCTCATCCATAACCTGTCCTTCCTGAAGTGTTCGTCTGTGAATGATGCCATTCTCCATGACCTTTGTTCAGTTCATTATTCCTCTTTTGATCAGGCCTTCAGCCTGGTGAGGTCGTGCGGCCAGGGGCGCTCAAGGCCAAGTGCGATATCCAGTCTGCCTTCAGGCTACTTCCGGTTCATCCAGATTATTACTGTCTCCTGGGATTCAAATTTGGTGGGTTTTGGTACTACGATAGGGCCATGCCTATGGGGTGCGCTGTTAGCTGTGCAGCCTTTGAAACCTTTAGTACCTTCCTAGAATGGGCGGTCAAGTACTGGGTGAGATCCCCCCTGGTCACCTATTACCTCGACAACTTTCTGTTTGTGGGGAAGTGTCGGTGTCGGGGCGGGGCCGGGCAGGCTAGGGTGGTCTCGAGCCGGGGCTCGCCCCAGGAGCTTCAGTCAGCAGTCCAACAATAAACAAAGGCAATCCTTACAGCAGGCAAACGGAGAAACAAAAGAGAGGGTTTCCTCACCCGGATAACAAACAGTCAGATGGCTGGCAGGGCTTCTGGACAGGAGCACGGCAGGCACTGGTCACGGCACGGACGGATGACACGGGGATTCCCGACGGTTGTTGCCCCGTGCCGAACTTGGCTTCCTTCCGGCCTTAAGTAGGCCCCTGGACCAGCGCCGGCCAATCCCGGAGCTCTTGCGCACCTGAGAGCCCTCAGCCTGCCTCACAGCTGAGAGCGATCGGCTAGCTGAGAGCTCTCAGCCTGCCGCCGACGCTCCTGCAGCCGGCGGGAGCGTCGGGAGGCCTCCTTGGCTTGCCGTCGCTGTAGCAGCATGGGGGGAGGCCGATGGCCTCCTCAAGATCGGGACCCCGGGCAGGCGGTGCCTCAGGGTGGTGCCTGAGCCCCGCCCTTCCCGGGAGAACGCCTGAACGGCCTCCCCTGGTGACGGCGGCCTCTTCCTCAGCGGCGGGACCTTTGGCGGCGTCCGGGTGTCTGTCCTCCATGGTGGGAAGCTCCGTGGCCTCCTCCGCAGCGGCGGGAACCTTGTCAGCGTCTGGGCGGCCACTCTCCGTGGCGGGAATCCCCGCGGCCTCCTCCGTGGCGGCGGGGACCTCATCGGCGTCCGGGTGGCCGTTCCTGGCGCCGGAGGCCTCCTCCGCAGCGGTGGGGGCCTCGTCGGCGTCTGGGCGGCCGTTCCTGGTGCCGGAGGCCTCCGCTGCGACTCGCGAGGAGACCGGGGCGGACCTTGGGAGCCGCTTCTGCGGTGGCCTCCGTGGCTCCGGAGGGGCCGGCAGGGCCGGAGCCCCCAGCATCACTCCCCTCCCCATGGACACCCCCCTCCGGGTGGCCGAGGCTTGGCCGGGTACCGGCGGTGGAAGGCGTGCACCAGGCGGGGTGCATGGACATCTGAGGCGTCCTCCCAGGAACGCTCCTCGGGACCGTGGCCGCGCCAGTCGATCAGGTACTGGAGATGGCCACGATGGCAGCGGGAGTCCAAGACCTCAGCCACTTCATACTCCTCTTCCCCGTCGATGGTGAGCGGACCGGGAGGAGCCCCTGGGCTGACATAGGCAGTACCCCCATGGCTGGCTGAAGGAGCGAGCGATGGAATACCGGATGGATCCAGAAGGAGCGAGGGAGCTGCAGGCGGAAGGCTACGGGGTTGATTTGTGCCGTGATCATGAAGGGGCCGATATAATGGGCGTCCAGCTTACAGTTGGGGCGGTTGGAACGAAGAAAACGGGTGGACAGCCAAACCTGCTCCCCAATCCGCAGCAGAGCCCCCAGCTGTCGGTGTGCATCCACTGTACGTTTGTACCCCTCCTTGGCCTCCTCGAGCTGTTTCCGCAGGACGGACTGCAAGGCGTGGAGTTCCTGCAACCACTGGTCGGCAGCTGGTACAGCCGACGGAGCCCCGATAGGCGGGAACCATCTCGAGTGGTATCCGTAGTTGGCCATAAATGGAGACTGTTGCGTCGAGGCATGAACAGCATTATTGTACGCGAATTCAGCCAGCGGGAGGAGTTCACTCCAGGAGTCTTGCTGGTAACATCTGTAGCAACGAAGGTACTGCTCTAAAGTAGCGTTGGTTCGCTCCGTCTGGCCGTCCGTCTGCGGGTGGTGGGCTGAGGACAAGAGCTGCTTAACGTCCAAGAGCTGCAGTAGGCTCTGCCAGAAGCGGGCAGTGAACTGTACTCCTCGATCCGTGACTATCCCCTCTGGCAGGCCATGCAACCGGAAGACGTGTTGCACGACCAGGCGGGCCGTCTCTTTGGCCGACGGCAGAGCCGGGCATGGCACGAAGTGGGCCATCTTCGTGAACAGATCCACTACTACCAGTATGGTAGTGTGGCCCTTGGATAGCGGCAACTCGGTGACAAAGTCCATGGAGATCAATTGCCAGGGCCCTGCAGGCGTTGCAGGGGCTGCAGCAACCCGGCAGGCCTCCCCAGAGGATCTTTGGCCCAGCAGCACACGGGACAGGAGCGCACGTACCGGTCCACGTCACTCCGTACCCGGGGCCACCAGAATTCCTGCAAGACCAAGTGTAGAGTCTTGAAGAGACCGAAGTGCCTGGCCGGACTCCTGTCATGGCAGAGACGGAGGACCTCCTCTCAACAAGGCCCCACTGGAACAAATGGCCTGCCGCGATGGTATAGCAGACCCTCCCGTCGAGACCACGGGGACGCAGGATCCTGCGCCTGCAGCCTCTCCTGGAACGGCTCCCTGGCCTGAGCCGTGCGGATGCGCTGGGACAAGGCTGTTACATTGACGGCAGCGGTGAAGTTTTCAGGGCGAAGGATGGTGGCCCGAGCCTCGGACTCCCCGGCTGAGGTGTATTCAGGTTTCCTCGATAAGGCGTCCGCGCGCCGGTTACAGACCCGGGGGACATACTGCAGCCGGAAGTCAAAGCGGGAGAAGAATTGGGCCCAACGCATCTGCCGCGGCGTCAACTTGCGGGTGGTCTGTAGATATTCCAGGTTACGGTGATCCGTCCGTACCTGTACTGGATGCTGGGCCCCTTCCAGGAGGTGGCACCAGGCCTCGAATGCCATTTTAACAGCCAGGAGCTCCTTCTCCCAAATGGTGTAGTTTTGTTTGGGAGGAGTGAGTTGCCGGGAGTGGTATGCGAACGGCAGAAGTTGGCCCTCGGGGTTGGAGGGCTGGAGTAGGACTGCCCTGACTGCCACATCTGACACGTCGGTCTCCAGCACGAACGGGCGCTTGGGGTCTGGGTGTTGCAGTATCGGCTCAACCGCGAACTGGGTCTTTAGGCACTCAAAGGCCTGCTGCACCTCAGGGCCCCATCGGAATGGTACCTTGCCTCAGAGAATGCTGGTAATGGGTGCCGCCAAAGCCGCATACTCAGGAATGAACTTCCGATAGAAGTTCACGAACCCAGGAAGCGCTGTACATCCTTGCGGCACCCCGGAGGCTGCCATGTCACAATCGCTTCCACTTTGGCCGGATCCATTTCTATCCCCCTCTGCGTCACCCGGTAGCCCAAGAAATCGACTTCTCGGAGGTCGAAGGTGCATTTCTCAAGTTTGGCGTATATTCTCGCAGATGCTTCAGGACCGTGCGGACATGCACGTCGTGCACCTGTTGGTTCGGCGAGTAGATGAGGAAATCATCTAAGTAGACGATCACGAAGTGGTCGAGCAAGTCTCGGAACACGTCATTTACGAAGTGCTGGAAGACGGCCGGGGAGTTACATAGACCGAACGGCATCACGGTAGACTCGTAATGCCCGTAGCGCGTCTGGAACGCCGTCTTCCACTCGTCCCCAGCCCGGATGCACACCAGATTATAGGCCCCCTGCAGATCCAGTTTCGTGAATACCTTCGCATGACGCAGGCGTTCCAGGAGTTCCGGGATCAACGGCAGGGAGTAACGATTCCGGATGGTGATACGGTTGAGGGCGCAGTAATCATTGCAGAGCTGGAGTTCACCCGATTTCTTATGCACGAATAACACAGGGGCCCCAGTTGGAGACGTGGAAGGGCGCACGAAACTTCGGCGCAGGTTTTTCTCCAGAAACTTTCTCAGGGCTGCCAGCTCTGGTTCGGAGAGGGTGTAGATCCGTCCTGCGGGTATTGGGGCGCCTGGGACCAAGTCTATGGAGCAGTCATAGACCCGGTGTGGAGGCAGGCGGTCAGCCTCTTTCGGGTCGAAGACATCTGCATAGTCCCGATACTTGTGCGGCAACTCCACGGTGGAAATGGCTCCCGGGGACTCCAATGTGGCCATGAGCCGCTCCGGCCAACAGTGTTCTTGGCAGAAGTGGGATGCGAACAGCACCTCGTGCCGTGACCAGGAGATGTGTGGGTCATGGCGCGAGAGCCACGGCATTCCCAACACCGCTGGGAAGTGGGGTACCGCAGACACCAGGAAGTGGATACGCTCGACATGTCCTTGGATCTCCAACTCCACCTCGGCCGTCTGGTGAGTGACAGACCCTGAGCGCAACAGTTGTCCGTCTATAGTTTCCACCGGTCGAGCCTCAGGCAGCGGCTCCAGCGGGATGCGGAGGTCTTGGGCAAACTGGGCGTCGAGGAAATTGTCGGACGCTCTGGAGTCTATCATTGCCTCCACCGGGGCGGCCATGGAGTCGCCGAAGGTCACCGTTGCGGCCACCAGCAGCGGGTCTCGCTTTGGCTCAGGCGGGCTTCCAGGGCCTTGGTCGCCAGGTTCCCCCAGGCCTCGCAGGCCTTCTAGACCTGGGGGAGGCGTTCCCGGTTTCCCTATCGGGGCTGGTTTGGCAGGACACACCCGGGTGAAGTGTCCTCCGAGGCCACAGTATAAACATAATCTAGCGCGCCGTCGGCGCTCCCTTTCCTCCGGGGTCAGCCATGGCCGAGCCCCGCCCAACTGCATAGACTCTTCCACGTCTGGCAGGCTGCTGACACCGGGTCGAGTAGGTGGTGGCTCTCGGGGCACAGCAGTCCCGGACCTTGCCCCGACCGCTGGTCGCGAACCGGGAACCGTCACCCGAAGGGCCTGTGTCCGCGCTTCCAGACGCCCGTCGATTCGTAGGGCCTGTTGTATCAGCCGCTCCAGGGTAGGGGGCGGTGAACTGCACGCCAGCTCATCCAGGATCTCTGCCGATAGTCCAGCCCAGAACTGATCTTGGAGAGCGGCATCGTTATAGGCCAGGTCTTGGGCCAACAAACGGAAGGCGGTGGTGTATTCCCGCACCGACCCTCTTCCTTGCTGCAGCTGGCGCAACTGGTGGCTCGCGGTCTCGGTCCACACTGGGTCGCCCCAGACCTCCCAGAAGGCCTGCAGGAAGGCCGCCATACTGTCCAGGATGCCGCTGTTCTGGCGCAGCAGGGGCGTGGCCCACCTGGCAGGTGAACCAGACAATAGGCTGATCACGAACGCCACCTGGACCCTCTCGTTCGGGAAGTCCTGGCCGCGTACCTGGATGTACAGGCGGCAATTCGCTATAAATGTCTCGAGGTCTGATGGGTCCCCCGAGAAGCGCTGCGGCACTGCGATCGGGATCTTGGCCGCAGGAGGCCGGACCGCTTGCAGCTGCCCCACCTGGTACTGCAGGTTCTGCATGGCCTGGGTCAGTTGGTCCACCTGGGCTCACAGGTTCTGGTTCTCCTGCGCTTGAGCAGCCACTTGAGCCCTCAAGGCTGCATTCTCCCCCTCCATCCCGCCCGGCTGGGACGGGGCAACAATCTGTCGGTGTCGAGGCGGGGCCGGGCAGGCTAGGGTGGTCTCGAGCTGGGGCTCGCCCCCGGAGCTTCAGTCAGCAGTCCAACAATAAACAAAGGCAATCCTTACAGCAGGCAAACGGGGAAACAAAAGAGAGGGTTTCCTCACCTGGATAACGAACAGTCAGCTGGCTGGCAGGGCTTCTGGACAGGAGCACGGCAGGCACGGGTCACGGCACGGACGGATGACACGGGGATTCCCGACGGTTGTTGCCCCGTGCCGAACTTGGCTTCCTTCCGGCCTTAAGTAGGCCCCTGGACCGGCGCCGGCCAATCCCGGAGCTCTTGCGCACCTGAGAGCCCTCAGCCTGCCTCACAGCTGAGAGCGATCGGCCAGCTGAGAGCTCTCAGCCTGCTGCCAATGCTCCAGCAGCCGGCGGGAGCGTCGGGCGGCCTCCTTGGCTTGCCGTCGCTGTAGCAGCATGGGGGGGGGGCCAATGGCCTCCTCAGGATCGGGACCCCTGGCGGGCTGTGCCTCAGGGTGGTGCTTGGGCCCCACCCTTCCCGGGAGAACGCCTGAACGGCCTCCCCTGGCGACGGCGGCCTCTTCCTCAGTGGCGGGACCTTTGGCGGCATCCGGGTGGCCGCCCTCCGCAGCGGGAAGCCCCGCAGCCTCCTCCGCGGCGGCGGGGACCTCGTCGGCGTCCAGGCAGCCGTTCCCGGCGCCGGAGGCCTCCGCCGCGACTTGCGAGGAGACCGGGGCGTCCTCCGCCTCGGGAGCCGCTTCCGCGGCAGCCTCCGTGGCTCCGGTGGGGCCGGTAGGGCCGGAGCCCCCGACAGGAAGAATGGGTCAGGGGATTCTGCCAAATTGTTGGAGGTTTTCCAAGAATTGGCATATAAGCTTGGGGTTCCTTTGAAGAATGACTAGCAGGGGCGGGGGACCACGGTGTGGCTCCATGCATGGTGCAGGAATGGCCCTTGCCCACTTAAGGCCTTGACCAGGTACCTGCGCATGAGACCCAAGGGACCGGACCCCCTGTTTATCCACCAAGATCGCACTGCTTTGTCAAAGTTCCAGTTTGTGGCCATCCTATGGGCAGACCTGGCCTGCCTCAGGCTACCTCCCATGCAGTTTGGGAGTCACTCTTTTTGGATCAGGGCTGCTACCGCGGCTTCAGAATGGGATCTGGCTGACGGGGGCATAATGAGGGTGGGGAGATGGAGATCTAGGGCCTTTGCGGGTTACATCAGGCCTGAATTAAAACTCTGAGCTTCCCATGCTGGCCTTCATCCATGGCCCACATGGGCCGATGAGGAAGCCATTCCTGGACTGACACAACTCTTTATGTGGTCCCCTGGGGTGGGCCTGCATTGTTGGCGGTCACATGGGTCTTGGATCCAGGTTGATTGGGGCCAATGGCCTTTGGGCAAGGTTCATTGGGTCCTTGCGGTTTGAAAGGTGGTGTAAGGTGGCGGCGAGCATTTCCGGCTTGGGGGGACATGCTTTGCTTGCACCTCCTGGTGACAGGGGGCTCTGTGGTAGGATCCCCTGGTGGCCATTTGTGATTCCAGCACCAGGTTGGAAGCCTGGATACATTGGTCAGCAGCGGGCTGATCGGTGCAAGGATCCAGACCCATGTTTTGGCCAACTCTTTGTATGCTGTAGCCAATAAAGTTGTGGCCTTTGTTTCCCAATTTTGGTGTGTTGTTTTATTCTGTAGCCTCATCGTCCCTACCCATAACCTTCTTAACACTCTACCATCAGATCCCACTGTGGTCTCTGTGATTTGACACTGAGAACCAGAATGTACCAAGAGTTTGCCTGATAACCCTATACAGAAACATAGGCCATTTCCACCCTACATTGTTAATAGTGCTATTATTCCACTTTCAACATCCTATGGAGTTCTGAGGTTTGTAGTTTCCTGATGTCAAATTGCTCTCTGGCTGAGAATTCTAAATTTCCCTCTCTAAACTGCAAACTCCAGGATTCCATAGGATGTTGAAAGTGGAATAACAGCACTATAACACTGTAGGACAGAAATGGCCATAGAGACAAAAGAACTTTCCTTTCAAACTGTGAACATCAGGAGAAAGCTATATTTCTTTCAGGTTCTGAGAAGAACTCACCCTCAGTCCTTTGGAAGCCAAAGACATTGAGATGACTGAAATGATAGAGGTGATCCTAGTTTACTTCATATACTCACCTACAACAATCCAACCATGGATTCAGTTGGGGAAGTGTGAAGGATCTTGGAATGCCACAGTGTCTCCACTGGGAGACACATGAAAAGGTAATTTGTGTAGATTCTATGCCACAGGTGATCAGTGTGACACCCCCCCTCCACCTTGGAAGGAGACACATTGCAGAAATGCAGCTGCATCTCATGTTATGCTTTTCCAGTTCTGAGAGAGGCATTCATGTGGTTTGTCATTATGCATATGACCAACTTTCTGAGTGTGTCAAATACTAAACCTCCAAAACATTGTATTACTGCTAATAATTGTTATAATTATTTTCAAAATCTTCTCATGCAAATAATTGTTTTGGCATATATTATTTTTTTTTCATATAAACCAAGCTGTTGGTAGTAATTACACATTTTAACCAAGCTGTAAAACTAAAGACTATAAAGAATAAAAACTGAAAGTCAGGATGGAGTTAAAAGGGCTCCCTCCACCCCAGTAATTGTGAATCTATACTGCAGTTATTTAAAAAAAAAAAATCTTTTCCTTCAGATACTAATTAGATGCATACATAATCAAGTATCCTAAATAATGAAATATAATATACTCTGTGTGCCATAGCTCAAAATATCAAGCTATAAATAAGTCATTGAAAGTTTATTAATAAATAAACCTTTGTGTGTCAGTTCACAATATAAAGACTTTGTGAAGGAAGGGTACTTTGTAGCTATCAGTAGGTCAGTTAAATGCATGTGAAAATTAGGCACATAAAAATATTTGTGTGTTCCATGCTCTTGCAGCAGCTTGTTCCAATTCTGGGTTTTTCTTGGTTTCTATGATGTGAGTAACTTGGCAGTGTAACTTTCTGTGTCAAACAGAACATGGAAATATACAGAAAAATATTGCTGTAAATGTGGCTGATAGTTTAATGTGCTGGCATGTACCAGGTTTAACTCCCTTTCCTTGTTTCCAGCTGGCTTTGCCCCACTTGATATTTTTATGGCCTCAGCATCTTTCAACAATTAACCTTCATCTTTTTTTTCCAATCCAATTCAGGAGTAGGCAACAGTGGCTGTCCAGATGGATTTCAAGTTCTTCTTCCACAATCCCTCATCATTCATGATACTGGTTTGGCTGATGAAGGCCACAGTTCCCCTCCTTTGCTCTAGTCCCATTTGAAGCTGTCAGTAACTCTCCTTTCTCTTGGCTCTCATTTCCATTTTCTCTCCTAACTTGCTTCTGCTGAGGACAAACAACATAAAAAAGGCAGGGTTCTTCAGAGAGTTCTTAAGACTCAGTAAGCCCGGATTCCTTCTCCCAGCTTTGTCTCAAGCGACAAGTAGGGATACCAGCCAATGTTGGTATAGTTACCAATCTCTCTACCAAGGCCATTTCCACCCTACACTGTTCTAGTGCTATTATTCCACTTCTAACAACCTATGGAATCCCGGGATTTGCAGTTTAGGGAGGGCATTTAGAATTTACAACCAGAGAGCTCTTTGGCCTCAGTATACTATAAACCCCAGAATTCCACAGGATGTTGAAAGTGAAATAATAGCACTATAACAGTATAGAGTGGAAATGGCCTGTGTTTTAACAAGTAGGGTTTTAATGGATATGGGTGATATTCTGAAACCACTGATTGAGGAGTTGGCTTTTTCTGAAAATCTGCAGAACAATTCCCACACTTCCTGGGCTTGGAAGGAAATATATATTTGGGCTGATTGAAGTTAAGATGCTTCCAAAGCAGTCCTACAGTTCTAGAATAGAATAATGTGTTTATCTGTACATCTCTCTTCCTTGCTGTCTGGTTTTGCCCCTCCATCTTTACCTATGGCCTTCTCAAACTCCGAATTCCCTTCAGTTCTCTAGACCTCTGTCGGAGATTGCCAGTCACAGCTGGATATTTGCATCATGAATCTGTCTGTGTGGATGGAGGGGGTTGGCCTATGAGTCGTTGATGTTCTAAATGCACCTAAGCTTAGGCCATTTCCGCACTAGACTATTATAGCACTATTATTCCACTTTCAACATCCTATGGAATCCTGTATTTGTAGTTTAGAGAGGGGCCTTTGGAGCCCTTCCCTAAACTGTTACCTCACTGGCATACCCTATCCCAGGGACTATAAATTTGATATCAGGTATGCCCACCATGCCTGGATGGGCACGTAGGCAAAGAGGTTGAACAACTGAAAACAAGTCAAGACCAGACCCCAGTCACATAGCCCAAGGAGCCCTCAGGCTGTGCAAATCCACATAAACAAAGGGTCCTCAGCCAAAAGTAGCCAACTTGAGGGGATTAATGTGTTTTCCCCAGATTGAGCAACCTTGACTTTGGAAAATCCTACAAGACGAGGTCCATCTACATAAACTTACACTGCAACCCTTTGCAACTGCAACCCTGAATACTTGCAACCCAGCATAAGCCAATCATGCAAATGACCAAGTTGCCATAGTTTGGCATCCTTTCCTTTGTTGTGACCATTGTTCTCCCCAGGAGAGGGCCTGCTCTCAAGGTACGTTCTGCCCTGCAAATAGTCCTAGTTTTTGAGAGTCTCTTCGGAGAACACCCCACCACGCTAGCAGACCGGCACTCTGTTAGTTGAGTGATCCCCTCAGCTGTCTCTTTGCTGAGCTCTGTTCTTCTTGCCACTTCCAGGACTGAAGACTTCAGGATAGGTGCAGTATCACTGCCTCTACATTCCCTTTGCTATATCCCCTATCCATTTTCACCTCTTTTCCTTCTCAATAGGCCTTGTATGCGTGAGTGCGTGGTACTACATTCATTTAATAAAATTCGTTTATTTGGTACATTTGTCTGGCTTTTGCTTGGCCTGACCTCATAAAGTTGGGTAAAAGATCCTGCTGGGTTACCCTGCCCCTTGTTTTGCTATTTTCAATGCTCCACTAATTTCCCCAACCTTTATAACTTGGAGCGAATCAAGGTGTCCTCCACAGGACCCCCAGAAGTCAGGGTAACAAAACTGCAAATTCCAGGATTCCATAGGATGTTGAAAGTGGAATAGCACTATAATAGTCTAGTGCGGAAATGGTCTTAGTTTGTCTGCCAGTCTTCTTGCATTTTTCTTGTGATGTTTCCTCATATTAAGCATTCATACAGCAAAAACATGGGTACTGCTGCTCCCTTTGCTCTCTTATATAATGATGTTGGGGACAAGGACCAGCAAAGGAAAGTAGCCCTACTATTCCTTCTAAAAGACAGACTCTCTTCATATGTATAGCTCATGAAGAAGATTGTAGAGGAAAGGATAGTGATGTTTTATTTAAATATGGATTTATTTATTTTATTTAGAGCCCACTTTTCTCTTATATGAGACCCAAAGCAACTCACCCCATACATTAAAGCAGTACAGCTAAAACAATCCAAAATACAAAAATTAAAGAAGCATTAAACACAGTCCACTTAAAAACATTAACTTAAACCAGTTAAAAGAACATTAAATCTGACCCATTGTACTAGCACAACCAGTTAAAAACAGAAGACTTGTTTAAAAGAAAAGATCATTGCCAGTCAGCAAAAAGAGAGCTGGGAGGGGCCGGCTGAGCCTCCCTTGGTAGAGAGTCCACAGCATGAGAGCAGCCACTAAGAAAGGTCTCTCCTGGGTCTTTCCAACCATACCTGTGATAGTGGTGAGACACACAGAAAGCCTTTCCCAAGAGATCCTTCAACTTGATTAGGCTTGTATAGGGAGTTAAAGTCTTTTGGATAAATTGCACCTAACCCATACAGGGTTTTGGATGTCAGCACTTTGAAATCTGTCTGAAATTGGATCAGTAGCTAGTGAAGCCATTTCAGCAAGGGAGTTATGTGCTTCCTGTAACCAGCCCCAGTGAGCAGTCTAGCTGCAGCATTTTTGGATCTGCGGAAGCTTCTGAACAGTTTCCAAAGGCAGCCCCACATAGAGTGCATTATAGTAATCTGGACAAGATAGGCTGAATCTCTGTTCCCTGACCTGCCTTGCAACTGATGAGGAGCACCTCTGTCTTGTCTGGATTACTTTTCCATTTGTTTCCCCACATCCAGTCCATTACAGGCAGCAGACTGATCTGGACGGGGCAAGAGGGAAAGAGACTTTCTCCAAGGTCACAGATTTTTTTCAGAACAAGTTCATAGCTTTCCCCTCCCTTTCTTGCAGCAAAATGGTTCAGAAGGAGTAGTGAGGCAAATACATATCCATGCAAACTTGTGCGACATGATATTGATCTGTATTAATAGTGACAAATGATGATAATTAATAGTGACAAATATTTGGTCTGGCTTTCAGTTGCATTGACAGCTTAGGTTCCCATGGGATGAAGAATCATATTCCTTGTTGGGATGAAAGCAAGGCATCAGTGTGATTACTGCCTTGACCTTTGGATAGCTGGGAACTTTCTCTTTCATCTTGCAGTTTCCATTACCCTAATACTTTTTTACATAGTTGTGTATCTAGGTAGAGGTGCATATGGGAAATGAAGGTGTTCATGTTTGACTGACAGGTAAAAGGTAAATTATCTTTGGTCTTGTTGAAGGTGATACAGGGAAACCACAGACTAGTTAAATCTCCCATAAAACAGACATGCAGAATTCTTTTCACCCCGACAGAGAGAACAATATCCAGAGATAGTTTGGATCAGACTAACTGAGGGAAAGAAAGAGGCAGCATGTGCTTTCATAAATGCATCTGATGAAGTAGGCATAAGTCTATGACAGCTTGTTACCAACTTCTTTCTCTCTGTTAGTCTCAAAGGTGCTGTCTTGGAGAGGCACAATTATCACATCTTCACCTGACTCCACATATCCACCCAAAGCTACTCCTGTAGTGGTCCAACTAACTCTACCAATATAAGCCCATTCTGTCAGTGAAACAAACTCTTTGCCCATTTCTGCACTACACTGTTATAGTGCTATTATTCCACTTTCAACATCCTATGGAATTTTTGTGGTTTATAGTTTACTGAGGCTAAATAGATCTCTGACTGAGAATTCTAAATGCCCCTCCCTAAACTGCAAACCCAAGATTCCATAGGATGTTGAAAGTGGAACAATAGCACTATAGCAGTGTAGTGCAGAAATGGCTTTTATGTTCAATGGCAGGGTAAACACCAGGTACTGGGCACAAAGAGAATTCTACTGTCCTCACTCTTTTGTGTTTCACAGAGGCAACTGGCTGGCCATTTTTTAAGCAGAGTGATGACCTACATGGAAATGTAGAAAGAGAATGGTGGGTTAGATCAGAATGGGGAAGCTTTAGCTCTTGCTATGATGCTGTATTGCAGTGACCATCAGGCAAAGCCGAGCAGCCAGGGATCATAGATATTATAATCACATAACTTTTGGAGAGCCACAGGTTGTCTACCTTGGGTGAGATTTGAAGTACTGTTGGAGCCTTACTATACTCCCAAAATTGTTCTCAGAATGACAGAAATTAAAGAAAATTCCTTAACATGAGAGGGAGGCTGTTGTATGTGCTCTGTATAAAGAACTGCTAGTATAGCACAGGGCTATCAATGGCTAATCTTTTGTTATCAAGGGGACAATGTCTCACAAGTGAAATTTGTATTCTGAGCTTCCCCTCAGGGCAAGGGGGTGGGGAGCTGGAACCAATGTCAAGGGAAAAATTCAGGCATGGAAAGAGTCCAGGCAGAGTCTGGATGAGGTGAATTCACACCAAGGTGGTATGAAGATTAATTAGCCAGCAGTCAGATAACTTTGCTGAGTATTCATATGGCCATCTACCTTAATGAATTCGTGATGCATGATGAATTTACATTTAAATTACAGTCAATGGCAGATTAATTTGCATAAAGTTTCACTCATCCCTTGAACCTCTGCCAGCATTTAGAATGGAATCTGAAGCAAGGTTTATTTTTGGTGAGGTTTTTGTTGAGTACGTGATAATCTCTTTCTTTTTTTTTCCTTTTTCACTTTTTAAAGCATTTTGGAAAGTGGCCAACTTTGGGCACATTTTGCTGAACTCAGCGTATGTTAAAAAAAAAAATTAAAGTTGTCCAAGTATTTCCATCCTAGACCAAAAGACATATTTTAAATCTACACGGACATCTTGTTCTTCACATCCTGAAGTATGCTGATGTTGCCCCTAGTTCATGCCTGTGACCTGGTATGACTTTTGTAGACAGACCTGGCCTCCTTATTTGGAGACTTAGCTATTGTATACCATCCTTGACTCTAAAGCCCTGTTCAAACACTTCATAGATTAGTGCAAACTTCATGTGATGGAAACACCATCACCATCACATTAGGTATAATGTGAATGTTCCATGCACTCATCTCACCATACTTTGTCCATTTGTTCTCTCTCTCTCTCTCTCTCTCTCTCTGAGAGCAAATTGGGCCTCTGAATGACTGGACACCTGCATGGAGCAACCACATCATCTGTGATGTAATCTGTGATATCACGGCAGACTGTGCATTTCCATGTGCACAGGGAAGATTTTTGCTCACCAGTGAAGATCAGACACAGACATTAGATTTCTAGAGCTCATTTTGAAATGCTCTCATCATGTTCTGTACAAAAGTATATTTTTCTTTTTTGGAGTGATCTTTGGGGGAAAAAAAGTTCTTCAAGTCTGTTTTAGTCATAGCCAAACTGGTAGTGTAAAGTGAATGATATGATGTGAACAATGTGAATTTCTGCTTCATAGCCAGACAAACTCCCATGTGTTGTAGGGTGGAATGAAGGCTGGCTTTGGACTGGGGATACCTGCTTTTCAATGCCTTCTCATCTGTGAAACTCATGCTACTTTGAAAAACTTAAGGGATGGCTGGACTACTGTCAGCCTCTGCCTTCTCCATGCCTGTAGATCTCTTTCAATCAGTGAATGCTGTCTACACCTGTGCTTTTTGTGGGGTTAAGTATGATTTTATAAAAAAAAAAAAAAGTACCAGGAAATTACATAAGGTGGTTCAGGACAAAAATGCCATGATGAGGTTTTAAGGGGAGAACTGCAGGGCTGAGGTTGCAGATGGATTGGGGGAGACCTGGAGCAAGAGAAAGAGAGAAGGGGTCTGTCTGGGAGGTTGGGAGGCAGTTTTGTCTCTTCCAGGAAAAGTTTTTTTGATGTAACTTTTTTGTTTTCCAAACTTTTTAGAATTTTAGTTTAATACTGTTCTACAATGCCATATACCAGAGCTTTCCAAACTTTTCATGTTGGTGACATACTTTTTAGACATGCATCATTTTGTGACACAGTAATTCAGTTTTATGTATTATAAATAAATAAATAAATCATAAATCATATATTTTTAAAAATATAAATGAAAGAGTTTTATGAGATATGTTGTGTCCCTGTACATTTCGTTATTACAATTTATGTATGAGTCCATATCTCTTTTACTTCTTGTAAGGGGTCAGTTACTAGCAAACTGGAGGTTAACTTAATTAACTGCCACCCTTGCCAGGATCTTTCTTGGCCCACGACACACAGTTTGGAAAGCTCTGCTGTATACTTTGATTACATGTCTTAGTTTGTGTTATATTGTAGTTTTTGTATTTTATCTGGATAATATGTTTTACAATTGTATGGGTTTTTTCCCCTTCTTTCCCTCTCTCTTTGTGTATATACATATATTTTAGATTGTACACCTTTGGCAGGACCTGCCGTTTTTTATTGTTTTATTTGTAAAGCACCATGTGCATGGATGGCACTATATAGATGATGATGATGATGATGATGATCTTCCCATTTGAGCAGTAGCTCAAAACAGGTTGAAGAATTGAAAGGTTGAAAGAAGAACTGGATGTGCAAACTGTGTATGGTGGCAGTGAAATAATTTTTTTCTAAATGGGGCTCTGCTTTGGTCACATCTAAAGCAGCAAATGGGCATGGGGCTTAGAGAGTGAAGGGTGTGCATGTTCCCACCCCATGTATCCTCCCTGCCTGTTGCCTTACTGAGAACTCTGTCTCCTAAAGTCTGGCCATTTCTGCACTAGACTGTTATAGCACTATTATTCCACTTTCAACATCTTATGGAATCCTGGGGTTTGCAATTTAGGGAGGGGCCAGTTTCTTTTACTGGAAGTGAATTTCTTTGAAGAAGTAAGTCCCTGAAGAGAGTGATAGGAGACAGGGACAGAGTTCAGCATTCCTGCCTGTGTACACCACTGGTGCTTTAAGTTAGAGACCTCATCCCTTTTCTTTAGACATGATGGGGGAATAACAGTGTTTAAGAACAGCAGCTTCCCCATCTGTTTCTTTACGCTTGGGAAGACTGGACCAACTTTTCTTCCTCACATTCTGATTTGTTATCATTTTCTATTTTACTCATTAGCTTTGTTGTTGTTTTTCCATCATTATATGTTAATTTTATCTATTGCTTCTCAGCCTTTTGGCTAAGATCAAGTGTAGTATTAAATGTTAATTTTATTTCTTCCTTCATTTATTACACCAGTAGTGGCTGTCACATGCTTGTTCAAAACAGATATTTTCTGTTATCTGCACCATATATGTCTAGAACCGCTCACAGCTGTGCACAGCCGAAGAACACATACTATTAAATGTTTGGATTACAGCTAACTTCAAAGAAAACTCAGGGGAAAAATCATCTCCTTTTCTCCCAAAGAATGTGCATTTGTTCTTCCTGAAAATTCACCCATGATTAAGGGCTCCCTTATGTATGCTTCAGTGATCCAACTAGAATAAACTGGGTCTGTCCTGATTTATTGCAATGTTTCTTAACGACACCCACTAATTTCTTTCTTTTACGAAGCAGAAGCCACTTTATTATGTAGGACAAGAGAGAACTTGAAGGAAGGGCAAATTCCACCACAGGGAAGAGGGCTGCTTTGCTCCAGGATTATACTTGCCAACAAGCGTTAATTTGCTCATTTCTGGATTTATCTTTGGGAGCTCTGCTCCCTGCTTTGACAATAGAAGAGTTGGCAGATGTGAAAAGTAAACATTTTTCCCAGCAGTTGTGGCCTCTTTGTGGGGTAGGGAAGGTGTGACTATGTGGCTGTGTTACAAATCCCTGTTTTAAAACAACAGCAAACAGTCAGCCTTACTATCAGCCTGGGACCAAAAGGGCTCAAATCCAAAAACCTCATTGACTGTGTTGTGGCAAACACCTCCCTGGAATAATTTCTGCCAGATTGTTTTACAAGGCATTTGATTCCGGCTGGTGCAAGAGAACATTTAACGATGTGAAGTAATACAAGTAGAATAATAGTTGACACATGTTGGTGAATGAGGTGGTAACATCCTTAGTAGTAGAGTGGTCCCTACCACTTCATGCTGAACATAGGAACTGCCATTTTTGAATGCTTGCCCAAGAAGCAGCTCACTGCCATTAAAACAGAAAAAACATGGGGCCCAGGGTGGAAGATTTTAGCCTTTTTAGCTTTCTACTTGTGGAAAAGTTTGTTCCCTTTACAAAATCTGAATGGCATCTGTCAAAACTTGGAGATCTGGGCCAAGCCAGGGCTATGACATTCTAGTCTGATTTGAATTCCCTAGAGAAGCAGCAACCTTCTATATTTTTGCCACACACTGGCTCTCCACATTTATATTTCTCTATTGCTTTCCCTAACTCCACACCTTCATAGGTATAGGGCAAAGCATGCTTTGGTTAATCCCAATGAATGTGTCAGTGGTGGCAGCATCTATAACCAATCCAGATCAAGGAGGCACTTTATAGAGATTGTTCTTTACAAAAATATAACAAAATCTTTATTGAATAAACTGAAAAGGGAAAAGGTAGTTGGCAAATTAAAGATTGGCAAACAGCAAAATACTTGTATCTCTAACACAGCAAACACTTCTCCAACTTTTTCACTCTCTTTCACACTCCCCCTCCTCTCTCATCAAGCTCTCAGATGGATCTCTCCTGAAACTCTCCCTCTTCAAACTCTGTTTCAGTTATTTTTCTGTTAGGCTCACTTCCCCACCTAGCCCCTCCCTCTGGCTAGCCTGAGTTCCATAGTCAAAACCCAATCAATTTAAATCCTCTTGGCTGCTAGGGTGGCTCTGTTGCTATGCTCCTCCCCAGGGTTTGTCACAGCAACATCCTTGCAATCTGAATGGTGATGTCCACTCTACCTCCTTTGGTCCCTGCTGCTCATTTTTCTACATGTGTTGGGTTGGCCCTCTAGGTATTGCGAAATAGCAAATCTTTCAGAGTTATGGTTGACACCCGTATTCCCACTGCAAATACCACCAAAATTCTGAGAAACAAAGGAGTTTTCAGACAAACTCCCTTTTCCTCCCTTCCAAGGAAACATTACTAGTTGTGATTCCTGCAGAATTCCTTGGTGGCTTCTGTAGAGCAGAAACTTTCAAATTCACCTTGAAATGTCACTTCAGGTAAAAGTCAGCAGCAACTCCACTTAGAAAATGTAGTACGCAGAATGTGATTTAGTGTTTACAGCTCAGGCCTTTGCGTATCTACTCAGAAGTAAGTCCCACTATGTTCAATTGATTTAAGACAAGTTTAGCCCCCCGCTTCTCATGTACAGGACTGCATTTACTTCTCCTTAGTACTCAATGGCACTTACTTCTAAGGGTAATTAAAAAACAAACAAACAGAGATCAGTGGATGGGTGTATAATAGGAAAAGGAGAAATGGCTAAAGGAACAGTCAGAATTCATCCGTGGCTTGGACAGGTACAAATTGCATTCTACCTCCTCTTTCTGGTAGTTTAGCTTAGATATGCTCACCTGCCTTTTGTGTTCTTGATACTTTTGCCACAGAGCAGAGCTTGCAGTCTGTGGGTGCTGTGAGAGGCAGTTAGTGTATGTGTGTGTATGTGTGCATGTATGCAGGTGCAAGACTAGCTGAGCACTTGGCTTCCTCAGGCTCAAGGCCCTTACCAGACCTTCAGTCTGTCTGAGTAGCAGTCTTTCCATGGAAATCATTGGTGCTGTTACCTTTTTTTATTTTCCCACAGTTCCTTGGAGCACTCAGTCAAGAACATTATGGGAAAATTATGGTGGCAGACAGCTTCCCAGACATGGTTGCAGAGGACAGGGAGTGATGAGCCATCTGGGGAGGTTCCTCTAGAGCACTTTGCCAAGGCTATTTCTAATGTGGAGCTGGCTATGTGTTTGTGGGTACTTGCGTGAAGAAAGGATTTGTGAAATGTATCCAAGGCCTCCTGATTGTACGTAATTTGTGCTTCTGAAGGCAGGCTCCTTAAAGCAGGAGGAGTGATGGGGCAGAAGAGAACACATGGGGATCACTAACACAGGTCATACCCTCCAACATTTCACAAGTGAAAACCAGGATACATGTGACTAAGAAACATCAAGTGAGGTCAAGATGGCAGAAGTTATTAATGAGCAAAAACACATAAAGCAGGAGAGAGTGAAGCAGTTTGCTTTTGCCTGAAACTACAGGGAAGATTTGTTCCTTCTCTCTTTCTCTTGCTGCTGAGTTATTGAATGCAAACCAGTTTCTCACTCTGAACTCAGACCCTTTCCACATCATCCTCCCAACCTGCCATGGGGGTGGGAGGACGATGGGACCATGATGATACTTCTGCATGATGTTGTCACAGTCCTGTCCTTCTCCCATCCCCAGGTGGCACAATCACGGATTAAATAATTGACGGTTTTTTCCTGTCAATGACCCATGATGGTACCACCATTACAGACTTACCTGTCCTGCAGAAGCATGGGAAGCACAATGGCTATGCTTTCTGCCCCAGCGCAGCCTGGGAAAGTACCTAGCTGAGCTGCAGAAGGAAGAGGTGTGGTCATTGCACTACCTTCACCATGGAGCCAATTGGTGTGGAGGGGAGTGCGCCCATTGCACTCCCATCCCAGCACAGCCAGTGCCAGGATCCCCACCAGCCATCTCCATGAAAAGGTAGAGTGTGGAAAGGGCCTGAGTCTGTAGCAACTGAAGTAAAAGTACAAAGTACTGAGTACAAAGATAGAAAGTGAGAGGAGGAGAGATTGGGACATTTTATAAGCATCTGAAAAAGTAAGACTACAGAAGATTAACTGGGACTGTTCCTACCAAACTGGGACAGTTGCAGGGTATGACATGAATGTTTGTTGTGTCATTGTTGGTGGGGGAGCAGATGGACAAAGAGCAAATGTTTATGGACAAGGTAGGGACTTGTATAGGGGGAACAGCTGAGTGTATATCCAATAAACTTTTACACAGAGTTACCTTCTTCACATAATGTATTATTATAATAACTGTAAGCTTCTTTTGTTCTGAAGTGTGGAGCCTTTGCTTCTGCTCACAAACAATTGTGAAGGAAATTCTCCAAGGTATAAAGATGGTCATTTGAATTCACCATAGGTATAAAGAAACTAAAGGGCAGGGACAAAAAAAATACTGGAACTCACAATACATGGAATTAACTCCTTAACCCCATATTAATCACACACTGAGCACCATATTCTGGCAATAACATCTGCAGAGGGAGCACTGTGTACTGTTCAGCAAATCACTTGCATATTCTTTGTGTACTGAATAGTGAAGCAGCCGTACTGGCAGAGATTGAATTACAAATTAAGGAATCAGCAAAGAGATTTCACAAAATATGTGACATAAACATGTCTCTCAGTGCTTATGTATTTATTTATGCACTTATGTTTTTTGTATTCGCTCATGTGTACTAAACTACTGCTTTTTTAAAAGAAAGCTGTAGAAAGAAATGGGTGGAAAGAAAAGAATCGGTACCAGGAAGCAATAGCATTAAAAATCTTTGCAGTTGGCTCCACAATTTAGAGGTATTCAGGAGACAGGGCTTTCTGCAACAGGTGCATAATAGAATGAGTGACGTGACTTGGTAGGAAAAGGGAGAACATTTAAAGCAGGCATATTTGACTATATGAACAGTCCTAATCCAAGTATTCTCAAGCGAAATCAAGGACAGCACAGTTCACCTCAGTGAAGTTCCTATCTCACCGTCTCTTCTCCCTGCAACCCCTTTCTCTTTCCTCAAGGACAAAAATAACAAAGGAGTAGATAGAGGGCTCTAAGGGTTCTAAGGATGATGAGATGGGCCCATCTCTGGCCTCATAGGGAGCAAAAAATTATAACAGACCACAATTTATTAGTGCAAATAAGTTTGTTATTTTCTGACCCTCGCTGTAAAAAAAAAAGGTGTGCGTCATTGTGCCTATTAAAACAATACACTGCAACAGCTTGATGTACACAGCAGCATCAGGCAGCAGCATCTACAAAGTCTACATAAGAAGCAAGAAACAAAATATTGACAAGATGGGGGTGTTGCTGACAAGTGGTCTTTCCTGGGAGCTGGTGTTCAGCTGATGTTGGAAATGTCTGCATTTATCTGAAAAGATCCAGCATGAGGAAATATTCAGATCCATTTGTATTTACCATGGTCCACAGCTTCTTGAAGATGGACTTCTGGCAAGTGTTACATTGTACCTCACATCACTTATCAGGAATGTTTTTGCTAAGAATCTCAGAAACCTAATTAAGAAGGCTTTAAACTGAGTTATGAGGAGGGAGAAAGGAAACAGTATTTTTGAGGAGGGAAAGAAGCGGCTAAGGGGAATGTTACCCTGATTTCTGGGGTCCCTTGGGGGACACCCCAATTTGCTCCACGTAATGGGGAATGGAAATTAGCCAGAGCACAAGCAATAGCAAAGAGAGAGGCAGGGTAACCTAACGGGGTCTTTTTACCCAGTTTTCATGGGGTCAGGCCCAGCCAAAAACCAAACAAAAATGTCCAATAAATGATTTTATTGAAGGAAAGTCTTACGTAGCAATGCAATCACTCACACACACACTCAGGACCTATTAAGAAGCAAAAGAGAGGAAATTGCATAGGGGAATATTGAAGGGGTGTAGCTGGGGTGATACTACACCTGTTCCTGAAGTCCTTGGTCTGGGAAAAACAGCAGAGAAGTGGGGCTCAGCATGGAGAGGGCTGAGGGGATCACTCAACGGACAGAGAAACGTTCTGCTGGGATGACTGGGAGTGATCCAAAGAACTGTTCAAAAACTGGGACTATTTGTAGGGGAAAAAGTACCTGGAGGACTAATCCTTTCCTGGGAAGAACAATGGGTGTTGGAGTGATAACGAAGCTCCACCATGGCAATTTCCTTTGTGTGATGGGATTGCAAGGTGTTGCCAAAGTCTCAGGATCTTCGGCTGTGTTAGTTTTTGGTGTGACTTCATGTAAATAGTCCTCGCCTGATAGAATATTTGCTCAATTTGGGGCAGACATGCTAATCCCCTCAAGTCGGCTTCCTGGGGCTGTGGACCCTTTGTTTATTGTGGGTTTACACATCTTGAGGTTTCCTGGGGCTACGTGACTGGGGATTTCACTGGCCTGATCTGCTTTTCAGTCTTTTGACCATGCCTGCCTACATGCTCATCCAATGATCTCTCAAGCACATTGAATCATACTTTAATATCAAAATTGTAGACCCTGGGATAGGGTTTCTCCAGTGGAGTAACAGGATTAACCAGTGGTCTCATATGTCTCAACGCTAATGCACAGAGCATGAGAAATAAACAGGATGAACTTGAACTTGGAACATTGCAGTAGAGGTGTATAATCTATTTGAGAGAAATAGACCAAACAGGAAAGAAAGAGGAGTAGCACAATATGACATTTGTACCTGTGGAGAGATCCATGACTTAAATCCTGGAAGCCAGGTTGAGAACACCTGGGTAAAAATTAAGGGGGAGAGAAACAATAGTGATGGGAGTCTATTACAGGCCTCCAAGCCAGACTGAGGACTTGGATGATATTGTTCTGGAACAGATGACATTCTAGATTTTAAGAAAGCTGATTTCAGTAAACTTAGGGAAATACTGGGAGTGATCCCATGATCAGGAATACTAAAGAGAAGGTAGTTCATGATGGATGGGAGTTTCTTAAAACTGAGATACTGAAGACACAATTTCTAACAATTCTGACGAGGAGGAAAAATGGGATGTGTCTAAACAATCTAGGATGGTTGTCTACAGAACTTTCAGTGGAGCTAAGGTTTAAGAGGACATGTACAAGAAATGGAAAACGGGGGAAATCACCAAAGAGGAATTCAAACATATAGCCAGCAAGTGTAGGCAGAAAGTCAGAAAAGCTAAAGCACAGAATGAGTTCAGGCTTGCTAGAGAGGTTAAAAACAATAAGAAGGGCTTCTGACAGGAACTGAGTAACTGTATATCTCACCTATATGGAAACATCTTTATTCATGTGCAGTTAATTTCTAAGCAGTTCAAAGTTGTGGTTTCAATCTTTAAAGAAATGATTATTTGAGTCAGCCTTTTCAGTGGTTCTTCGCCTTTAGAATTTCCTTGTTGGATACTACAATTATATCATTTAGATTCTGGGATAAAGTTTATTATTTAATTGGATGGTTTTTAATGAACTTTTCAGTAAACCTTTCAAAAAGGTTGTTAATTTTTATTAATTTTGAGCAGTTGGGGGTTGTGCAGCTATTGGTGTTATCAGGCAGTTTGATTGTCTTATAGTTTTATATTGTATCTTTTGATATTGCTTGCCATCTGGAAGGACTTGTTAGACTAAGTCCCTTTCCACACGTGGGAAAAGAACTGCACAAAAACGGAACTCACCGGATTTTTTCAGCGTCTGGGCGAGTCCATCGGGACGAGGAGCAGTGTGAGCTTGTCGCTCCTCACTGCTCCGGCATCCAAAATGGTGGCTTCTGGTTGGTGGAGGCTCCAACCGGAGAATCTCACCAGCCCACAAACCACCCCCGGCAGATCTGCAGGCACGCACTAGTGCGCATCTGCAAAGAGGTTTTTAAAAAGCATGCTGTGCGACCAGTTCTGGTCGCTCCAAACCGGACTGAGGTGAGGAACTACAAAAAGTAGTCTGCCCCAGTCCACTCCACGGTGCAGAAGACCTCCGTCGGAGGTCACTCTGCACCGTTTTAATAGCCCAGTGTGGAAAGGGCCTAAATCCAATATTCCACTGGAACACCACCACCATCATTGAAGTAACCTCTGAAAATTAAAGTGGAAAAAGAAGATAACTCACTCCAAATTATTTACAAAATATTGAAGTACAAAAATGTATAGATAAGAGCCAGCATTGTTATAGTAGTTAGAGCTCTAGACTATGACTCTGGAAACCAAGGTTCAAATCCCCACTCAGCCATGGAAACCCACTTGGTAATCTTGGACAAGTCACACTCTCTCAGTCTCAGAGGAAGGCAAAGGCAACTCCTCCCACAAATCTTGCTAAGAAAAAGCTATGATAGGTTGACTTTAGGATTGCCATAAGTTGGAAATGACTTGAAGGCAGACAACTACAAGATGCTATGTGTGTGTCTGTCTGTCTGTCTGTCTGTCTGTCTGTCTGTCTGTCTGTCTGTCTGTCTATCTATCTATCTATCTATCTATCTATCTATCTATCTATCTATCTATCTATCTATCTATCTATCTATCTATCTATGTTATTATTTTCATATTCCCACATTTCATTTTTACCCACATGCATCAGAACTATTCAAATCTTTGCTATCATCTTATTAACTTCTATAGTATCATAATTTCACATAACCATCCTATATACTTCAGTCTGTCATCTATCTCTTCAGGGCAAGGATCTTTTTGGTTGGATATTGCCACTGAAAATTGCTCCTGCAGACCTTCACAGTTGCTCACCTGTGGTTTACAAGGTGATTTTGCTTTTAATCAGAAGTGCCTGCCTTTTCTTTGAGAGCACTTGCTCAGTTGCTTAAGCACTTTCAATACTCCTTGGAGCCAGAATCACTATTCCCTGTGAACAATGAGAGCGAGTTTGGCCAGGTTTGTATGGAGAAATTATCATTAGAGTAAGTAATCTTATACTGGTCTGGTTAATTCCTTCCAGCTTGAGAGCCATATTCCAGTTTTGAAAGATCTGAGCAGCTACATTGTAGTTGTGGATAAAACTGAAGGGACACTGAGTGGGACACAGCTGTAGTGGCAGGTACCCAACTACAACTCATTGTCACTTGCCACAGCAAGAAGCTATTGCGTATTTGCAGAGAAGTAAGCATTATTACTTACAAGCAAGCACGAGCAGTACTTTCAGACATTGAAATTTTATTCTAAGAAGCATGATTAATCATGACTGAGTGGAGAGTGTGATCTTCTGCCACAGCTCAGTAGAGAAATCCATGGCATTGATGGCTCTGTAAACTAACGAAGACTGACAAAGTACTCTGAAGCTGCCTGGAAAGATCCAGAGATTGATAAAGCACTCTGGAGATTAGAGACATCTGAAGCATTCCAGAGGTGACTGAAGTGTTCCAAAAAGAAGATGTAATGTATGAAAAATTAGGTACTGTATTCTGGCAGCTGACCAAGACCTCCTTGCCCATATATATGTTAAAGTTAAAGGTAAGGGGCCATGTCCAACAAGAGATCCTCATGGTTCAGACTGGTGGGCTTTGTGGGGCATTTTAGGTCTGTGGATTGGAATTCCTGGCTTGATACCATATAGCCAGCTTTTCATTGATGTGACTGAGCTGCATTTTTACTGGAGTTTCAGTGATGTATTTAAGTCTTTTACTCCAAGTCTCTACCTTCAAGTCTCAAGTCAGATCTCAAGTCCTTGAAGATACTTTCAAATCAAGTATCAAGTCAAGTCCCAAATCTGGGAGCCAGTTTTATACACCAACTAATATTCCAGAATTTCTGGACAGAGTGGAATAAAATCAGTTTTAACAATTTAAACAGAGTTGGCCCTCTGTTACCCTGTTTTCTGGGGGTCCTGTGAGGGACACCTAAATGCTCTCCAAATTACACAAGTTGGGGGAATTAGTCAAAGAACACAAGTTAGCAATGCAAGAGGCAGGGCAATGTAGCGAGATCTTTTACCCAGCATCTACGGGGTCAGGCCAAGTCAAGGAGCAAACAGAAGTAAAATAATATTTGGTGTTTTATTAAGAATACAGTCAAACACGTGTATGCAACACACTCATACAGATAACTATAGAAATAAAGGTTGGAGTGGGATAGAGGGATTTTAAGAGGAGGTTTGGTATGGGAAATACTACACCTGTCCTGAAGCCTGGGCACTCTGAAGATAGAGTTTGTGGATATGGAGATTCTCAGTACGTGGGACTGAGGGGAAGGCTCACCAAGCAAAGCGGCAGCAAGATGGTATGGAAGTTGGGAGCGATCTCAGCAATTCAAGCAATCCGAGCAATCCAAAGAAGTGCTCAAAGTCAGGGGTTCTTATAGGGGAAATTGTGGCTGTAGGCTAGTCCGTACTCGGGGAAGACAATGAGTTTTGGACTGGAGACAAAGCCTGCGAAAGGTCAGAATTTAGCATGATTGAGTTAGGTCCGAATTGTCAATAGGGTAGCCAGTATGCAAATGCAGAGTGCTTGACACTTGAGTATTCGGCTCGTCAAGCTGCCTGCTCGGGGCAGGGAGTTCTTTGTAGGTAGCATGCATATATAATGAGGGTACTTGCCGTGAGATCTCCTGAAGTGGCAGTTTGACTATTTCTGGCCAGCCTGTATTGTTTTGGACTAATCTGGCAATTAGCGACCAAGCCTGTTTGCGTGCTTGTCTGGGGGCCTCGCAAGCACGTGGGAAGGAATGGGTAAGGAAGGCCAAATTATTGATATCAAAATGATATCTGGTGCCCCCCAAGGCTGGCTAGAAACTGTGGTAACACCTCCACACCTGTGATTTTGCCATCCACAGCTTTGGAAGTAGGGAATAGGATCTTTCTTGCTCCCCCTTCCCGAAGCTGGAGACTTTTGTGCCAATGGGCATAAAAGAGTGTGCAGTTTTGGAAGTAGGGAACAGGATCCTTCTTACTTTTCATTTCTGAAGCTGGAGGATTTTTCAGAAGTGGGGAATAGGATCCTTCTTACTTCCCATTACTGAAGCTTCAAAAGCTCTAGAAGGAAGGATCCTTCCTCCTCAAGTCCATTGCCTAACACATTTGATGTTCCCCTCTGAGAAGCATGCCCTGCACTCTGGGGGTGAGCCTTGCCTTCTGCTCTTAGGAAATGTTTTAAAAACTTCTCTGATATGCAGCAGGGACAGGCTGCTAAGCAGACCTCAACCCTGCCTCAAGCCTGTTGCCTAACCCGTTTGCTGTTCCCCTCTGAGAAATGCTCCCACACATTGGGCTTGTGACAGATTGTCATATGACAGTAGGCAAAAAGGGATAGAAGTATTACCATTTACTAGCCTTACATTGGAAGATATTAGATAGCATTTTGATATCACAATTTGGCCCCATTATGCCATCCTCGGCCAAGTGTTTGTGAGGCCCCCAAACAAGCACAGAGCTAGGTATGGCCATTAACTGCTGAACATTCCATTCTCCACCCAGGCAGGCCAGACTCAGGCAGATCTCGCTTTAGGAGACCTCCCTAGACAAACACCTCATTAAAGATGCACGCTAATACAAAGAACTCCCTGCCCCGAGCAGGCAACTTGACGAGCTAGACGCTTAACTGTCAAGTACGCTGCGTCTGCATACTGGCCATTCCATTGTTGATTCGGAATTAACTCAATCATGCTAAATTCTGACCTTTCGGAGACATTGTCTCGCGCTCAAACCTCATTGTTCTTCCCCAAGTACAGACTAGCCTATGGTCATATTTTCCCTATAAAAACCCCTGATTCCGAGACCTTCCTTGGATCACTCTGAACTTCCATCCAGCCTTGCTGCCGCTTCATCCACTGAGCTTTCCTCTCAGTCTCAGTCCGAGACTGCGCACTTATGGACCTCTGCAGTGATCTACCCTGGGCTTCGGACAGGTGTAGCATCACCCAATTCAACAATCCCTCTTAAAATTCCTCTATACCGCTACCACCTTTATTTTCTATAGTCACTTGTGTAAGTGTGTTGCATACACTGTTTGCTTGTATTTAATAAAATCACAGTTATTATTTCATATTTGGTGTACTTCTTGGCTTGGCCTGACCCCGTAGACATTCCGCTGTGTTGCCCTGCCTCTCGTTTTGCTAACTTGTGTTCTGAGCTAATTTTCCTCACCAATAGTAGAGCACGTTTGGAGTCCCTCGCGGGACCCCCAGTAAACAGGGTAACAGAAGTGTTGTTCAAAGTCATAAGGTTTTTAGATGAATGTGTCATGTTACTGAACCAAGGGCAGCAAGTCAGTCACTAAAAATATACAGGTCTTGAGTCGAGTCAAGCAAGTACATCATTTATTGCAAAGTCAAATCTAAGTCAAGTCACTGAAGTGACTTAAGTCCGACTTGAGTCTGAGTCAATCGACTTGAGTCTACATCACTGGTTAAATTGCACCAAATGTGGCACTTCAGTTTTGTGCGCCCCTGCTGGCATAATTAAGGTGGTGGTTTTGGTGAGGTTCTCTCTGTCCAGATGAACCATTATTTTTGAGGCACTGAGAAGGCACATGGCGGGTAGGAGTGATGCGAGTTTGGAATTCCATTCCTACCATTTATGTTAGAGAAAAAATTCAAGCTGCTGTACCATTTGTTAAGTCAGGTTTCCTCTGCGATCCAAACATCTTTTGTGTTTCTCTTACTTTTGTGTGTGTGTGAGGAGGCTTTTTCAATTCTCTTCATTTTATAAACTGAAATAAAATGAGATGAATATTTTGGTTCATTGCTAGAGTTTGAGTTTCCTTGCTGCAGCTCGAGCAATAAACCAATCAGAGATTGTTTCAGGGTCAGTGCCAGTTTTTTTTTTTTTTTTGACAACTTGAAGAAGTCCCCTTAGCTCAGTGGTTCTCAACCTGTGGGTCCCCAGATGTTTGTGGACTTCAGCTCCCAGAAGCCCCAGCCACTATGGTCAATGCTCAGGGCTTCTGGGAGCTGAAGTCCAAAAACATCTGGGGACCCACAGGTTGAGAACCACTGCCTTAGCTGATTTGGGAAGTAGTATGTAGGTACATGAACTGAATAAAGAATCCCCGGGAAGTACTTTGCATTGGCACAGAGGCCGGGAGGTTCAGAAACAGCATCCAAAGAGAGAACAGAGATGCCATTACTGAAACAACCAGCACTTCACCAGGAATGGGCTCCAGCAAGTACTGACCCTTGTTATCCACTGGCATAGGACATGAGCTTCACTTCTGCACTAATGAATCTGTTTGGTGTTTACTGGCCTGATTTCCGCGCTCGACTGTTGTAGCACTATTATTCCACTTTCAACATCCTATGGAATCCTGGGGTTTGCTGTTTCAGGAGGGGCCGGGTAGCCCCTCCTGAAACTGCAAACCCCAGGATTCCATAGGATGTTGAAAGTGGAATAATAGTGCTATAACAGTCTAGTGTGGAAATTACCATCATCATGCTTGTCCTGCCTGCCTCTTTTAGATGCCTCCTTTACCCAGGGTACCTCAAGGCAGGGAACTTCATAGCAGTGGCAAAAGACAACTGGTCTCCTTTAAAAGGGGGAAGGGACTACATTGCTAAAGCAGGAGCTGGGAAGCAAAGGGTGGGCCACTCAGCTCATGTCCAGGGAGGGGGTGAGGTATGACACACAGGAAGCTCTTTCTGAAGAGCTCTTGAATGCAAGCCCTGCAGTTCCACCCCCACATCACCATGCTGAAAGCAACACAACCTGCATTTACTTTTTCCTTGAGAAAGCGGGGAAAAATTGGAAGGGGCAAGAGAAGGAGTTAAAGAAAGCATATGTCAGAAGGGACAAAACCCCAGCTATCAATCAGCAGGGGAGCTAGGCAGGAGGAGTGCATGTTCCGTATTGCTGAGCTCAAAAGTTCCTCTTCCCTATTCAGATATTATTAATGCAATGGGAAAAGGCCATTTCACAAGCTTTCCTCTCCATATAAGCTGTGTCATGAAAGAAACTTGAGACAGCCTTCCCCCCGCTTCATACAACCTTAATTGTGTATCTTGTCACTGCAAACCTTTGAGACCTGTGATTATTCCAGCCAATTTGAAATGATTCCTGCCAGAGGTTTGCTGAGCTGTCTCAGGGGCTTTAGAAAACACCAGACACTAAATACCATATTTATGATGTATGCTGTGCCTTTTTAAAGGCACTACTCAAAAGCTCCATAGAGTAAGGTTCAACAGAGCTATTCATTTTTGGAAAAAAGTCTTGGGATTAAGTTCCTTTTCTCCAACATTAAGGAAGAAAAAGGATTTTAAATTCTTCCAGGAAAAGAAACCACCATCGTCAGCAACACACAACACTTTGTGGCCAGCTTCCTTCTTTCCTCAGGGACTTTCCAGGACCAGCCCAGGGTACTACCATGCTAGTAAAGTCCATGGAATTTTGCATGGATCTGTGATTCTTATGAAAATGAAATTGGACAGTTCAAATGAAGAAAATGGCACAGACTAGCAAATCAAGGAATGTGATGGAGCAGCATGTGTGTAAATGTGCAAATTCTGATTTGTTGGTCCTACTGCACCACTAGGTCACACCCTGCCTCTCTGCATTTTCTTTGCCATATGCATAGCCCCAAAGCTCTCTAAGCGGAAGAGGAAATTCATGTTGTGCTATGTCTCTTATAAATGGATGTTCAGATGGGTAGGATTACACCAGTTGAGTTCCTCTCTGGTGTACATCTGCAAACAGGTAATGTTCTTTTGTGTGATGTGATTCGTGGTTTGTTGCAAAAAAAGAAAAGACTCTTTTAGCAGAAGTCCATGACAATAAAGCATCCTGCCTCTCTGAAGATGGCTCCTCTATAGGACAGAGGCTAGTTCCATCTGGTACAGTGATACTGCAGTTGCCTAGATCTCATTTTCTTCTTATTCTAAAAGGATAGGAATGAAACATCTGATAGGAGTTGGTGGATGTGCTGGGAGAAATCGGTGTAATTGGCTCCCCAACTTTGAACGTGTGGTGCTGTTCAGGAACACAGCCTATTAGTCTTGCTCCTATGTAACCTTCATTTATTTTAAAACGGATGTAGAGGAAACTCATTTTAAGGTGCTGCGGGGAGTGAAACTGGAGGTGACAGGGACAGACACATCTGTTCTTCCCATGTTAGCTCAAGTTTATTTCCATACCACTCGTAGGCGAGAGAGCCACAGCAGGCCCCCATCTCCCCTGTCCACACCTAAAAGGGGCAGTCAGGGAGGGAGAGCTTTTGACATGGGCTGTGTTGGTGATTGGGAAAGTGCTTTGAGTATAAGCTTTTCAAAAACAACCTTCATTTCAGTTGTACTTAACCATAAAGCCACTCAATTACAAAGTCAGCAACAAATCTCAGTTGATTACTGCTGTCTGAGGCAAATCAGAAGGTATGAGTTAAAACCAAGTGATGGATTCTTGGAGGACCTGCTAATGATGAGACATCAATAATTCATTCTTGCTTTCTGATTAGCGGTGGCTTAATTGCATCTCTATCCTGTGCGTAGCCTCTTTCCCCGATATTTGTAAAAAATGTGAGCACCTTCACTATGGAGGGAGGTGAATCCCTGTTAACAGGCTCTGGCAAAGCTGAAGAGAGTCCTCAGGGGGAGACTGAAATAGATTAAACTCTTCTATTTCTCAGCTAAATAACAGGAGGAAGGAGCAGCATGTCTCTGAACATACACTTAAGAAAGATCTTTTCACTGTAGTTGCTGGGTTAGGTTTGAAACATATTGGCTGTGATGTGTTTATGGTGCTGGAGGGAGAACAAAAATGATGCTGAGAACAGGGCCAAGAAAAGCAACACTTCATGAGCTGTGAATTTCTTTTGCATTTCATATAGTCAATTTAGGTTTCTCCCTTTCTCTCCTTTTCCCATTCTGCTTTTACTAGGACGATTCAGATTAAAACCCTGTATAGGGGTGAGAGAGTTCTAAGGCCACAGGCCTTTCCTTCACTCAGGGCCCCCCTTCTTAGTTAAAGGAAGAACTGGAGCTGTGGAAACTGGATAGTTCCAAGCAGACAATTTACCATAACATCTGGAGCTCATGTGTCCTTCTACACCCCCTTGCCCAGACCACCCCTCCCAGGATCTGCTAAAAAGTAAAAACAAAATAAGAAAAAAAAAACCTTTAGAAGCAGGGATGAGTAACCTGGGGCCAAACCCAGTCTTCCTGGGGTCCTAATCAAACAATTCCCCACGGTACCATTGTTTGTTGGTTCCCCAACTTTTATAGAGTTTCTCTCCTATTCTAAAATGCTTCCCCTAAGGCTTAGTCACTGAGAGAAAGACCTTTAGACTGAAATATATTGGTGTTTTTTGCTCCACCTTTTTTGTTTTGTTTGAACCATTTTCCTCCACTAGAAAGTGGTCCATTGGGAACCTCTCTGAAATTGAATTCGGCATATAAAAATAAAGAATTTCCTTCTTCTTGCTCAAACCTCTAGTTTTCTGGCTAGTTTTCTGGTCCATTGGTCTAGGGGATCCTCTGGCCATGCGTTTGTTGTCTCCGGGCATCAAGCAGTTACTGGTTTGACTGGCTTGAGCTTGGGGCTTACTTTTAGCATCTCTGCGTTTTGCACTTTTTGTCTTCCTGATCCCACTCTTCCTTGTCAGAATCATAGCTGGTCTTCATTTGGAGATTATGAATATGTGCCCCTGATTTACCCCCATCACATCATCAGTTTTCAGTGAATAAATGTGCTGTACTGGCTTATGCTGCAGGTAAAGATCAATGAGAAGTTACAGCACTAGCACTCTGTTTGGTGTGCTGCTATCACTATACCTTTGAGTAGCTGATAGCCAGTTTTTAACATTTTGGATTGAAAATGTGCAGAAATGAAAATATTAGCTGGCATTCTGTTAATGACAGGATGTAAGTCCAATGTATGTATTTTTATGGTTAGTGCAGATGGCAGAATTCAGCTCCACCATCCACAAATGCCTCCACCTTAACTTATTTTCCTGGTGCCAAGGCACCCTCTTCTCCATTGCCCCTTGTCACTCTCCAGATGAATTCTGTGGAGATGAGCACCCTATTGCCCCGGTGCCTTCATGGCTGCTGCAGTGATGGCATTTTTCCTCCTGTCACCAGTGTGGTTCATTAACAGGATTCTGGCCTTAGGATTTAATTAAATCCCAGCTAAACAAATGCAGTCCTTCCCTTTTCCCCACCAAAGCCTTTCAAAAGACACCATCTTTACTATGTTGCTCCATTCTTGTTTCCATTCTGTCTTAGGTAATATAACTTCCCAGTCTTTTCACTTGCCAAAGCATGTAGTCAACACAGCTGCTTGTTGCTGTCTCTTAGATGGGACTTCAGGGCCCTGATTTTCTTGCATGTCAGAGGAATCAGAGAGAAACCTGGGGCATTGTGGGCCCAAGTAGATTTCAGGGTCAGGTACCTGGGTGTGCAGACTGAGTTTTTATGTTCACGCATGGTTACTTTGAAAGCTGTAGATGTGATTAAATTAAAAAAAAAAATCCAATCCATGCAGAGTCCAGCTCAGCCCAGGGCAGTGTGACTAAAAGTCACTTCCCCTAAATACTATAACTCACCCATGCAACACGCCCCGAGGCTGCTTTCTGTCAGTAAGCTGCAAAACTTTGGCTTTTTTTTTTCTAAGGCTGGACTAAGACATATTTCTACCTGAGGCAGAAGAACCAATGGCACCTGCCCTCCAAATCAAGGTGCATAATATTTGAGCCCAGATAAGTGATTTTGACACCTGTGACCACCCATTCCACAAACACTTCTCCTTCGGAGTAAAACTAAAACAAGAACAGATTGAAGAAGGAACAAATTTACAGTACAGTATATCAGATTTCTAAGATAGTTGTTTCACTCTGCCTAATGCTGGAACCAGCTTATTTTTTTCTCCTTCTCTCACAGCCAAACAAGTTAACCTGTTGGGAAGAGGGGAGTCTTAAAACCACTGAACATGGTGCTATAGGGGAAGGGTTGGTTCACCTCTGCTTCCTATTTTTAGTGCAGAAAGTTCAGCCCCATGCCTGCCTTATAAGCCAGAGCAGCAAATGTCATTAGTAAGCCTCAAAGAAGTAGCCGTGTTAGTCTCTTGCAGCATATGAAAAAAAAGGAGGAAGGAACGGGAGAGAAAAAAGAAAAAAAATGTGGCAGCACTTTTAAAGTTAGCTGGTTTTTATTTTCACATGAGCTTTCATGGATATAAATTCACTTCTCCAGATGCTTGCATGTGTATGTGTGGTTTGACTCTCAAAAACCACTTCCTTCACCCTCTTCCACATTTCAGTGGCTTGTAGTAGCCACCAGAATCCAATAAGAAAAGCTCTTTGGCAACCATATTCTCTGAAACCTGGATAGGGTTGCCACAGCAAAAAGTGGAGAGGGCTTGTGGCACTTCTAATGGTTATGGAAGGAGGTAATTTCAGCAAGTGTTGCTTGTTAGCTGGTTGTGTGATGATTATCCATACTGCTGAAATTATTAAGGGTACGCGAACCACCTGGCAACTCTAAGCCTTACAGGGTTTCAGATGAAGTGTTCTTTATACCATCATTCTGTGTCCTTTGCTGGACTTACAGTGAGGCTTCCCATATCATCATTCTCTGCTCATAACCTTCCTTTGTTTGTTCGTCTGTTCTTGCATCTTTTCCCTTACCTTGGCCATTTCCGTACTAGGCTGTTATCGCGCTATGATTCCACTTTCAACATCCTATGGAATCCTGGGGTTTGCAGTTTCAGGAGGGGCCAGGTGGCCCCTCCTGAAACTGCAAACCTCAGGATTCCATAGGATGTTGAAAGTGGAATCATAGCGCAATAACAGCCTAGTGTGGAAATGGCTCTTGTCATGGATAATCTATTAAGGAGAAAAGTTGCATAGTGCCTTTTAATTGCTACCATGAGGAGACCTCTATCTTCTAAACAAAAGGGTGTCTCAAACACAGAATGGGTTAAAAACTCATCCCTTTATTTCCTTGAACCTTTTTCAAATTCTGCTCCTGCCTCAGAACTAAGCTGCAAGCTACTTCATCTGACTTCATTTCTACTCCTACCGCCAGGGGTCTCTTTCTCTGCTCACTTCAGTTCACACCACTATGCTTATCACAGAGAGGGGAAAAGTTGAATGAGTGAGAGTGTATGTGTGTGGCAACGCATGCCCATGCATGCAGGAGTGTGCATGGAAAAGAGATTACTGGAAGTGTGGATATCTTAGCAAGGAATGGCTAACAGGGAGTGTAGTAGCAGCAAATTGCTTTCTCAGTTCCACTTGTTTTGCACAGGGTTAAGGGGGTGGTCTGACCAGCAACACAATCACAAATTGCAGTGGATCCTATTCTAATGTAAATGACTGGAAGCTTTTGGTAGGGGTGGCAGTAGAGAGTGGGAAGAGGGACTCTTTTTTCCACTAGATTGATCTTATGACCTTTCTGAAGAACTGTGCAGGGAGCACAGAAAGCAAAAATGACAAAAAAAATGGTGTGAGAATGTGGGTGTATTTGTGTGTGTGTGTGAGAGAGAGAGAGCGAGCGCGTGCAAGAAAGAGAGAGAGCGCAAGGAGGATGTATGAACACACCATCATATGCTCACATCATTCTGGGTGTATATGTGAGAAGGATGCAGATTTTGAAACCTTTACTGCTCCAAGGCACAAAGCTCCTTTAACCAATACCATCATTGCAAAGTCATTAGAAATCTGTCAGAGGCTCAGGTCACAGATTGCCAAGAGAGAGGCTCAAAGGCGTCTTTTTTTTGGGCACAATACCTGTAATGAACTAGAAGGGCCAGCGAGGGACTGGGAAGCAGATTTTGTGCCATAAGCCAAAGCCTCTTTTCAACTGGCTTTTTGCAGCATTTTTATGAGGTATTCCAGTCCATGCTCACATGCTGGTTAACCATTCTTCAGAGCAATAAGATGTTTTATCGGTCTGACCTCAACCTTTGCCATATGGTAGGGAAAACCGTTCAGTTAAAAGGCAAGTGAGTTAAAAGAAAAAGAGAAGAAAACAAAGAAGGCCAAAGGCTTTGCTGTCTTTGGGCTTCACAATCACTTCCAAGAAGCCATTTTGATGGGCAGCTGTGATTTTAAAATAAATTAAACAATAAACATATAGGCTAGGAAATGACTTATTGGGGTCTCAAATCTGCCTTCCTTTGAAACCTTTCAGAAAATTACCATTAATTTTTAAAGAGGATGGGTTGTCTTCATTCTCTGGAATGTAATGTGACTTGCTGTTCCTTTAAATCTTTACCCCAGTTTGATGTTCCTGTTGGCTTGAACAACAGGGAGACCCTATTGATTGGCACCCTCTCCATTTCACCAGTGTAGGGTTTTTTTTCCTGCACAGTTCCACACATCATTCTTGTTATATCAGTGGTTATGAAATTGTATTCTGGGAAACTATTGCCACAGAAATTTACCAGGGCATGTCTCTAAACATAGAGTCAGCCTGGTGTAGCAGTTTGAGTGTTATACAATGGAAACCTACTGAGTGACCTTGGGCAAGTCACACTCTCTAAGCCTCCGAGGAAGGCAAGGGCAAAACCCTTCTGAACAAATCTTGCTAAGAAAACTTTGCAATAGGTTCACCTTAGGGTCACCATAGGTCAGAAACAACTTGAAGACACACAACAACAATATCAGTAAGGATAAGTAATGGTGGACACATTTTCCCACTCCCCTGTAAGCTTTTGCTATAGTGTACAGGCACAGGTGAGAACCTGGTGTGTTCCAGCATGTGTGTTGAGTTTGCATGAGACAATTGTGAGTCATATGCACCAAACCTGGATAGCACCCTGTATGAACCGAGGAGATGCCATAGGAAACCTGCAGGGATTCCTGGCAGATGGTTTTCTATGGAAAATTCTTTAGAAATCTGAAATGATCTAATTTTGTACTACCTTCTGAAACACTTTGACAAAGATACAGTAAGACATCATAAGGAAAACACAAACTCCTGTTGAACAATGGGCATTCCATAAGAATTAAAGCTGGAGAGAAAAATTGAGTAAATTACCTGGAAAACAGTTATTGGATTCCTGCTGCTACAGGTGATGTGACAGTAAGTTGAAGGCTGAAAATTAGAGCAGCTTCTAACTGCAAAAGTGAAGCTAAAATTTCTGTGGAAAAGAGCCGCCATTTTGGCATACAGAAAACAGGGTTAAAAGCCAAGAATATTAAATAATTTAATTATTTTACAGGCAGCATAGTAGAATTTAATGAGGCCAGTAGCTGATTCAGATGCATCCTGTACTGGTCAAATGTTTGCCTCAATTACCTCACCAGAATCAATCTGTAAGGTGGAGTCCAAGTTGGAAGGGATGTGGGTGATATGCAAAATGTTTTTTGCACATTTGTAGATTCACCACTGTGGATTTCTGAGAACTCCTCCTTCATACCCCGAGGTTTGGAATATAATACCCTGTTAATTAACCAGAACAAGTCTTCCGGTTGAGACTGTGCTGACGTACAGGAGGTAGCAAAGAACTGCCTTTTTCATACCTTCCAACATTTCACAGAGGAAATCTGGGACACTTTGGCCAGGCAACATCAGAGTATCAAAATGGGAAAAGTTATGAACAAGGTAAGGAACACAAGCAAAGAGAGACTTTAACAGTTTGCTTCTACCTGATCTTCCTGGGATGGGAAATATTCGGTACCTTCCTTCTCTCTCCCCCTGCTGGGATAATTGAGTGCAAACTACTTTTGCACTTGAACTCAGTGGATACCAGTAAAAGTAAACTGAGAATAAATGAGGAAAGTTGGAGAAAAAAAAGTGGGACGTTTTAAAAACAGCTGAAAAAGTGGGACAACAAAGGATTAACTGGACTGTCCCTGCCAAATTGGGACAGTTGGAGCATATGCCTCTTTGCTGTACTCCCTGCCATGGATTAGGCCCTAAAATGGGCCCCAACCCAAGTCTGATTGGGTTTCTCTCCAATCATTCTCTGCCATCTTGCTGGTTGTGGACCTGCTTCCAGGTCTCTCACTCCAACAGTAGGTATGTTGTCTACTGCTGATAGGAGCAACATGTGGAAACCCGCACATTGGCTACCTGTGCTATAGACTAAAGCATTTTGTTTATTTATTTACTCACCCAAGGTAGGAAATGGGAATAATTCTTCCACTGAGATAATTTCCCCACTCCTGTTGCATCATGATTCAAAATGCTGCCAGTTCCATCAAGGAGAAAAGTGTCAAGTCCAGCACAGCCTACCAGCAAGGGCTGACAATCCACTACAAGCTTCCTTGAGACTGATACGTTCAGAGGGTGAAATGGTGAGGAATGGGATTGGAAAGCCCTTGATGTTGGGGAGTAATAACTGGGGTGCATGACTTCATATCAGCTCTGGGTTATTTTGCTTTATTGTTAACTTGGATGCTCTTCTTGTTGAATACAGGCAAACAAACAAAAAGACAAGAAAAAAAAAAAAAAAGAGGAGGGGAGACTTGCTTAGCTTAATTTTGTTTAAATATTAAAACTGACTCTGGGGCTGGGACTGACTTTGAAATGCCTTTTGCCTCAAGTTGATCAACCTGGAGGTTCTGCTAGCTCATCTGTATTGCGTAATATTATACAGTTGTTTCTTATAAATATATGTCACTTTTCAGTCAAGACTGAGTCCAAAACAGCTTAAAATTACATGCACACATGTGCACTCACACAGCTTACTTTTTGGGACAATAATTTCTAGAATCCTCCAGATCTCTCTCTTTCTTTCTTTCTCTCTCTCTCGTTGACCCAGCCATGTATACGTAGGATATGAAAGGTATATTTAATTGTCTTTTTTCTTTCTTTCCAAGTTCCAGGCTTTTCCCTTCAGAGAAAGAAGGCAGAAGGGGTTACAGATTAGGAATGTTTGAGGAATTTAGTCTTTGCAAAATCCTATATAAAATGGTCTGACCTGCATCCAATGGATTAATATGCTGATTAAAACTTTGTCCACTGGATTTTGCAGTTCTCTGAAGGTTGAGATTCAGTTGCTGAAAGTTTAAATGCAGACAAATATACATTTAAAGGCATCTATTGCAGGAAAAAAACCCCCAAAACATTGGAAATAAGTGTTTTGAAACAAAAATATACATTTCAATTCATATGTTAAAGATATATTTAAATGTATTTTAAAATAGTACTTGAATATAGGTTTTGAGAGGAATTTAAAAATAATTGCAGTTTAAAATGGAAATGGAGTAGAAGAGAATGACAGAAAAAAAGTGAAAACAGCCCGGGCTGGAAAAAGACAGATTTGTCCATCTCTGTGGCAAAGGAACTGAGCCAAAAGCACATATGAGCAATGGAAGCTTTAAAAATACCAGTTTTTGTTATTGGTGAGTGCCCTCAAGTTGACTTTGACTTATAGCAACCCTATGAATAAGTCTTCCCAGTCACCCTATCATCAACAGCCCTGCTCAGGTTTTGCAGACTCAGGCTTGTGGCTTCCTTGATTGAGTATATCCATCAGTAATGGGGTCTTCCTCTTTTCTTTCTGCAATCTACTTTGCAATCAATCAATCAATATAAAATAGAATAAAATAATAAAACTGTTTTCTGGTGAGCCATGTCTCTGCATGATATGTTCAAAAACACAGCAATCTCACTTCAGTCATCTTAGCCACTAGGGAGAGTTCAGACTCTAGTTTGCTCTATGACCCATTTATTTGTCTTTTTAGCAGTCCAAGGTATCTCCAGGATCACATTTCTCCAGGAACACATTTCAAATTACAATCTTCCCCCCACATTTGTGGGTTTCACTTTTGCAAATTTGGTTATTCATGAGATGCCCGCTTGCCTATCCCTATTCTCCCCCTCCCATTCCCTGGTCTTTTGCCCAGGCACAGAGAGAGGGAAAGATTTTCGCTCCCCTGCACTCTCCTGCCCAACACCCACATGGGTGTGCTGGCAGTGGCAGGAAGGAGAATGCAGGGGGAAAGATCTTTGCTCCCCCACACTCCCCCACTTGTCGCCTGTTCAGGCATGCTGGCAGCGACAAGCAGGAGGGTGCAGGGAGAAAGATCTTTGCTCTCCTGCACTCTCCTGTCCATCGCCTGCATGGGCACACGCAAAAAAGGAAGGGTGCACAGCTGGTGGGCAGGAGAGTGCCGGGGGAAAAACCTTCCTTCTCCTTCCTTCTCCTGCTTATTGCCTATGTGGGAGCGCAAAAACAAGACAGGGCATGGGGGCAACAGGCACGATACTGGGGTTTTCCTCCTGCACTCTTCTGCCTTTCTCCCAGCCTGCAGCAGCAGAAAGAATGAGGGAGGGAGGAGTGCTCACGGGGGGGGGGGTATTTGAGTTTTTTTGACTCTTGTGAGAGTTCTGTGCTCATAATAAAGTAGCTCGCCAAAAATTGAGACCACCAGATTAGAAAGCAAGAAAAAAGGTTTATTTTACTGCAGGGATCTCAGTGGAATGAATTTCCAAAATCTGAGAACCCCGATCCAGGTATTAGCTCTCTTTTTATACCCTCTTGTAAACAGGTTACAGGAAATGATTACATATGACCATATATGAAGTGTTTAAGGGTTATAGATACCTAGGTTATAGTTTTCAAAAATGATATATTTTGGTACCAAGGGAGTATTTGAACATCAAAACTCCTGTGTCCCGGCACAGTGAAGCACATACCTAAGCCGTCCTATAAGATAAAGGACGCATCTGCTCACCTTATTTTTCTCTATTCTTTCTACCTTAGCAATAGCTTCTTCAATTTAACCCTTTCATTCCCCCTCTGTGATGCCAAATTCCATGCAATTTGAGCATACATTACTTAAGCTTGCTTTTGTGATAACAGCAAAAATGAGCCGCCTTCCCCTCCATAGCTTGGGAGAGAAAGAGGCATGTACACATTTTCATAGCACAAGAAATATATTATCATTTAATAACCTACTACAATTAAAAGTAGAATACCTAGAAACAAGGTTTTTAAACTCAATGTAAGATCTGGGAGCCAGGAAGTTAACCAATCCCAAGGGTTGTGATGCCGCTGTCATTATTTTGTATTACTGTAAACTGCTGTATTTCATCCTCTATAGTCTTGTTCAGATCATGGAATGCAACCTCTAACACCTCCTTTGACTATGGTACAAAACTCCCCTTCTGGCTAACAAGTAATCCAAGGCCATCCGATGTTGTAACAATAGCTGATTTAGAATCTTCAATTTCTGTTGGAGGGCGTGTACCAATTTCCCAGTTGCATTTATAGTTTTCTCCAATCTACAAGTCAATCCTATTATGCTCCATGATTTGAGCCCACAATTCCTGGATAGGATCCCAAAGTGAGGACCCCTGTGATTAGTCCTTCCTTCCTACTCTATTACCCTCACTCAGACAACTGTGGCCTCATCAATGACCAGATCCTCACATTGACTTCCCAGTGGTCCAACTGAGTGCCATTTTCTTGATTAATTGTCATGTCCTGGTAGGAAAACTTGGACAGGTACAGTCATACATCCTATTCCTAGCACACTGGCAAACTCCTGGGTGGAGTTGGTGGCCCACCCATTAAAAAGTAGAACCATACATGCGGGGTCTGAGCCATCAATCCAGAGCATATGCTACCTGACCCCAGCAAATTAGGAGTGACACTGGGGATATTCCGGAAGAGAGATCCCCCCAAAGTTGGTTTCATTTAAGTCCCCTTTGGGTTGATAGGAGTTATGATATGAGCCATACAAGTACATACTGCATCATTACATGCTGAATAATTTCCCAGTTTACCATAAAATGAGGAGAATTTTGTATATCCTTCACTTGCCAAGATTCTAAGATCCACTATGGTGACAGCAAAAACACATTCCGGGGATAAGTATAAAACTTCGAACCGCCTAAATCGAGGTTTGTTTATATTACTATCAGTTTGGCAAACATATTGGGATTCCCTCTGAATGCTGACTTGTAGGGCTTGAGAACCACTCCCGGTTCACTAATAAGGGAGGGCATAAAACTGAGTTGCTGACAGTCTGTGGATGTTCATAGATCATATTTCTGTTTCCGCGTTGTTGGAACATGTGTGCAGCATGCCATTTGAACCAGTCAGCCTCAGACTACTCCACCCATCACGCTCCACATCCCAATCAACATTATCCAGTTCATTTTCGGAGCCACTCAGGGACCCAAATCTACTTATTCCACACAAATCTCCTTCCTACATATATAAGAATACCAAAATACCAAAGAGATACACACTACTATTGTTATGAGGTCACTAATATTCATTGCTTCTCTCCATCCACTGTAGGGGATCTGGCCATGCGTAGAATAGTCAGCCTCCGGAGTGGACTATAGCAGGGCTCAGTCCCAATCTTCCTCCTCTGCAGTTGTGTGTCCTGACCGTACGAGAGTGACCAAGTGTCCAGCGGGTGGCAACAGTAGGGTAACTCAGCCTAGAGTCTCCTCCATTACTGTTGTGGAATCCCCACTGTGCGTAGAGTGGTCAATTCCCTGGAATCACCACGGCAGAGTCTAGTCCTAATTCTCTTCCCTCGTCTTGGATACTTCGGTTTCAAAGGGTTTTCTCGGTGCATGAAATGACAGCCCAATCAGTAGTTGCTCCCTCTTCTCACCTTGGTGTAGTGTATCCAGGTTTCAGCCTCAATACTTTTACTGCAGTGGGGGTAACTAACAGCACTGGGTACGGCCCCCTCCATCCCTGCACATACAGGCTCCCCTTTCCAATCTTTAACCCACCTCATCCCAGGTCTGGAAGGATGGGCCTTCGTGAGGAAGGGGGACTTGTGGGCAACCTCTCAAAGCATGGGTGTTAACCTTCTCAAGAGCTTTCCTGAATGCCTGCACTTCTTCTTGGAGGGTCAAGTTCCCCATAGTTCTCAACGTCCCCTTTAATCCCTTCAGGATGGCCGGGGATCTTCCATACAGCATCTCAAATGGAGTCAGCCCAGTCGTCCGATGGCTATCTTATTCTCAAAGAGCTATTGGGAGTACATCCAACCATTGAGCTCAAGTTGACACAATTTTGGTAAGTCAGTCTTCAGAATGTTCTGTGTTCATCCTCTCCACCCTCCCAGAACTTTGGGGTCTATACGCACAGTGTAGTTTCCAAGTAGTTCCTAAGACCTCTGCTAAGCTCTTAACTACTCCATGCACAAAGGCTGGGCCATTATCAGATCCGATGGTTAGGGGTAACCCTATCTCTGAGGTACGATGTTCCAGAGTAGAAAGTCTTCGCACTACTTCCTTCGCCTTCTCGGTTCTAGTAGGATATGCTTCAACCCACCCAGTGTGAGTGCATACCATTACCAACATATACCGATATTGTCCCGATCCGTGGCATCTCGGTGAAGCTCCACCACTAGGGATTCAAAGGGAGTAGATCCTTGATGTTGGATTTCCCTCTTCCAGTTTGGTCCTTGGCGCGGATTGTCTCGAGTTGGGGATATTTAGAGCACCACCAAAGACGCCAGCATGGTGTACTGACTCATTCCATCTATAAACACATCCTTTGCTAACAACCGGGCCAACGCTGTCTTTCCCAGATGCGTGGCTTCATGTGCCTTCCGCGAACGACTGGCTATCCCATAGATTGGGGTATGTACCGTCTTCCATCTGGTAGGACCCACCAACCATCCTTGTCGCTTATAGCTTTCAGGTCCTTTGAGCCCTCTCGTTCTCTCCTGCCCTGGGTGTATCCAGGGGGTCCGGTCCAACCCAAGGAGATTTGGAAAAGTGGTGTTACCAATTCTCTGGAGATATCTTCTTTCCCACTCTCTAGTTCACTCTCTCAGGAATTTTCTCCCACAGCAGCTATCTGCTTTCCAAGTTCCTTTTCACGATTAATCTCTCCTGCCTCTGGCCTTCCCTTTACAGTGCATCACAGCAAGTTTACTAGGGGCCCACACCACTTCTAATAGATGCTCTCATTCCTTTTCTATTCCATCTCTGTCCCAAAGAATTTCCTCATCAGTCCTTCTTTTACAGTGCTCCATGCGTGTAGGGAGTGAAGGCAGAACTCCCAATCTGTGTATATGTTTACAGAAGTCCTTCAGCTGAGCCCCCAGTCTCAATCAAAGCAATAAGTTCCGCCTTCTGGTCCAAGTACTCAACAGGCAGCGCTTTGGCTTCTATTATTTTATTCCTGCCGTGACCACTGCATAGCGGCCTTTGCTTCCCTTCTCGCACAAAGCTGCTTCCATCTGTAGAGTAAGTGACATCAGGATGGGGCCATGGTAGATTGGAGTCTGGGCTTATTCTTGAGTACACTTCATCCATGGTTTGAAGGCATCGTTATGCACATTTCTATTTTCTGCCGGGAGCAGTGTCGCAGGGTCGAGGTGGGTGCAGTTCCAAACTCCACTCTAGGATTTTCATACAACATTCCCTGATACTTGGACATTCGGCTATTTGTGAACCAATAGTTGCCTTTGTATGGATAAGGGCCAATACAGAATGTGAAACCTTTACCATCAGTCTTCTGGCCTAAGGTTAAGTGATCTGCTTCTTTTACCAACAAGGCTGTTGCTGCTATAGCTTTGGGTGCACCCCAGCCATCCTCTAGCGACTGGAATCTAATTGCTTAGAGAGATATGCCACTGGGCGATGCCAGGATCCCAACATCTGTGTCAGTACTCCCACTGCTATTCCATTTTTCTCATCCAACATATAAGGTGAACATCTTTGTTACATCTGGCAGACCCAGCGCCAGAGCTTCCATCAGCGCCTTCTTTATCTGCTCCCAGGCGTTCCTTTCCCTCTTCCCCACACAAATTCAGACTTCTCCGGACCTTTGGTAGCTTCATGTAATGGTTCGCTCTATTACTGCAAAATTAGGAATCCAGATCTTGCAAAACCCAGCTGCACCTAAGAATTCTCTCACTATCTTCCTATTGGGGTCTAGGCAGAAGCACACACAGCCTCCTTCCTTTCTTCTTTGTTCGCCCCTATTTCCCTTGAGTCACTTGGAATCCCAGATATCGCACTTCTGTCTGGCACAACTGGGCCTTTGAGAGACTGCAGCCTGCTTCCCACAAAAGCTGGAGCAACTCCATTGTGGTCTTTGAGTACTCCCTCACTGGTGGGTCCTGCCAACAGTATTATTTTATATTGCAGCAAAACTTGTCTCTCGGGTTCAGATCGGAATCTTCTCTCAGTCTTGACTGAGACTGACGTCCCGAAAATTGTCTGTCAGTTTTTTCCATGAGTGAGAAGTGGCTCCATGTGAACTGGGGTTTCTGGCCTGAATGCTGTCTTCCACTGGAAGGCAAGATTTCCTGGCTTTGAGGGGCCACTCGAATACAGAAGAAGGCATCCTTGAGGTACCCAGAGCAGTGAAGTGAGTAGCTGCAGATGGAACTAGTCCCATCAGAACATATGGGTTTGGTACCACTGGGTGTAGGGTTATTGGGAGTCCATTTCTACCATCCTTAAACTGCACTGGATCAGATTCCTTCGTCCCAGGTTTCAGATCCTGGGAGTAATGGAAGGTCCAGGGGAGAGCGGCATTCCCGAATTTATATTGTACTTCTTCAGCCGTTCCAAATGCTTCCTGATTCCTTCCAGGGCTTCTCTGGGCAAATCATACTGCCTTACACGAATGGGCACAGCGTTTGGGCTTTAATTCTACCACTATGGGGGCCAAACACGACCGGCAGTAAACTGCAGGTGGGTTGTCTTCAACCCAGTGCCTGGGGGTCCAAATATAGTGGGTTGCTCTTTCACAAACCATGATTCCTACATTCTTTGCCACTCCTCCATTGGATAAGTTACTTGAGATACTTTTTGGCTTCTTTCTGAAATTTATTTCCCATTATCTCATTTTCTCCAGGATACATTTGAGCTCTCAATTTAGCCAACAAATCTCGACCCAATAAGGGCACAGGCAAATTTGGCAAAATACAAAAACTGGTGAGTGACTTGATGTTTCCCTAGATCACAATCCCTTTCTAAGAGGGCGTCTTCAATTTCCCCGTGGCCCCCACAAACTCACTCTGGCACTCCAGTTTTGGGGGCTATCGCAGAATTGAGCACGAACGGGTGGCTCCCTGTATCTACCATCATAGCTATGGCTTGGCCCCCAATTGGCTGCTACGATAGGCTCCCCGGGGCCGAGAGCAAGGGGGCCACGTTGTCCCTAATTGTAATGTTCGATTTTCAGCCAGTCGAATGAAGTCCTCGAACCCTTCATCCGTCTCTTGCTCATATCTTCCGTCCACTACTCTTCCTTTTTTCCTCTTCCTTTTCCTTCCCCGATTTGCTCCTCTTCCTCTTCCTCGATCCATCCCTCTTCCCTGATTTTGCCATCCCTCTTGTTTGGGGCATTCATTTTCTATTTATGCAACCTGTTGGCAGAGAGCACACTCATTGTGTCTCAATGGAGGTCCACTTCCTTTTCCAATTTTTCCGCCTCCTTCCTTTGCCCCCAAAGCTGGAGCCACAACTCCGCTTTTTCTATGCATCTGCCTTCCTCCCTGTTTCTCCTCTTGATCTTCATTCACATCACTCTCTGGGCATTTTCCAACAATTGGCTCAAATTCATACCTGGAAATCCCTCCTGTTTCTGTTCCTGTCTGGATAACTTTGGGCCACGAGGCCAAATTCACCATCTGTTGGTTGCCTGGGCTTCTGGGTTCACAGGAGTATATGGGTCTATAAGGAATCAAGTAATCTTTCCAAATATGCCCCTGGGGGTTCAGTGGTACCCAGCATTCTTTGATACCTCTCGGACATATTAACAGGTCTCTTCATTCCTTCTCTCGATAGCTTCCACTAGTAGAGCTTGATAATGAGTGAGCATAGTCAACTGTGCTGGAAGGTTCGGTTCCTATCTGGTCTGCGAAGGGGACCCTGCCTCTCTATTCCATTGCTTAGGGTTCGCCTCTCCAGATGTTGGTTTCTGGTCATCCGTTCTGCATGCTGAATTATTCTCCTCCGCTCTTGAGTAGTGAACAAAGTCAGGAACTGCTCATAATTTTGCCAATTGGGGACATGTGAGGCCATAGTACTGGGAGCAAAGTTCAATTACTTCTTGTGGCTTATCTGTTGTAGCATAATGGGTCTTCCAATTAGGAGGTCAGACGTGGTGAAGGGAGTATATTGGTAACTCGGGACTCGCCGATAACCGTTCTCTTGGGTGGGATCTATCACCAATTGACTGACTTGTCGCAATGGTGCAATCACATTCCCACTTTCCCATCCGAATCTACTGCTTCTTTCTTTCTCCTTCCTGGGGTTTCATCTGTTTACGTTTTGTACTGTTTACTCTTGGGTTTATCTTTTGGTCCAGTTGTCTTCAAATTTGGGTCTCAGTGTCATCTTGTTCTAGGACAGCCAAAGTGGAACCCGGCAACTCCTCCTGTCATAACCTCCTCATGGGAATCCTGCCCAGTCGTGAGTCCCCTGGCCACAGCTCCCTCTGTTGTGAGGCCGTCCCAAATGCTGGTGGCAGCGGGACAGGCTGTGGTACTACCAAAGCCAGTGGTGGTGGGGCTGGTCCTACTACCGCGTATGGTGGAGGGGGCAGTGGGCTCTTCTGGAGCCCGAATCTGGCAAACTGTGTTTTCCAAGTTTTCGTCTGGCCCTGCTGCTCTATACTGATGGCCTTACAATTTGTTCCTGACACTTCTGCAACCAAGGGGGCTTCCTGCAACCACTGTGTCCCATGAATCTATGTATGGATACTCATCAGGATGGCCGTGTTATCCACCACTACTGAATACATGTCCATTTTGAGCGGGCTTCCTAAGCTCCCTTCTGGAGGCCACCCCACCTTGAAAGAAGGCCACTCCACCTCACATAAATTCCTGTAAACGCCTGGCCACCGCAGAGTCCCCATAGCTCCCACCGGACCCTTTCCTGAATTCTTTAACATACAACCCAAAGGGGTCTGCCGGCTCTGCGCCCCATCCACTTCCTCCCAACGTGGACAAGACACACGACACGTGAGTAGGGGGTCTCACGTGCCAACACAAAGGGGGATAGACACCACTCTCCTGTGCCGACCCACGCACCCCGGAGATTCTAACGGTATGCAAATGGAATTGTTGGGTTGCACCTCCTTTCATACTACATTCACGCCACAAACCACCTCCAATTCCATCTCAAAAAGCCTCGTGGTTCACCCACAACAGTGGGGTATTAAGGCAAGACTAAAAAGGGGTTGATCAGGCCCCTCTTCTCCCTGAAGTTGCAGGGAGGGCATCTACCAACAGTTGTGAGGGTTTGGTTTTGCTCCGCCTTCGGGTTCCTTGTGGGAATGCTACTGCCAGAAACCGTTCGTCACTCCGAGTCGATCCTTCTGACAAAAGTAAGTCAGGGGCGCCCTGGGTCGCGTCAGGAAGAGGCTATGGCCGACGCCCTGGCGTCCGCCAAAGTGGGCAAAACGCCCCTCAGATCCTGGATGAGCCCCCACAAAATGAAGTAGCTCACCAAGAATTAAGACCACCAGATTAGAAAGCAAAGAAAAAAGGTTTATTTTACTGCAGGGATCTCAGTGGAATGAATTTCCAAAATCTGAGAACCCGATTGAGGTATTAGCTTCTTTTTATACCCTCTTGTAAACAGGTTAGGATGATTTAACATATGACCATATATGGCAGTGTCTCCACAGGTCTACAAGGACCTAGGTCAAACAGCTTCAAAATGAGCACACTTTGGTACCAAGGGCATCTCTGAACATCAAAACTCCCTAGGTTCCCGGCACAGCTAAGCACATACCTAAGCCTCCTGATAAACACAAATATTGTATTTGCTCACCTTATTTTCTCTATTTTTCAACCCTTACAGCTTTTTCAATTTAACCCCTTCCAATAACCTTCATGAATGTAGAGGGGCTCTACTGTAGCTGATTTTCTTCCCATCAGCTTTCTTCATTGTGCAGCTTTACAACCATACATAGACAGTGGAAATAAGATGGCATGGAAATCTTAACCCTTGACACTTCAGGGATCTTGCTCAGTTCCTTCATAGCTGGCCTTTCCAAGAATCTTCTTCTAATATCCTGACTGTTCTATTCCTATTAACAAGTGATCCAGGATATGGAAAATGTTTCTAGATCTCTCATTGTCTTCTAAAGTGATGTAAATCATCTGTAGTCACTATTTTCTTAATGTTCAACTGTAAACCTGGCTTTGGACTTTCTTCCTTGATTTCCTTCACTAATTGCTCAAAATCTTTGCCGTTTTCTGCTAATAACATGGTGTCATCCACAAATCTTAAATTGCTGATGTTATTTCCTCCAGTTTTCACGTCTTTGTCCTACAATTCTAATCTTGCTGTACGTATGAAATGTTCAGCATACAAGTTAAACAGGGTGATAAAATGCAGCCCTGTCAGTTCTGCTTGCCAATTGGAAACTTTTCAATTTCTCCATATTCTATACTGTCTATAACTCTCTGTACTGTCTATAACTTGTCCTGAATACAAGTTATGCACCAGGACAGATGTTGTGACAGTCCCATTTCTTTAATAGAGATCCATGTTTTTCGTGATCTACCCAATCAAAGGGTTTGCCATAATCTGTAATACATAGGCTGATTTCCTTCTGAAATTCTTTGGTATGCCCCATTATCCAATGTATGTTTGCAATATCATCCCTAGAGCCTCCTTCTTTCCTAAACCTAGTTGGACATTTGGCATTTCTTGCTACCTCTATGGTAAAAGTCTTTTTTGTGGAATTTTGAGTATAACTTTGCTTGTAGGGGAAATTAATGCAATGGTCCTGTGGTTACTGCAATCCATTCTTTCTTGGTGCTTGGAATGTATATTGAGCATTTCCAATCTGCAGGCCATTGTTTTGTTTTCCATATTTGCTGACAGATTTTAGTTAGAACCATAGCAGATTCCATTTCTGTAGTCTGAAGCAGTTTTATTGGTATGATTTCTGTTCCTGGTGATGATTTATTTCTCCCAAGTGCTTTGAGTGCAGATTCCATTTCATTTTCTAAAACTGTAGGTTCGTCTTGAAATAGTTCTTCCTTGAATGAAGCTGTTTCCCTTTCACCTCTTTTATATAGTTTTCAGTGTATTATTTCCATCATTTCTTTTTTAATTTGGTCATGTAATGTGTTTCCCTGCTGGTCATAGGGCATCCTCACTCTTCCTTTAAATTTCAGCTCAATTTCTCATATCTTGTGGAAGAGGTCTTTTATTCTTCCTTTTTTGTTGTTGTCTTGTTTCTCTGCAGTGATGGTCACATTAGTTCTCCTTGTACCTTCACACAAATTGTTGAACAGTTCCATTCGGGGTTCTGACTCTATTTTTGTCCCCTTTTACTTTTGCTTCTCCTTGACTGCTTGAAGAGATTCTTATCTGTCATCTATTGAGCCTTATTTTTCTTTTTGGCCTCAGATAGTGTCTTTTTGCATTCCTCACTGCCAGTGCCTGGCTTCAGTCCAGAGTTCTTCTGGTTCCCAGTAAATCAGGCTTAATAGTGCAAATCTACGGTATTTTTACATTATCTTTAAATATATGGGGATGTTCTTCAGGCTGTATTTTGGTGTAGTGGTTGGTTTCATGTTCTTCTTTAGCTTTACACTTTTATATTAGCAGTCTGTGGTCCATGCCACTATCTGTTCCTGGTCTTGTTACTGCAGAGAGAATGGAACTACTCCAACCTATGGTTCCAACTTTGTAGTCTGTTTAATTTCTGATTTGGCTATCAAGTAATGCCCATGTAAACAGTTGCCTCTTTGGGTTTCTTGAAGAATGTTTCTGCGATGATCAAACTGTTGGTCTTGCAAAATTTGATCAGTTGCTCCCCTGCTTCTTTTCTTAATCCTAGGACAATTTTTGATTTTGCTCTGTTTCCTGCTTTTGCATTCCAATCGCCTATGATTAACAAGACCTGTTTTGTTGTGTGATCAATTTCCAGCTCAGACTCTTTCAAATTCTTCTTCTGCTGTTGCTTCTGTACCCATCTTAAATAAAGACAGATTAACTGATATCCATATTTCAGGTTTCAAGTACTGGATCTGTGGAAGGGAGCTTTTTGTATATCTTTCATGTCCGTCTCCTGGTAGAGGAATAAGATGCTGTTAATCAAAGAAAGCGCAAATATTCTTTAATCTTTCCATGGGAGAAGAATGCAAAGCAATGCCTCCCCCTACAATCACTTCATATTTTACAGTTTCAGGGACCAAAATCTGAAGGGAATTCTTCTTTTTCTTGCTTCCATTCATTTTTCTCTTGTGCCACCCTGGGGATTGCAGTAAAATTAACCTCATTCATGGCATGTTTGCTCATAATTAGAACTCTTGTTTAGCCTTATTAGCTGCTAAAATGAATCATAAGCCTGATTTTCAGCTCTGCTGCATAGTGCACTAGAGAGGAAAACAGATTTGCAGTTGCATCAAGTGCTACTCAGGGCAGCAGAAAGAGCTGAAATGGCTTGTGTACCACTTCTCTTTTGCTTCTTGGTTGCTGTAGCAGCTGCAGTATTGACCTCTGTGTGGCTGCAGTGAAATCTAATCAGCAGCAAGAGGTGATTCAGTAGAGGTAAGTGGAAATGTACTGCAGTTGTGTGGCCTGCCTTAAGCATCACATAGGGACAAAGGACAACTACGCTTGAGAGAGACAATAATTTGCCTTGGGCAGGAAGTTGAGAAAAGCACAACGTATGCACAAAGCCTAAGTAGAAAGTATTGTAATGCTTCCAAGGAAAAGTTTTAAGTGGACTCCTTTATCTGTATAATGCCTTGGTCCTAGCAAAATGCCCAAAGCCTTAGACAGACATGATGAAAATGGAGGCACCATGCACATGAAGAAGAAATGATGTGGAACAGCAAATCATGGTACTCTGTTTCAGTGCTTTCATTTTAAGCCATTTGATGGTCTCAGGAGCTTCTGTGATACTGTTCTTAGATGATGAGGGTATGAATGGCATAAAATCTTGAGGTTATAGGTAGGCCATGGAAAAATTACTCTTTTTGTATGACAACTCGCAGAAGAAGCCAGCTGAGCGATCATTTCATTGACACCAGTAAAATACTATTTTTCACTTTCAGGATGATATTGTCATGTGCTTTTTTCACTTCTGGAAATGGTAGGAAGTGTCAAAGCAAAGTTGCTGGGGCTATATTCCATTTAACTCCAGCTAGAAAAAAAAATCACATCTCAATTAATTGTTCATGTCTGTTAGCAACATACGTATGTACATACATACATACTTATAGCTGTTACCTTGGGATGAAAAAAAATCATCTGGTTTTCAGTAGAGCTGTAGAATGCTGCCAAGTGGTGTGAATTTTACAGAGTCTGGAAGAGTTACATATTTGGACTGCATGTCCCAGAACTGGCTAGGTTGGTTCGGAACTGATTGTTGTAGTCTAAAACATAATTTTTCTTAGTTCTAGAATTTTACCACATATGAAGTACAGTTGTTTGGTCAGTGCCTTCCGTGTCAAAGGGGTGAATCCATGCTGCGTGTTAGCATAGATCTTAAAAGAGCTATCAAAAGTGCTAAATCCATTGGAATTCAGTTCCTTTACCACCCACTATTATGGAAGCCACCAGCCATCTAAGAGTGTGGTGAAATGATAACCCAAATTCACCAAGAGTATATCACCAAGATGCACCATGGTAACCATTCAGTAGATGCACAGAATTTAAAGCTCAGAATGAAATATCTGAGTCCTACCCACTATACTATAAAAGGAAGTCCCAACCTAAACCAACAAATGAAGAGGATGGAGGCAACTACTCTGGAGTTCCTCCCCATCTTTCGTTATTTATATATTGGGGGCTAATAATTCTAGCAATGATTTATCCCAGATGCTAATATTTCAGGTTGAGGTCATGTAAAGATAACCACTCTCACTCCCTTGGGGAAGAGTTAGATTTTGATGGCAATTAACAGTGCTATTATGAAAAAGATCAAATTCTCCAGTGAGATGGTGGGTGGGGATTTGGTGACAATGGAGCCCCTTCTTTTGTGTACGAATGCAGAGCAGCCGGTAGCTGATTGGACAAAAATAGCCTGAGAGGAAAGATGTAACTTTTAAAGATACATTATAGTGAGTTCTTCATGCGTAGTACTGAGCCCAGCTTTGTACTCTGCATGGTTCTCAGCCTGAATGTGGGGTCAGCCAACAGTCTTGCAAAATGCATTAGATAGGCTGCCCTCTTTTTGATATAGTTATTCCAAAAAGTGCTGCATGTACCTTTACATGTACATTAGATATACCAGCTCCTGTTGCCATCCAGATGTTTTTGACTATGGCCTTTTCCGCACGGGGAAATTAAAATGGTGCAGTGCGTCCTCTATGGAGGTCGTCTGCACTGCGGAGTGGGCTAGGTTCTGACTACTTACCGGAGATCTGCACCTCAGTCCACTTTGAAACGCCTTCATCTGGTCCTCCAGCGCACTTTTTAAAGACCGGAAAAAAGAGGTTTCTCTTTTTTCTGGAGCGCGCCATTGCATGCCTGCTCCCTTGTGCAGATTCGCAGGCTCACACCAATGCGAGCCTGCGATTTGCGGAGGGCAGTCTTTAGGCGTGGCGAGCTTTGCGGTTGGTTGGGACCAACGACCAACCAGAAGCCACCATTTTGGAAGCCAGAGCAGTGAGGACCTAAGACCTCACACTGCTCTGATTCACCCTGGACCAGACTGAGGAGCCAGAAGATCTGGTGAGTAACGCCACAGAGTGATTCCCTCGCCTCGTGCAGAAATGGCCTATGATTCCTCTCATACCCAGTCAGCATGGAAGTTTTAATCCAGGGCATGTGGAAGTCCCTGGGGTAGAGGGTATATATTTCTGGAGATTGTTGTGTGTGTTGTGTATGCTTGTGTCATTGCAATCACAGTTCCTTCAGATCTTTGCTCATTCATTGATGAAAGTAGCTTTCACAAATTCCTTTGGTCCTCATTCTGCAACCAGGAGGTTTGGTAGGGAGGGTTAGGCAGCTGATATCTAGAAGAAGATTTTGATGGCACCATTAAATGGCAAAATGCCATAAAATATTTAGCTCATTGTGATTATAGTGTTAACACAAAGTGGGAGAGGGATATAATTTGAATTGCCTGTTTCAGATATCAAAACGTCTTGAACCAGTCTTCATTCCTGTACTGACTTTCCTGATATTTAATTGAACTTGTTCTCACTGTGGTTTAATAGAAATGTTCTCTGCCTGTGCTCACTAGATAAGGCGAATTGCTGTTGAGCACTTTTTTGTGATCTTGTTGAATATTTGCTATGTTTTTTTAGTCTATTTTTGTTGGAGCTAAACACCTCCAGTTTCTTCGACCTTTTCTTAGAGCATTTGTCTATTAGACCCTTATAACAATGGCAGCTGTTGTCTAAACACTGTCCCTTTTGACAATATCGTTGTGGAACTGTGGTTCCTTAAACTGAACACATTACCTCAGAATATTATCTACAAGTACTGAACAGCAGTCTTAGGTCTTGGAAATTTGACTGCAGTGATAAGAGCTTAAAACTATATTCATCTGTCAGTTTATTAAGAATAGATTCCTATAATGAACTGTTGAACTAATGAATTGTGGCTTGAGAGTATTCTGGGAAAACTTTGTCTGATATAAACTCCCAGAGAGTGATATTTGGCCAGGATATTTGACAGCTAAACAGATCTGAAAGTGTTTGGATTGTAATATAGACTTGGTTTTAATTTCTCTCAACTAGAACTTGGAAAAGTTGGTATGGTCAACAGTTAACAGTGGCCATACTGGCTGGGAATTCTGGGAATTGTGATCCAAAAAGTAACTTTCTCAAACTCTGAGCTTAACTGTAATGCATCTGAGCATGTCTCCCCACCCCACCACCCCCATATCCACTAATATTGTATGTCTGCATAGCAGAAGGGAGGCATAACATAATGATCCAAAAATTGCTTTTCATGCAGAAGGTGAAATGAACCTCAGAACACCCTAGCTTGAGATCTTGGGCAGTCTTTGACTGGTACAGTAGAATAACTCTGTGCTAGATACAGAATTGTTGGTAGACCTTGCATTTCCTTGCTCAAAGCAAGGATCTAAGGAGCTTAATGCTCACCTCAGGTATGAGCATTATGATCCAGTCCTTCTCCTGTAGCTCTACCATCTAGAATAAGAAATAAGTACTTCTTCAGCCCAACAGCCTGATTCAATTTCAGAGAAGTTCTGTGGGAGAGAACTCTATTCCAGTGGGGACAGCTCAATGATGGACTCAAATATGCCAATATATTTTAGGTTAAAGCTCTTAATTATCAATAACTAACCCTTAAGAGAAGTGGAACAACTCTTTAGAATAGGAAGAACAGCATAAAATCTAGGAAACAACCAAATAATGGCATGATGGACATAAGGCTCTTTGGCATACCCCAGGAGAGCTGGATTCCCATCTGCTTTGGAATACCATCTATAATCCTTTGCATCCTAGATGGATCCATGAGGAAAGATATCATGAAGAAAGACATGAGGAAAATACAGAACCCTTGGTTCCATAGTTTTAGAATCTTTCCATCTGTGCTAACTTTGAGTCACACATCATGCTACTATTTTTATGTGAAGATAACTGGACTTTTTGGAAGTCTGTGTGAGACCCTGGAAGCATACACAGCCAGAACCGCTGATCTTTAGAAACTGATGTTGCTATGCTGGTGCAAATCTTTTATGTGATACAGCTATGGTTACAGGGACTAATGATAGCTAAGCAGTGCTGATTCCTATTAAAATGGCAACCTTGTGCTTGCTACTAGAGAATTAGTGTTCATTTGCTAAAGAGCAACCTTTTCAAGGAGCTCTGAACCTGCAATTTTTGTCAAGGTGGTACACCACTGTTAGCAAGTAGCAGCACCCTGCTGCTTCTTAAAATGCTAACCATGTGCTCTCTAAAAGATACTTGCTTGTGAGAAAAATGGTTGAATGGGAGTTGAAACTCTGAATAGCAAATTCCATACAAAGCAGGTGAGAATGGAAGAATTAAATGAGCAGAGCCTGCTGCAACTGTTTCCCTTCTTTCCTTTGTCATCTGGCTCTCCCACCAGTTCTCTCCATTCTCCCCAGTTTTCCCACTTGTGTCCAGCTGATGTTTATTCTAAAACCCTTCCACGTCCCAGTTATTTCCAGCTGTCTTCCAGCTTTTGCTGAGGGAGGCTGGTGGTCTAGCAAATTATTTTTGCTGTAATCCGTTGTTCTTCCCCATGGATCCTACCAAGAGTAGAACTAAGGATGAAAGGATGAAGGCTCTGACCCTGGAAATAAGGGGGTGGGATTGGATCCCCATCTCATGCTGGTGTCATTGTAAATGTTACACTGACTGGATTTACACATGCAGCATAGAGTGGTGGAAGAATGAATGATAGTACTACAGACTGTTGCTGGAGAAATCAATTATTTTTATTTTGCTTCTTTTTTATTTAAACCAAATAATAAAAAGAACTTGTAATCCAAAACCAGCTTGTACTTCTTCCCATCTTCCATACCCACTCCCAACCCTACAAAACATTTCACATAAATTTAATTTTATGTGAATTCAGAACTCCAGTTTTGGGATGCCCAGATTATATGAGACACAGGTAGCTAGATTCTCCCTTGTGTAAATAATAAATCTCTGCAAATTCTGGTATATTTCTTGCTGTTCAGATTAGCTACGTGCTCTCTTTTGAACTCAAAGGAGCATTAAAAGAAAACAAATGCCATTTCCCAATTTCAAGAGGTGCAGTTCATTTCTAGTACTTCAGATTTCTACTACCACATTCTGCTGCATGTGTGCGACAATGCACACCAAGTGCTTTGAGCACTCTACAGTGCTATATAAATGCTAAGTAGCATTATTCTTATTCTTTGTGTGCTGCAGTGTCTGGGTGCTCATGAAATGTAATAGCTGATACATCCAAACAGAGTGGTCCCAGATTCTGTATTTCTGCCTGTTTGTTTTTCTGCTGGAAAGATAAGGTCAATGAAATTCAGCGTAGCTCTTTCTTTTCTTTTTTTTTGCAGGGCTCTATAGGAGCTTTACATTTCTGAGTCTACATTTCCCAAGGTGTTACTATTACCTCCTCATGTTATGTTCCTATTTATTTAATTTTATCCAACCTTTCTAAAATTAGATATAGAACATTCAGTTTCTTCTCCAGAGTCTGTGAAAATGATAATTAATTTGACTCTAGGAGATGTAATTTCAGTTAAATCAGTGATAGAATAATACGATACTCCCTCCCTGATTCCCATCCTTCCCCTTTGAAGCTAAAATATAGATCTGGACAGTCATTAGTTGTGAAATGCAGTGAAAAAAGGCTGGACTAATGGAGACAATTTGTTTTAGAAACAGTTCAGAGATTGCTAATTTCCAAATAATAAGGAACGGCTTGCTTGACAGGTTTTTGCTTTGGAGTATTTCTGCTGCATACCAAGTGGATACGTACAATTGGAGCAAACAAAGCACAGTAAAAAGTTCAAAGATCCTTAACAGCGAGGGCGTCCCCTGCTGTACAACAGCTGAAGCAGACTTGATTACAAAGCCGTGCACAGTTTGCTGGGCTATCAAAATGACTTTAAGGTGTATATAGAGAAAATGTTTGAATATTGCAAGAAGTCCTTAGATATAGGGGGTGCCTTTGTTTTGTACCTAGTAAGAACCTGCTGTGAGGAAGGTCTGTCAGTGAGTGACAGGATATTCACAGCCACAGCAGAGGCCTGGTTGTGCTCTTCCTACAAGAGTATCCTAAGTGGAACGCTTATATTCCTTATATAACTCAAACCAATCAATGATATATGGTATAAAAATGAATGGAATGAACTTAAAACTACTCCCTGCCATTGGTACTTTGGGTGCTCATAATATCTAGAACTTATATACTGTTTTAGAGCAAACTATACCTTTCCAGATGTTAAAATTTTCAATTCCCAGAAGATCTGGTGGGCATGGCTAATGGTAAGGGATTGTGAGATCTGTAGTGCAAAATAGCTGAAGAACCAAATCTTCCCCCACAACTACCTTAATGTGCTTTTACATACATTAGCTCAGTAAGTCTGACAAACTGAGCTCAGTAAGTCTGACAAACACTGACCCTCTTGTGTTTCCTTTGCCCTTGTCTCTTAGACTTGGAAATTCCAAGCAGGGAAGGGTCCATGGCTCAGTGGAAGAACACATGTTGCATGGAACAGGTTCCAGATTCAGTCCCTGGCATCTCCAGGTATGCTGGTTCAGTCTCTGGCATCTCTGATCCTCTGAGGCATCCATACCCTCCAATGTTTCAGAGATGAAAACTGGAGCCATTTCCACACTAGATTGTTATCGTGCTCTTATTCCACTTTCAATATCCTATGGAATCCTAGGGTTTGCAGCTTAGGGAGAGGCCTCAAGGCCCTCCCTTAACTGCAAACCCCAAGATTCCATAGGATGTTGAAAGTGGAACAAGAGCACTATAACAATCTAGTGCGGAAATGGCCTGGGACACTGGTGGACAAAAAACATCAGAGTGTGGTCAAGATGGAAAAAGTTATTAATGAGGAACACACAAGCTAGGAAATGCAGCAGCAGCTTGATTTTGCATGAGTCTACAGGGAAGATCAAAGTTCTGCCTGCTCCTCCCTGCTTACTGAGTTAATTCAGTGCCCAGCACTTTTGCACTTTGAACTCAGTGTGCAGCAACTGAAGTAAGCTGAGGGCAGAAAGAGGATCAGTAGAGAGTAACTGGGATGTTTTAAAAGTAGCTGAAAATCTGGGACAACGCAGGATTGATTAAGGCTGTCCCTGCCAAAATGGAACAGTTGGATGATACGGGCATCAATGCCAGTCGGTATAGACAATAGTGAGTTGGATGTGCCAGTAATTTGGTCAGTATAAGACAGCTTCCTATATTTCAAACAGCAGATCTGACAGGCAAACCTAGACTGGCAACTAGATAGTACTGTTTCAGGCTAATGATGTCAGAATGAAAAGTTTCAGGTATTTTGCCTGATATCTTGCTGGCGTTCTCACTGTATTAATCCCTCAGCTCTCCATTTCATAAGACACCATTCAGACATTCAGTCTACACATCACCACTGTGATCTATGGTACAGTCTGAAGTGGTACAGTCAAACAACAGTTTTCTTTACATCTTCAGAGGTTGCCTTATCTGTGGAGCTTTTAAGTAATGTTCTTTTTCAGTGTTTGTTAAATCCTTATGGTAAAAGAGATACTTGGGGAAGAACTTCTGTAATGGTAGGGGGTGGAGAACGACTACTCCATCTGGACATGTGCAAGATACATGATAGCAATCTCGTTGCTAGAAGCTCTGAAAATCCTTCTCTTGTCTTGAGGCAATCAGGTTTTTTTAAACTATTTTTTTTTTAAATTAAGAATTGTTGAGGTCATATTAAGCCTTATAGTAGACTTACCCAACCTGATGCCTCTTGATGACCATGCTGGCTGTGGATAATGGGAGTTGTAGGCAAACATGTCTTGAGGGTGCCTGTCTCCTGCCTCTATAGCATCTTCCCCAAGGATCAGAGAAAAGATGGAAAAATAAGACAATAAGTACAAGGCACAGCGATGGTAGCACAGATAAAAAGAAAGAACCTTTCCCAGCAGGAAGACATGGAATGTATTCAATTGACCTCAGGCTAGACAGTTGTACAAGCAGGAGATTGTGATCATTCCTCTTTTATCGAATGGGAACTGAGGGTAGTTTCAGATGGAATCAGAAATGCTGACAAATGGATGGATGACTGCTTGGTGCTTTTGCTTGTTGTGCCTCTGTTGTGATGTCAGAAGAGAAATGTGTGTCTCAGCTAGTTAATTTCAGGTACAAGTGAGGTTTACAAATGTGTGCACCTTTCCTCTGAACTAGCACTAGGGAAAGTAAAAATGGTTGTAGACATCTTAAGATTGCTGGCATTCTGAACTGTGATTAATCAGATAGACTGTTCCTACTCAGAAATTCTGCACATGTGCTGGCTCTTACGGTCACATTTTCCCCCTGATTTTTTAATCTCTTTCCAGGAATATTCTGTGTTTTACTGTGTTAGGCTAAAGCACTTAAGTTGTAAAAGTGATGCTGTTTGGCCTGCTGTCCACCCTAAGTTCTGTCCAAGCTGTTATCTGGCTTTTCACCTGTTATCTTAAAGACAGGTTTAATTATGCCATAGTTGGGGAGTGGAGGGTGCACTGCCTAATTTATTAATAGGTAACTGTTACAGTATTCTAGGGCCCAAATCCAACTAATTCCAACTCAGACAGACCCGTTGAATTAATTGCTGAATGGCAAATCAACACTTACTAGCATCCCATTGATTTTATGAGTTTACTCAGTTTACTCCAGGTGGGACGAGCAATTGGATTTAGACTGTGCTCTTGGTTCACTTTGTGTTCTGGTCAAAACTCTGCTTCTCTAATATTTTACAGATCAACAAATTTGGCTGACTTGCCTTGAGCCCAGCCACCCACTTTATCTGTCCCATAGGCAGAACCCTGTATATGTCTCACTTAATGTAATAAACTGGACAGGTCCCACAGCACTGGTAGATTTTTGTATGGATTTTTTAAAAAAATACTGTTTGGCTTGTTTAGCTGAAAAACTGGGTTATTTACTAGCAGAAAGGAGGGAAGGAATAAATGCCTTGCCATTGTTATCCTGTTGCTAACTTTGCTTTGTCTCTGGGGGACCTCCTTGTGCCTTTACAGGCCCGTCGTATTTTTATAATCCTGGATAGTTTCTCCCAACCTTTGCTGTGAGCAATTAGATAAGAAGGACTAATTTAGACAAACACAGACGCTTGGGGCTCAGCTGCTTAGTGGTTTGCACTATCAGGTAGTGTAGTGGTAGGAAACTTCTGGTCTTTAGGTATCCAGAATCTGGCCTGTAGACAGTGGCCTGAATCCTACTGATTGTCCCAACTAGAATAGATCCATTGAATCAATTGAATTTACTATTCTGTTGGCTTGCCATCCACAAATGGATTCATTGGATCTATTCCAGTTGGAGGTAACCAGTTGGATTTAGCTCAGAGTGTATGAGAAAATGTCTGCATGGGGAAAAAGTGTCTGCTTACTGGTGGAAAGACTAGGATCTAGCCTAGCTTCCCCCAGGAAGAAGACCCAGAGTGGTCTCTGAGAAAGATCCACTTCATGTTCCCTAAAACTGTGCCACCAGTGCAGATGGGATAGAAACCTTGGGTAGGCTTGGATGGAAAAGGAAAGTCTTTCAAAAAAAGCATGGTTCTAACTATTTAGATAGATCACAGCCAGCATTTTGAATTGCATATAGAAACAAATCAGAAGCCTGTGAAGCTGTTATAACAAGTGGATCTAACAAGTGGATCTAGTTGTAGCCAACAGTCTACTATAGATCACAGTATTTGGAATAGATGAAGTTTCTGAAAACATTTTATATGTAGCCTTATGTACAATTCTTGTTGTTATGTGCCTTCAAATCATTTTTGACTTGTGATGACCCTAATGTGAATTTGTCATGAGGTTTTCTGGGGCCGAGAGGGTGTGACAGTGGGTTTCCATGGCTGAACTGGGAGTGAAACCTTGGTCTTCAAGATGGTAGTCTAGCTTTCAAACTACTACACCATGCTGGCTCTCCATATATACAATAGATCACAATAATACAAATAGGATATAATTAGGTATGAGTCACCATAGCCAGATCTGATATCTCCCGGAATGGATGTGGTTGCCATGTTAACGTTCACTGGGCAAACACTTCAGGTCACAGCTGAATGAAATTCATGGCTCAGTTCAACATCCAGCCAACCTGAAAACCTGAATTTTCAAGGAGCATGAGGCCTCATCCAACACAGGATGCAGGAACACCCCAGCATTATGAACAAGTGGGGCAGCAATCCCCCTTTCCCCAGCTGGCTTCCTGTAATCATTCCAGATTAGACTTTAGACTTTAATGTAATAAACTGGAAATTGGTGCTGATCATGTTGTATTATGGTCCATAGAGGTTTTCTCCACTGGCCTGTGGATGTTCCCCACCCGAAGAATGGAACTTCTGCTCCCTAATCAGTTTTTGCAGATTAGAGGTAAACTATTTAAAATCTGGGAAGATTTTACATTGAAGTTAGCTTGAGTTTGCAGATGAAATGGCTTTGATGGCAAAGAGATTTGGTTTGCAGTCTGGAATGGTTTTGCATAGGAGCTTTTGTTTATAGACTTAAGAAAGCTTTGCACTGTTGCACTGACACTTTCAATTTTAATTTGCACTCCCCCTCCAATCTTGGAATGGAGCCCCACTAATCCATCCCAAATTGGAATTGGCTCCTGGGCTACAAAAGTTTTTTCCCCACTTGGCCATAGAAGTCTCCTAGCACTTCTTATTGACCTTGTGTCTTATGGTAGAATTGGAGCTATTGTAAAGACAGTGTTTCCAAATTCCATCCCACTCAGGCAACAAAAGACAGTACTACCAAAGTTGTTGTACTGAAAGCAGTTAAAAGGTCAAGCAGAATAAACAAGGATCCGCTCCCCTACTGTAGTTCTTTGCATCGACTGTCCCCTAAATTGACCAAACCAGTCATTGTCCCATTACTGGGCTTGAAGTTTGATTGAAATAGATCTAGATAAGCAGATCTAGATAATTCCTCTGATCCAGGAATGTCACCACAAGAACTAAGTATGGAGTAATAAATACCACAGACAATCTGAAAATTATCTGGAGGAGGGGGCACTTCATGGAGGTTTTTTTTTAAACTTAAGGTTCATCATTGGTTAGCACCATATCCTAAACCAGGGGTGAGCAACTATGACAGATTGGAGGGGACTTTTTTTTTTGTTTTGCTCTTGGGGCCCTCTGATGGTGAAGCAGACTTCCAGTTCCTCCTCCAAACTTAGAAGTGCCCGAAAGGGTATCTCTAGTTTTGAGATGTGGATATTGTGTTAATATTAAACAGAACAGGGGAATAGTATCACAGGGTGAATGCCTTTCCTGCATGCTCCTGGAGAGGCAAGTCACCCCCTCTTTTTTGTTGTTGTTGTTGTTGTTGTCAGAAAAAGGACAGTATAGAAAATCTGGGGGAACTGAGGCTGAAAAAAAAGCCAAGATGGCAGCAAATCCAGCCTCAGGGCTGCCCTTTGTCACTCCCTGCCCTAAATTGTGATTCCTGACCATGGGCCAAGGTGAATAGTCTGACTACTGAAGTCCAAAAATATATCAAAAGCCACAAGTTCCCACCCTTCATCTAAACTATCATTAAGATAAACCACAATCTGGCCAATACCCATGTGGGGAGGACATGGAAACTCCTCTGCCCCCAGTATGCCTTGGTATCCTACCCATCTCATCTGTCTGCATATTTATTTCCTAGATGAGGAGATGGAGTCTATCAAATATTGTATTTAGAAGTATCATGCCTCATTTAACTGTGCTGGCCAATCATATACTAAGGCTGTCCCAAGCAAAAATTTCTAGCTAGAGGCTTCTCCACAGATCAGTATATGAACATAACAATAAGTCACAGTGAGTTGAAAATGGACATGAAAGCTTCTGACGTCCTTCTGGCTGCATTACAGGCCAGAAGAGGGAAAGGAGTAACACACAAGCCCAAGGTTTATTCATACAATGAACAATGATCTAAAGCAAATCATTGCTGCATTGTTCTAGTTTTCCTGATTTTTGTTAAAGAAAGAGAAAAGACATCTGCAGGAAATTTCTGCAGCTCTCACTGCTAGCCCCTCTTGCCTCTGTTAAAAGTACCGTAGTGAATCCACTGCTGCGAAGAGAACTCAAGGGTGCAGAGGCTAGCAACATTCAGAGTGCAGGAGTGAAAGCAATCCGCTATGCCTTCTTTCTATCTTCCTTCATCTGTTTAATTCCACAGAGCATCCTGGAAATGTTGCTACGGTCATCTGGCAGAAGTAATATTGCCATGGATGAGCACAGGCTGGATGGCTTTGGAAGTGATCACCCTTTCTGTGTGTATCTCTTAAAATGGCTGTTCTTGATTCTCTCTTTTTATTACTTTGAGCAGATCCACTGGCTGGGCTGGGGTGTAGTGCAGCAAAATCCTGTTATTTTTCAGATGTCATGGTAGTGTTTGAGTGCTATCCAGTTTCGCCTTTCCCAAAGTGCCTACCCATTGCAAATCTTTCCAGGAGAAGTAAATTCAGCCCAGCTGGGAACTGCTGGAAAATGTGTTCAGCTTGGCAACTCTTGTCTCTGACTGGCTGGCTTGAAAAACCATGTTCTAAATTCTGCAGTGAAAAACAAAAGAGACTTTACTAGCTGCGACCTAATAACTTCTACTATCCAGCTACTGCAGAAGTCATTTAGTGAATGGTAGCTGGAGCATGAAAATTAAAAGGAAAAGGAAAAGAAAAAAGTAGATGTACTTTAATGAGGAGGAAAATTCAGAACATGGTTTGCTGATGAGATAAAGAAAAATGCCATTCATGATTTGTTCATTTGGGACCTGAGGTTTCATAAAAGGATACTTGCTTCTTTTGGAATTCATGGAAACAATAAAAAGTTTATAGCATGTTGACAGTTAAAAAAGCAAAATGGTTTTGCTTTTGGGTAGTTTCTAGTCCCAGCTGGAAACCTATGTGTACATTTTGTCACACTTAGAGGTCTAGCATTTTTTGTTTCCATCAAGTTGCCACATGTTCATGTTTGAGCAGGCTTTGGAAGTTGTGGTCATCTTTTTTGTGGGGGTGAGATTGTACTTCTCCAGCTGTTTCTGCCTGCTCCCCTCCATTCCCCCCATTCAAAGCAGCACCTATTATCATCTCTAGCTGAAGCACAGCTAGCAAGGCTACCAGATTCAGTACAGGGAAGCAGATTTTTGAAGGTTAAGCTTCTCTGTTCAAAGAACAGAGTTGCACCTAAGTCCTCATTAAATTCTAATGGAGAACAGGGATGCTTAACAATTTCATTTGGTCAGCATTCAGAAGCAAACCAACCTGACCCACACTTTCTGTAATGGTGAAGATCAAAAATGCAGTTCTCGTTCAGGTTTTTCATTCCTTTAATTTTTTAATTTATTAGTTTTTTTTAAAACAAAATTTATCAAAAATATATTATAATGTACATTTTTATAGAATCTAGAATTTTAGAGTTGGAAGGGATCACAAAAGCCATCTAGTCCAACCCCCTGCTATGCAGGAGTACACAACTCCTGAAAGATGTCCCTCTTTTAAAGTCATCCAAAAATGGAGAGTCCACCACCCTTCGAGGCAGCCTGCTCCACTGTCAAACAGTTCTTACAGTAAGTTAGTTCTTCTTAATGTTTAGGTGAAATCTCTGTTCCTGTAATTTGAATTCATTAGGTTATGTTAAAAACTCTAGGGCAGCAGGGAACAAGCTCACTCCATCTTCTTCATGAAGTCCCCTCAGATCTTTAACATGTCACCTCCAGTCTTCTCCAGGCTAAACACACTCAACTCCTTAAGTCCTTCGTAATGCTTAGTTTCCAGATCTTAGACCATCCTGGACACCCTTCTCTTGACATGTTCCAGCTTGTCAATAGCCTTCTTGGAGGGTAGAATAAATGAGAATAGGATGGCACTACTACATCCCTTGATCTCGACACTATGCTCCTGTTGATGCAGTCTAGAATTGCATTGGTTTTTTTGGCTTCTCCATTAAGGATGACTCATTTTAGCTTGTGATCTACTAAGACCCCTAGATCCTTTTCCCGTGTACTGCTTTCAAACCAGATGCCACCCATCGTATATTTGTGCATTTTATTTTTCTTGCATAGATGTAGTGCCTTACATTTACCCCTGTTGATATTCATTTTGTTAGTTTTGGCCAAGCATGCTAATTTGTCAAGATGATTTTGAATGCGGATCCATTGGTGAGCGCTCTCTGGGTTTGGTCAGTCAACCAATTTCACGATGAAATATGTTTAGAAATATATACTTTAAAAGAAAATACATTTATAGGTATGACTTTTGTCTGAAAATGCACTTGGAATATGTCGTGATATGACAGATCACAGTTTAATGTGGAAATGGGAAAAATGGACCTGGGAATTAACACGTGCAACTGACACAAAGTGAAAGATCCATCTATCCTCACTGGAAAGGGTCTTCTAACTCTACCAGGATTCACTTGGGATTTGAGAATGGGCCTTCTCAATGGTATTCATTGTCTAGGGAATCTCATCTTGCCTGCTCTTTGATAGCTTCCCACCATTTTTGAGGACCTTTCTTCTTACTCAGCCATGAGGGTATTGAACTGCTGAATGCTTTTCACTCCACAGAAAGTGAGCTTTTAAAAAAGAGTTTTGTCTGTTGTTTTAATTTAAAAAAATATAATATTGCTTAGAACCCTCTTGGTGACCTAAGCTAGATCCTGTGAACTGGTGGTTACACCTTTACCCAGGTTGCAGAGGAATGGCAAGTCATTGTCTGTTCTTCTTGGTAGGGGAAGGCTGCCAGCTCTGAACAGCTTAATTCTCCAGTGCCTGACTTCCTGACTTCTAGGTGATCCTCAGAATCAGAGTGCTCAGGGAAGGCTGGTTTGCTAAATCACCTGTGCCATGGGACAAATAGTTGTGCAGACCACACAACTATTGTCAGAACAAGCTACTAGTAACAGGCAGACTTCCCCTCTTGAGGACAGCCCACAGCAAGCTTAGCTGCTTTTCCTCTGTCTTACCCTCCTGCTGGTTTGCCTCCTGCTACTACCACCTACTCTAGTGTAGTTCTGCTGTCCCAGGGAACCTACAAGACTGTGGTCATATTTTAGCTTTATTTCAGCCCACCTATTTTGTTCTAAGTCACTTTGTGTAATGGCCTCTGTACATCATTTAATAATACTTTGAAGACATAAATAATTTAATAAATAAGTGAACAATTCTTTTTTCTGGGCAACTGAAAGGCATATGAGCTTTATTCTGTATTAAAACACATTACAGTGAGTAGGAAAAGAGGTGGTTTGGTGCTTCTGGGAGCCATTCTCTTCTGGAGGCAGTGGGTATAGAGAACTTGGTCTTCTTTTGACAGCATCTCCTTTCCTTCCTTCCTTCCTGCTGCCTTTTCTGTAATCACATTCACAAAGATTCTACCTGTGCCATTCAGAAACATCTAGGACAGTAGTTCTTAACTTTTTCCTTACTATTGCCCTTTAAATATCTTTTTGTTGCCATGGACTACCAAGACTTAACTCAAGGCAGCTTCCAACTGTATGTGTGGTAGGAAGAAATGTCATGTACTTTCTTTCAACTATTCAGCATCATTCACTTGCTGCAAGCAAAAGTAGCAAGTGCTGAGTATGTGCTCTTTAAGACTAGTATATGACCATCAATCTGTCTGTTGGTCTTTCATTCTTTCTATTTTAAAAGTAAAATCTCATAACATTTCTTCAAGCCTTCATAGAACCCCTGTGAGGACATCACAGCCCTCCAGGGGTCGAGGGACCCCAAGTTAAGAACCACTGCTCTAGGAAGTCAGTAACCTCTGGTTCAAGAAGTGCTGTCACACAAAACAGGTGGCACAGTAAATTTTCTTTAAAACATTTGCTTTACTCATTTGCTTTACTTCAGCGTGTTTTACCATTTTCAGAGAGTTCTGGCTTTTCTCAAAGAGGACACTAGCTTTTGATTTACGTATCATTAGCACTGGAGAACTGTTGTTCTTTGGTGTTCTCCTTTCTTAGGCTGGCAACTAATATTTGTGGCTGAAGCCCACCTGAAAAACATAATTTCTACATTTCTCATTCTACGTGTGTTTATGAGAGTGAACTCTGATTGCAGACATTGCTGACAAAGCAAAGAGTAAATGATTTTTAACCCATTTAAAATTTTAATAGAAAATACAACAAATCAATCCACAAAACAGAAAAAGAAAAGAAAAATAAGAAAAGGGAAACAAACACTCAAATGCCTACGTATGTATAATTATAACTAAAACTAAACTAAACTAATTCAAATTAAACTAAAACTAACTACATTCCACTATCTTACTTACAAAAGAACTCTGACCTTCCCCCATAATAAACACACTATAATAAAAAAGAAAAATCAGTTAGTATTTCATGTCTTACTCTAGTATTCCAGATCTAACTATGTTCCACTTACTACAATTATTAATAAACATAACCACAAATTATTACATCATTTGACTTTTTCGTGCTAAAAAATTGATAAATGGTTTCCAGTCTTTCACAAAACTTCCATTGATCTTTTCCTTGCCTCTCCTGTACAAAGCTTTATAAAATTCCTTGAAAGCTTTTAATATTTTCCCATTATCAATCACAGAATGGTCTGCTTTCTTAAGAGTAAATAATGCTTTTGAGCTGCCATGTTCATGTAGATAAGAGTGATTAGCTGTATCCATCCTAGTGCAGGAATTAGTTCATAGAACCGGTCCCATCCATGTGATTTCTGCTGGATTGTGACTTGTAAGCCTAGCACTGGCCCAACTCACTCATAGGGGATTATGTGGAGACCACCACCTTCATAAAAAGACATTGAGTTTGAGTTTATTATTCACTTTATATTCATATCCTGTCTTTTTCTCATCATGGAATTCAAGACCTCATGAATGGTTATCTCATCTGTGCATGCTCCCATCTACTCAGTGACTTTTTTTTTAAAATTACACTTTATTGCTGTTAGGACAGTAACGGAAAACCAGCATGGTTTAGTAATTTGAGCATTGGACTACAACTCTGGAGGTCAGGGTTCAAATCCCTGCTTGGCCATGAAAACCCAATGGATAAGTCACACTCTCTCAGCCCATTTCTGTACTAGACTGTTATAGCGCTATGATTCTACTTTCAACAGCCTATGGAATCCTGGGGTTTGCAGTTTAGCACAATTTAGTGCTAAACTGCAAACCCCAGGATTCCATAGGCTGTTGAAAGTAGAATCATAGCGCTATAACAATCTAGTGTGGAAATGGCCTCAGTCTCATATGAAGGCAAGGGCAAATCCCTTCTGAACAAATCTGGCCAAGAAAATCCTATGATAGATTCACCTTAGGGTTGCACAAAACTACTTGAAGGCACACAACAACAACAACAACAAGATAGTAATGACAACAATAACATTCTAGAGCAAAATTTACAGTACTACAGAGGAGATAGAGTAATATGTCCATCTATCTGACAGCGCAGAGTGATTGCTCATCACAGGTTTGGTGTTAAAAAGATTTTCTAAGTTTCGTCAGCTGCGAGGGTGGTTTACACAGGGAAGTGTCTTTATTATAATAAACAATAAATGGATATCAAGTTACTTCCATGTCAACAATTTTTGTAGCACCTCCTGATGATTTGAGTTGAAAGGTTGATTTCCAAGAATTTTTCAGAGTTTCAAATCCATTGATACCACTGTGCGGAAGTCAGTGACAGACTGTCTGTTGCGTGATTCTTTATGTATGACCGCTCACCATCTTAAGCTGAATGTGGACAAAACAGAGATCTTGGTGTTTCAGCCTGATCACCCAGCAGTCCCTCTTCTCTCATGTCCCCCACTGGATTTACAGGGTTGCACAGTGGCTCCTGTCTCAGTTGCCAGGAACTGTGGAGTTGTTCTGGATGACCGTCTATCTCTACATCCCTTTATCAGGGCGACAGCAAAAGTATGCAACTTCCATCTTTTGAATATCCGCAGGACCTGGAGGTTCCTGACTGTAGAGGTTGCCCATCTGCTTGTCCAGGCCTTGGTTATCTCATGCCTGGATTACTGTTAACAGCTTAGTGGCGGGTTTGCCTTCCTGCTCCCTTCTTCCTCTGGTTTTAATTCAGAACAATGCTGTCTGGGTTGTTTTAAATCTGCCAAAATATTCACCTGTTTCTTCTCCCCATAGATCCCTTCACTGGCTACCAGTTCCGTCCAGGGCCTGTTTCAAACTTTTGGTCCTGGTATTTAAAGCTTTTTGTTCTAACCTCCCTCAATACCTTGCAGCTTGGCTTGGTATGTTCCATCCAGAAATTTGAGATCTGCAGGCAAAGAATTATTGTCTGTTCCACCAACGCACACAGCACTGTCAAGGCTGTGAGTCTTTCAATATCTGACTCCACATTTGTGGAACAGTCTTCCTTTCAACCTCTGGCTGGAGAAGGATCTCACTTGTTTCGTAAACAGTTGAAAACCTTCCTCTTTGACTCTCCACCTTAAGTCACTGAGTTGTGTTTAAAGTTCTGAGATGGGTAGCAACTGGTGGGGTGTTGGGGATTTCATGCCATGTACTGTTGTGTTTCTCTGTTTTAATGTCTTTGTCCCTGATTGTATATGTTGATGTTCCACCCTTTGGTGTAAAAGGCGTTATAAATAAACATTATTATTACTGTTATTATTATTATTATAATAAGATAGGGCCATTCCTATAGAAGCATACCTCAGTTAACAAGCCTCTGACAAAGAAGATCCTTCAAAAAGTTTTTTAAAATGTCCATCCTTTCCCCCTTTTCCCCTTCAGCCTCTGTCTAGCTGGAATCTTCTTAGCAGCATTGGCATGGGAAGGATACTGGATGAGGACTAGAGGAACACAGACTTTCAGTCTTGGATTACAACTGTGTGTCTCTAGTAAACAATGCAATAAGGCTTGAGCTGGGAAGCAGTGGGATTCTGCTGTAGCCAATCCTACTGCAGTTGTATATGCCTGCCTGCAATAGGCAAGGTAAATAGAAGCTATTGAAGCTGCCTCCACAATTCCCTGCCAAGTGTGTGGAAACAGCATAACAGAAAGAAAGAGGGAAAACAAATCAGTCAGCCTGTTAAAAATGGATATATAAGTTTGGCCACCAAAATGGAAATCATAAGGAAAGTGGAGGCTGGTAGCAGATTGTATTTTTGTACCAATGTTATTTTCTCCACAATTTCATGTTTAGCAAGGAGAGATGGGGCTAATTACCAGCTGAAAGAAAGTTGGGAGGAGTAGCCTAATGAGCAGATAGTGTGCAAAGTGGCAGTGATGTGATGGGCCAAATTAGAAGATGTTATCAGTTGGTCTGTTTCTGAGTATGTATGGTGCCCACGCAAGAAGAATGAGTAATCTTGGTCAGTTGGACATACAAAATACCGTGTATCAATTAGATCAACTCTGTCCATTGAATTTAATTGCCTCTTAATGCACTGGAAGATTTATCTAGTGTGCAGTCAAAAACCAGATTGTTGTAAGAGTCACCCTCAACAAAAATTCTCTTCTACAAATTGTTCAGGGTTTGAGAAGAGATAAGTGGAAAAGGGAGATGGCCTTGATTTGAGGAGTAGCAATGTTACCACTGGCCTGGCCATTGGCAAACTTCAGATATCATGTTGATATCACAATTTGGCCCTGTTTTGCTACCCTCAGCCATGTGTTTGTAAAGGCCTCCGTACAAGCACTGAGCTAGGCATGGCTATTAAACGCTGACTCATACTTGTTTACACCAAGGCAAGCCAGAAACCACCAGACCTGCTTTAGACCTCCCGAGGCAAACACCTTCATTACAAACAAAGAGACCTCTGCCCCGAGCAGGCACCCTGGCGAGCTGAGAGCTCAACTGCCAAGCAAGCTGCATCTGCGTACTCGCTATCCTATTGTCAATTCGGACCTTAACTCAATCATGTAAATTCTGACCTTTCGGAGACATTGTCTCATGCCCAAACCTCATTGCTTTTGTCCCAGACCAAACTAGCCCATGGTCATACCTTCCCTAATAAAAACCCCCAGCTCCGAGAGTTTCATTGGATCACTCCAGATTTCCATCCAGCCTTGCTGCTGCTCTGCTCAGCGAATTCCCCTCGGCTGCCACGCCAAGCTTCTTCTCTCCAACTGGACCTCTTCAGGACTACAAGAAAGGTGGAGTATCACCCATTCCCCCAAAACTCTCATTTCCTATTTCTAGTTAGCTGTGTGGTTGTGTTTTCTTAATATTTGTCTGCTTGTTAATAAATATCATTGTTGCTATTTCAACTGTCTGACTGCTCACTGGCCTGAACCTGTATACTTAGGGTAAAAGATTCCCGCTAAAATTACCCTGCCTCTCGTCTAGCTTAAGAGAGTGCTCCAGCTAATTTCCCCATCTTTGCTTGGTTTGGTTTGGTTATTTGGGTGCCCCTCCCGGGACCCCCAAGTCACAGGGTAACAGCAAGAACCAAGGATGATTTTTTTTTGTCCTGCCAGGCTAGTCACCTGGCAGGACAAAACCGTACAAACTGACCCACCTTTTTTTCAAAATATCTTCTGCAGGATGCTGCAAAAAGAACAAGCAACCCCTTTAGACTTCATGGACCTCCTATGCACAAAATTGATTGTTAATGATTTAGTGCTTACCTTGGCCTTGTTATGTACATGCATTTTTTGGAACATAACCGTATTTGACTACAGCTTTTTCAGTACTTAAACCACCTTATAGCATTTACTGACAACAATAAGACTGTTTACATCGGATGAGACAACCTTTTTGTTACCATCCATGAGTTATAAGTGTATACAGATATACCTCAGTTAGATGAAGTAGATGTGGTTCTGGACTTAGTTCTTTAACAAAAGTTCTTTAACAAAAACTTTGGTACCAGAGGCAGAAATAACATAGAAAGAATAGAGATAGGTTCCTACACCACAAAAAGAAGAGTAGTTCAATAAGTTTCAGTAAACTTTTTAACTCAAACTAACAATATGCTTATATGAAATGAAACAAACAGGTCAGGTTAGCCTTGCATAGGTATAAAAAAAAATCTTCAACTTTCGAGAGATGACTTGAAAGCTTCTTCCAAAATGAAGCCAAGGACAACTTTTGCTGTCACCACCCTTCACCTTTCTTATGATTTCTGTTTTGGTGGCTAAACTTCCAGATCTATGCTTTCTCTCACTCACTTTTTTTTTATAATCATTTTATTAAAAATTAAGGAATAAAACAATTAATTTTCATTGTTATTTCTGTTGACATATTCTTGATACTTCCAATCTGATCTGGATTTCATTTTCAATATCTCATATCTTAGCTTTATCATTGTACTGCGTTTTACAGCTATTTCACATGTTAGAACTTGTATTACATTCACCATTTTCCAGCTTCATGATAACAACCGCAATCATCTCAATCTTTTAAACACATAGTACCATGAATTACAGACTTCTATCACACGTCACCCAGCAACTACCCACAATTTGCTATTCTTTCTGAATTTCGTCATCTGATTTCCCTTTTAATCTTTGAGAGACCATATCAGCATTTTATTTTCAAGAAAAGTTCCCCACCATTGCTCTATTGTAGGTATTTGCTGTGATTTCCATACCTTTGCATATTCAATGTGTACTGAAGTTATGATATATAATAATATTCTCCAATATTTCTTGATATTAGTACCATCAACTATATCTGTCATATTCAACAATCTCTCACTCACTTTTTAACAAATATTGAGGGGAGTTGGTAAGGCAGGCTTACTTGTTTTCCCCTTTTGCACTTCATGCATGTTCAGTAAAGGATTCTAGAGGGAGCTGCTGTTTACCTTCCCCCCTGTAGGCAGGAGCACACGGCTACAGTAGGTTTGGTTAGAGTAAAACCCTGCTTTCTTTTAATTGCATTGTTTACGCTAGACAGAGGCTGAGGAAAAGGAGGTGGGCAGGCATAAAAAATCTGTATAAAATTTTTTTGTAAAGGCTTTACTAAAGTATGCCTGTACAAGTATTGACCCCACCTGCTCTTGCTTGAAATAAAAAGCTGGACTGTAGATTTTCTTTGTGCAGGCAGACGACATGAGCTTATGAACAGAAACATAGTGAAGAAGCAGCCTAGTGCTCCAAGATAAATAAACTCCCTATAACAGGCTAAGAAGTATCCTTGCCAGTATCTGATACTGTTGGACCAACTTGCAAGGGAATAAATTGGCGAAATGTATGGGTGTAATGACCAGAACTAGTACACACGTTTCCTTCCCTATGCCAAAATTGACAGTGACTGTAGGATTAATAAGAAGATGAACAAAATCGATTAACAAGGGAGTGGAAAATACATGTCATTCTGTGTATGTCAGAAACAAAATCCCATACATTAATGCTGTGCTCTCTTTCCTGATGGTACTGCAGATCAAATTTTCATTGAAAAGATACAGTGGATCTAAGTAGAACGAAAAAATAAGGAAGAAGAGAAGGAGCATGACAATTATAGCAGATGACAAGATGGTGTCATCCGCTATCACTGAGGAGATTCTTCAGATAATGGTAGAAAAAGTGTTCCATTTGTGGTTTTTTTTCTTATTATGTATCAGATCCATCTTTTCCCCACCTTTCGTTTGTGTGTGTGCGCGCATAATTTTCATTGGTTTGAAGGTTTCATGTAATTGGGGCATCAAAGAATGCTCAGATTCCCCCCCCCCAATCCAGACTTGATGCTGTCAGGAGTTTACCTTTGTAATAGATAATTAATTTCAGGGACCCCCCCAGTAATTTCAGTATCCTGCTTCTCTGAGAGTTTCTGTGGCTGAGTAGAATAGGCTCCATCTTCACAGGTTTTCAAGATACAGATTCTGCAGAAAGAATTGTGTCATTCTGATAATAAATGGAATAGAGATAATTCAAAGTGGTCATGGATTTACTTTTCTTAGGCAAGCCATACCCTCTTTATGGTGGCATGGTCTCTGCGTATTGTGGACTTGTTCCATGTCCTGTTCATTAAATGGAAAGTTAGGACATATCTCAGCCACAAAATTTGAACTTTGACAAGATCATTTAGTTCAGTCTGCTTTGGGGTCCTGTGAAGACATATTTTGAGGCACCGGATTTTCTAGGTCAATAGCCTTTTCTTGAAGGGAATATGTGAACTTTTGTAAGTTACAGATCTTATGTTTGTCAGTCATACCTTGATCAAATGCTTTATTAGTGGTCACCTTGAGGTTTGATATTTTATCAGACAATGAGTTCTGATCCAGTGGAGTTATGGTGTCCGTGAGCACTGTTGTGAAATCTCATTGAACTTCAGTCTTCATTTGCTGAAATAAGCCTTTTATATTTCTGTTCAATTCAGTATTGTTAGGGAGATCCATTCTTTGCCTTGAGGACCTTTTGTTCCTTTAGAGCTATGAGGAACAGCCATTTGAGATGGTGTAGGTGAGGCAGATGGTTCCTGTAGTGGAAAAGATCTTGATGAAGTGGTTCTGCAGCGCTTCTTTTCCATCAGTGACATCTGGATGACACTTCTCATGCAAAATTGTATTTTTGATTTGCATTTTGTCCAGAAAGGAGTATTTGGAGAAAAGAGAGGGAATTCTAAGTGCCCATCTTCTTCAAGCACTGACCATGCTGCCCCATAGAACTTCTTAGTTTTCAAAACGTTGCTGCATCATAACTTGGGAAGTTGATAGCAAACAGCATGGAAGTTCTACCTGAGGTTGTGAACGAGTGATGGCACATTGCAAATGCAAGCCATCAGATGATCATATCATCCCATCAGTGCTCAGCATACATGGATAAAATAATTTTTTGTGTCACATAGTGAAGACATTATTGTTAGGTTTATGCTACTATGAGTACACTAGTCCAAGTGGATGCTTACTTCATTTTAAAAGATCAGCCCCTTCTTTAGGAGGAATAGTTCTTAAATATTCCCTTTAATTTGAATATAAGACCTGGAAGTCCACTTGAAATAGAAGTTTATGTTCAACTTGGAATCTTAAAAACAGTTCTGCTTATTGTCTTCTTCGTATAGCACTTTTGTTGAAAAATATTTTAGAATTTGGCAGTTTAATCCTGTAAATGGTTTCCCTAAGATAATCATACGTGCCCCAATATGCATAACTCGTTTCCCTTAAATTTCTGGTGGAATCTGCATTTATCTTTCTATTTTCAAAATTTCTTTCAAAGTTGAATTTTCTCATTAATTGTGCATGGTAAGTAAAGCTGCGCAGAAAGGAACAGTGCATAGAAGTTTCAGCATCTTTGACTATGTATTACCTACTTACTTATCTGTGTCTGAAAGTCTGTAGGAAGCTGCTCCTTAAGTGTTAGATATAATAAATATTCATATATTTTTCACATTAAAAGGGAATCTGATTTTGATATGTTCATGCTTCTTATTATAGTAATCAAGAAGCAGTTGTAGAAATTGCTCCGTTGTGATATTAATTATGAATCATGCAATGGATATTATATGAGGAATGTGCCACAATGTTAGTTATGTAGGATTATAGTTTTCCAACTGGAATTCCATTTTAGCAGACTTGTACATTTGCCACAGCTATACTTTTTTTATCTTTCTCATCAGGATAGCACTTACTGATCAACTGAAGTGCAATTTCCAGGTGGAGAAAATAGTATGATATAAATTAGTCAAAGCAATGTTTAAAGTGGAAACTGAAAATCAAGAGGGAAATGGCTTAATTGTCATGAAAAGGCATGTTTCAGGTCATAAGAATCCACATTTCAGTGGTTTTAGCTATGTTGTTAATTTTTCAGAGACTACAATATGGGTTATCCTTTGAAACTTGTAAAACTTGTAAAAAATGGTTGCTTTCCCACAATAAGCAATTTCTGTTTTAGACTGTGTGCCTTATAACAGGAGTGAACAGAAGATATATTGTTGTCTACAGGTGGGCTAGTAGCCAATTTTTGGTGGCCCTCCTCCTGTTCTACTGGCTGTTGGCATTTTTGCAAAGAATGCTAGTTTGAGTTAAACTTGTTCTGTTCTGGCAAGACAATTCTTGAGCCAGAGCCTGCCAAAATAAACTTTTAACCTCTGATGAATGTGCAAACTCAGTATCGTTTACGACTGACTGGCTATGGCCTGATTATTACAAAATCAATCCCAATTATGCACTCTTGCTTCAAAAAAGTAAAGAACATGGATGGATGGCGGAGACCAGTTAAAAAGAAAGGAAAGAAGCCCAACCAAACTTGAGGCCTCCAAGGCTGGCTCTTCCATGACAACAGGTGAATTTGTTAGGGATATCAACCTTAGTGTGGCTATGTTCAGTAGTTTCCAATTCATAAATTTCTCTAAAACTTTAGGCGTAACATGTGTTCATGTCATTTCCTGTTTGGTTTAGTCATATTCTCTCTCTTTCTGTAGCAGTTAATTTGCAGTTAGTCTGAGTGTATTTTTTCTACATTTTTTTAGTCTACAGTTCTATTGTTCCTCCATGTTTGAGAAACATGCTGCAGGGTCTGTCAGCAGATATGAAACCATTAATGTTTATAAGTGAAGCCTATTTTATATATTTTATTTGTTAGTATTTGTAAGTAAAGCCTATTCCATATGCTTACTCATCAAAGAAGACTAAGCTTGCTTTATTTCTCTGCTAAATACTATATTTGAGAGAGTGATGGTATAGTTGTTGCTAACCTTCTGCTTACAAATACTTATTAATCTTGTGAGATACAGTACTGTCTCTTACATTCTCCAACAGAATGTCTCTGCAGAGTAGGAAAAACAGTGGACTGCACATCTCCCTCTGACCCCAAGGAAGTTCCTCACTGTCATCACCTTATTGGCATGGAGCAGTACTGTAGCAAGTTCTCAGGAGATACCACTGGTACCACACTCCCAGTGTAGCAGATGTTGAAGAACAGCTGGTAGCATTCTCCGAAGCAGCACATCTACTTCTGATTCATTCCGCATTTGATGTTCTCAGAATAGTGTGTGTGTGTGTGTGTGTGTCAGAGAGAAAGAGAATGTGTGTGTGAGAGAGCGAGCGAGTGAGCAAGAAAGATTACTTAAAGGGAAATCAGAGAATGTGTAGGCTCTTTGGAAAGCTGTGCCAGCTGCAGAAAGTAGCCAGAGTACTGTTCCACAGAGCTGGCTAGATCCTGGGTATGAGGGGATTCTTCTTCTGAGATAGACCCCTCTTAGCTTCAGGGAAAACAGCTGCCTTGATCTGGAGGGGCCCAAGGTGAAAACCTTCTTTTCCAGAGATATTGACAGCAGTAATCCCAAGGCAGAACTAGGAGGCTTCAGTGATATCGTTGGAGGTGCCTATGGGCTGTCGTAGGCTATTCCCCACCTTCCTGTAATCCTGTCTTTTGCTGCAACAGAAAAAGATGGAACAGCTGCTTGTTCTCCAGTGTTCAGCTCCATGGCTGATCATTTGGGTAGCAGGTAGTAGTGGCTAGAACTCTGTGATGTTTGGAGGACACCAAAATATGTCCTAGATAGTCAAAGAAATCAATTGCAGTGGTTTGTTGCTAGATGAGCAATACTTCCCTTACTTCACTCTTCTCTCCTCCTTTTTCTATCTGCCTTCCTGTGATTTTTCTCCTCCGCTTCCCCTCAGAGAAGGCTAGTTGGTTATGGCATGCTTCAGACAGAAAACATAGAAATAGATTGTGGATATTAGGATACACTTGATGGGTGTTCACTGAAATTTAACTTGGGTACATAACTGCGCATGCACAGTTCCATGTCCTTCCATCATCTGGAAGATGTTGAACCCCTGCAGGACCCCCGATGTGGTTGCTTGCCAGGGAGGAAGAGGTGAGGGAGGTGATTCAGACCACATAGAGGTAGGTGATGTCAGCTTAGTCTGGGAGAGGGAAAGAAATGAGGATGTACTCTCAAGAGAGAGCCGCTGTGGTGCAGTGGTTTGAGAGTTGGGCTATGGATATTGGAGACCAGGGTTCAATTACCTGCTTGGCCATGGAAACCCAATGAGTAACGCTGGGCATGTCATACACTTTCAGCTCCAGAAAACCACATGATAGGTTCACCTTAAGGTTGCCATAAACCAAAAACTATTTGAAGGCAAACAACAACAAACACTCAAGTGGAGTGCTGCCACGTTTCCTTCTCTCACAAGCTCAGAGCAGCCAGATCTTCAGTGTGAATTGTCTCCTCCTCCCTCCACTTGATAAGAAGGAAGAACAGCAGCACTTCCTGGGGCCTATAGCTGCTGGGCATGGGAGGTTTTCGACACAGCTGAAGAACAAACAAATAGCCCTTTGTGCCTCATCTAAAAAGGGACTTACACATGTAGGCCACTAACTGGATGCCAGCCATTACATCTATCATCTATACAACACCTGCTTTCAACATAGTAAGCTCTGTAAATATGACACAAGAGGAAGCTGATGCTTGGAAAACTCATACTTTGCTTAATATTGTGCAACTGATCTGGTCATAGCTCATTCTCTGCAAGTAGTTCCCCACTCCCTGGTGTTCTTTAGAATGAATTTCCTCCATGCATTCATTCACAGAACATTTTGGAACAGAGACTTGCTTCTGCTACTCTTTATTAAAGTGTCAAGTAAACTGATATGATCTCAGAGATGAGCAAAAAGCTGTTGTTTCTTCTCCTTTTAAGGCATTTCCCTCCCTTCTTATAAATTATTTCCATCATTATTCTGCAAGATATACCTTACATAGCTGGTTCTCTTGAATATGGCAGATAGAAGTTAACACACTAAAGTGATTAATCAGTCAGCAATAGCCAAACAAGATTTATTCTTAGAAATACTCCCTAGATCCCTTGGATATGAGTAACTATAGACCAGTCTCCCATCTCCCATTTTTAAGCAAGGTGGTTGAGAGGGCTGTTGGTCTTCAGCTCCAAGCTGTCTTGGATGAAACAGATTATCTAGATCCATTTCAAACTGGCTTCAGGGCAGGATATGGAGTCGAGACTGCCATGGTCGCCTTAGTGGGTGATCTTCGCCTAGGTATCGACAGGGGAAGTGTGACCCTGCTGGTACTCTTGGACCTCTCAGCAGCTTTCGATACCATAGACCATGGTATCCTTCTGGAATGCCTGAGAGGGTTGGGGATCGGGGGCACCGCACTTAAGTGGTTCCGGTCCCATCTCTCAGGTAGATACCAGATGGTGATGCTTGGGGACAGCTGCTCTTCAAAAAAGGAGCTTAAATCTGGCATCCCTCAGGGCGCTGACCTGTCCCCAATGCTATTTAACATCTACATGAAACCGCTGGGAGAGATCATCAGGAGGCATGGAGCAAGGGGCTATCAGTATGCTGATGACACCCAGATATATCTCTCCATGCCTCAGATAATAGCATCAACTAAGGGTGGCATCTCGCCTCTAAATGAATGCCTTGAAGCAGTAATGGACTGGATGAGGAAAAACAGACTGAAGCTGAATCCAGATAAGACGGAGGTACTTGCTGTTAAGGGCCCTATCCCAGGTATGGAGGTTTGTCAACCGGTTCTAGATGGGGTCACACTTCCCCTGAATGACTGTGTCCACAGCTTGGGGGTGCTCCTGGACTCACCGCTTCAGATGACAGCCCAAATTAATGTGGCGGCCAGGAGTGCCTGTTATCAGCTTCGGCTGATACGCCAGCTGCGCCCCTTCCTGGAGCTGGAACACCTAAATGCAGTGGTGCATGCGCTGGTAACTTCACGGCTTGACTTCTGTAATGCGCTCTACATAGGGCTACCCACGTGCTTAGTCTGGAAACTTCAGCTAGTTCAGAATATGGCAGCCAGGTTGGTCACTGGTAGACCTAAAACTAACCACATAACACAAATTCTGAAGTCTTTGCATTGGCTGCCTATTAGCTTCCGGGCACAGTACAAGGTGTTGGTCATTACCTTTAAAGCCCTTCATGGCTTGGGGCCAGCCTACCTGTGGGATCGCCTTCTCCCATATAATCCGCCCCGCACACTAAGGTCCTCTGGGAGGAATTTACTGCAGCCAGCCAGAACTAGGTTGGCAACAGTTACCCAGAGGACCTTCTCTTCTGTCACTCCCAAGTTATGGAATGGCCTGCTGGAGGAGATCCGGCATATAACCAGTCTTGACTGCTGTAAAAAAGCAGTCAAGACTGCTCTCTTCCGACAGGCTTTCCCAGACTCAGTATTTCCCCCGCCTCCCACTTTTAATAGTTGATTGTTGTTAATTGTTAATTGTTGTGTGTTTTTAGGGGGTTGGTTTTAGGTGGGTTGGTGGGTAGGGAGGATTGGGTATGTTTTTAATGTTTTTAATGTAATTAATGTATTATTGTTGTTCGCCGCCTTGATCCATGGGGAGAGCAGGATAGAAATAAGTGATGATGATGATGATGATGATGATGATTACTGTGTGCCTTCAAGTTATTTCTAACTTATGGCGACCCTAAGGTTTATCATGGGATTTTCTGGGGCTGAGAGGATGTGACATGCCCAAGATCACCCAGTGATTTTCCATGGCTGAGTGGGGAATTGAACCCTGGTCTCTAGGGTCATAGTCCAATGCTCAAACCACTACACCATACTGGGTAATATGTCTTATATTAATCCTTATAAATATATCCATCAAGCTAACATCCCAGTTTCTGAAGTGACAATGTTACACAAGAAGAGACCCTCTCCTCCATTGGTTAGTGCCAACAAATTTCATTCTTCTACAAATAAATTCAGGCTGCAATTCTAACTTGCCAGGCTGGTCGAGAGGTGAGGCAACACTAGGCCAGATGAAACTAGGCCAGTTACTAATGGGGGGAAGAGAGAAGGCAGAACTACTCAACACCTTCTTTGCCTCAGTTTTCTCCCAAAAGGATAGAAACACTCAACCTGGGGGATGGGGAGCAGGTGAGGAAGGGGGGGGGAAATGCAGCACAGAATAGGTAGAGAAGTAGTACAGGAATACCTGGCCAAACTAGATGAATTCAAGTCTCTAGGGCCAGATGAATTACATCCAAGGATATTAAAACAACTGGCAGGAATCATTTCTGAACCACTCGCAACAATCTTTGAGAACTCTTGGAAAACAGGAGAAGTCCCAGCAGACTGGAGGAGGGCAAATGTCATCTCCCTCTTCAAGAAGGGAAAAAAAGAGGACCCAAATAATTATTGCCTGGTCAGCCTTACATCAATACCAGGAAAGATCATAGAACAGATCATTAAACATTAAGTTTGTAATTACTTAGAAAGCAATGCCATAATCACTAAAAGTCAACATGGATTTCTCAGAAATAAGTCATGCTAGACTAATCTTATCTCTTTTTATTATAGGGTTACAAGCTTGATAGATGAAGGGAATGCTGTAGATGTAGCATATCTTGATTTCAGTAAGGCCTTTGACAAAGATTCCCATGACATTCTTGCAATGAAATTAGTAGAGTGAGGGCTGGGCAGGGCTACTGTTAGGTGGATTTGTAATTGGTTGACCAACCGAACCCAAAAGATGCTCACCAATGGCTGCTTTTCATCCTGGAGAGAAATGACTAGTAGGGTATCACAGGGTTCTGTCCTGGGCCCTGTGCTATTCAACATCTTTATCAATGACTTGGATGAAGGAGTAGAGGGCATGCTGATCACATTTGCACATGACACCAAATTGGGAGGGGTTGCTAATATCCCAGAGGACAGGATAAAATTTCAAAATGACCTGGACAGATTGGAGAGCTGGGCCAAAGCTAATAAAATGAATTTCAAAAAAGAGAAATGTAAGATCCTACACTTAGGCAGAAAAAATGGAATGCATAAATATAGGACGGGGGATGCGTGGCTGGATAGCAGTACATGTGAAAGGGATCTAGGAGTCTTGGTAGATCAGAGGCCGAACATGAGTCAGCAGTGTGATGCGGCAGCCAAGACAACCAACGTGATTCTTGGTTCCATCAATAGGAGTATGGTGTCTAGATCAAGGGAAGTAATGGTACCACTATATTCTGCTTTGGTTAGACCTCATTTGGAATACTGTGTCCAGTTCTGGGCACCTTAACTCAAGAAGGATATTGACAATGTGGAGTGTGTCCAGAGGAGGGCAACCAAAATGGTGAAGGGTCTGGAAGTCATGCCCTGTGAGAAATGGCTTAGGGAGCTGGGTATGTTTAGTCTGCAGAAGAGAAGGTTACGAGGGGACATGATAGCGATGTTTAAATATTTGAACGGATGTCATGTTGAGGAGGGAGTGGGCTTGTTTTCTGCTGCTCCAGAGACTAGGCCAAGGAGCAATGGACTCAAGTTGCAGGAAAAGAGATTCTACCTGAACCTCAGGAAGAACTTCCTCATGGTCAGAGCTATCCAGCAGTGGAATCTGCTGCCTCAGAGTGTGGTGGAGTCTCTTTCTTTGGAGGTTTTTAAGCAGAGGCTGGATGGCCAGCTATTGGGAATGCTTTGATGTGTGTTCCTGCATGGCAGGGGGTTGGACTGGATGGCCCTTGTGGTCTCTTCCAACTGTATGGCCCTTTTGGCATAGCATTTCCGATCTGAAAGGGCCCCTTGAGCATCGTGCACATGTGAGGAGCGGTTCCAAGGGCCTGACGCAGACTGCACACGCATTTTTTCATTTTTGGCTTGAAGCCAAAAATCCTTTGCAGTTGTGCATTGCTCTGGGGCCCTGCATGTATTTACCTGGCGTGTGGAGCCTCGGGAGCCGGGCCGGTCGTGCTTCCTGTCCAGTGCAGGCTGGAAAGGTCCCAAGCTGCACTGCGAAAGAAAGAGGCGCAGCTCTCACGCGAGCAGGAAGCTCGTGCAGAGCTGAAGGACCCCGAATGCAAGAGCTTCTCTCTAGAGGCTGCTCGCGCGATCCCTGCACCCCAGCATTACAAAAAGGTAAGGTGCAAAAAGGGGGTATGAGTCTATGAAACTGCTGAATCCAAGCCAATCTTGGTCTAGGGTGTATAAACTGAATAGGAATACTCTTGCCCTGGTCTAATTTTGGGCTAGCATTGTGGCTGTGTCCCTGGATGGGAAAAGATTTTGATCTGGTAACTTATGTTCCCAACCCCTTTTCTCTCTCTCCTTCCTCTATTATTCCCTTCGTTCTACATTTCTGTTTTGGCTTTTCTGTCAAGAGATCTTAGCAGAACAGTTCTGCCAGTAAAATTGTTCTGTTGGAAGTTCTATGATGGAAGAGGATTTTGTCAGCAGAAAAGCATTTTTGCTTGCAGACAAACCTCAGCCTAATCCTAACCCACTGCAGATAGACATTTTTGGATTATGATTATGTTCCCCATCTTCTTACCCAACCAGTGTGGTGTTGTTTGTTGGTTGTTTAGGTGATTTCTTTCTAGTACTCTACACATATGTGTTTGTGAAAAATCATTTTAAAATAGTTTAAAAATAATTGTAATTAGGAATGTTGATTGGTTAGAGGTGTTAGGTGAAGAAGGGCTTAAGTGATATAAGACTTTTAGGAGAAAGAAATGCTCTGTCTAATAACATAAGAGCAAAAAAGTTTGGAAGGGGAGTAGAAAGAACCAATGACAAGCATGCTAAATAGAGCTTCAAGAAATGACAATTTTTTTAAAGATTGCAACTCCTAGGATTTCCTAGGCAGCATAGTCCAAAAAGTAAATTTTCCAAGCTCTTAATTTGATTAGAAGGAGGCAAAGCCAAAGATAGAGCAGGCACTCAGAGGTAACAGGAACTGTTAATGATTTGGTACAGTATGTTTCTTCTGACACACCCAGGTGCTTTGGCTCTCAGTATGAGAATGGATACTGCAAACTCGCACTCTCTCTCAATCTCTCTTTCTCCCCCACATTTAAATTTACAGAAGAATAAAAACCATTTACCAGCAGCAAATAGTAAAGGGTCTTCCTCTCTGATGCTGGTAAATGAAGTTCCCCAAGAAATAGCAGTCTAAATCCTTGTTGAGCAACAGTGAGCAAGTCACTGACTTTCGGCATCATCTACCTCACAAAGAGTTTGCAACTAAAGTATTGCAAAAGATATAGCCAATCTGTACTCATGAGCAGATGGAGAAGATGTACAAACATATTTTGAAACTAGAGACAGATGATGAGCCTATCAAACAGTATATGATAAGGGTAGGCCCAAAATTTTGGGCATCATGTTCAAATGGACAAATGGAAAAAAATTGTGTTCTAAAGACATCGATTTTATGCAGTAATCTAAAAGAATATATGTATAAGGTGGTGTACAGATGTTATCTAACCTCAAATAAGTTGTCCAAAATGTCTAAAAATGTTTCAAACCACTATTGGAGATGTCAAGATAAGGAGGGTTCCTTTTTCCTTATGAAGTAGACTTGTAAGAAGGCCAAAAGGTATTTATCTGAGATGTATGTTAATTTAAAATTTTTTCAAGGTGTAATGTTACCAGAAATGTTCTTGCTGGGTATAACGGATAAGGAGTTGGGTACTAAATATGGATTGCTGCTGTGTTACATGATAACATTAGTAAGAACATTGCTTGCTCAAACCTAGAAACAGAATGAAAGCCTGATGACAGAAGAATGGATTATTAAGATTGCTGAGTTATCCCAAATGGCGAAACTAACATGTATCTTAAAGGATAAGTCAACTGAATTTTTTTGAGAGCTTGGAAACAGCTTATGGATTTTTTGAGCAGTAAGAAATGTGATGATGCAACAATTTAAGGATATAGTCACTATTAAGTCTGATAAGATTGTTTAGTTGGATCTGTAAAGGTAAAACAATTTTTTTCTTTCTTTTCTTTTTTTCTTTTTCATTATATTTTGGCTTGTGGGGGCTAGAGCCCCTTTGTGTTTTAGTTGGTTAGGTAAGCTAGTGTTTAGTGTTTTGGTTTAGTGTTTTACTACTGTGTTTAATTTGTGTGTTTTATATTTCTGGTTTTTAAAAAATGTCAGTTGCTGTTTATGTTATGTTATTCTGTGTTAAAACTAATACATAAATACATAAAAAATTATTAGCAGAAAATGCAACGACTGCAATGACTATTGATGAAGTTAACAAAGAAAGTACAAAAGTAAAGTTAAAGCTGAATACTAAGTAGACAAAATATTGACCACAGATGACTTACATAACTTTAAAGTCAGTGATGAAGACATTGGCCATTTCCGCCCAACACTGTTAGAGTGCTATTATTCCACTTTCAATCTCCTGTGGAATTCTGGGGTTTGTAGTTTACTGAGGCCAAAGAGCTCTCTGGCTGAAAATTCCAAATACCCCTCCCTGAACTGCAAAGCCTAGGAATCTGTAGGATATGGAAAGTGGAATAATAGCACTATAACAGTGTAGTGCAGAAATGGCCATTGAAATAGTCAATATTTTGGCTCAGTCACTAATCAAAATGGAGATTGCAGTCAAGAAATCTGAAGACTAAGACTTGGAAAGACAGCCATGAAGAAATTATGTAAGATCCTCAAATGTAAAGACATATCATTAAATGCTACAGCCAGAATTATCCACACCATAATATTTCCAATTTCTATGTTACGGTTGTGAAACCTGGACAGTGAAGAATGCTGACAGGAAGAATATCAAATCATTTAAAATGTGGTGCAAGAGAAGAGTTCTGTGGATATCATGTACTGCCAAACAGACAAATAAATACATAGGACCAAGAGTACATCAAATACAACGTTTTCATAGAAACCAAGGTGACTAAACTGAGGCTGTTGTACTTTGGACATACCTTGAGAAAGTGTGCCACACTTGGAAAGACAATAATTCCAGGATGGTGTAGTGGTTTCAGTGTTGAACTATGACCCTGGAGACCAGGTTTGATGCCCCACTTGGCCATGGAAGCCCACTGGGTGACCTTGGGTGTGTCATATACTCTCAGTCCCAGAAAACCCTGTGATAGATTCGCTTCAGGGTTGCCATAGTTTGAAAATGAGCTGAAGGCACACAACAACAACAACAACAACAAAGTAGAAGGCAGTAGAAAAAGAGAAAGATTCCAATAGAGGTGAATTTATTCAGTCAAGGAAGTTATAGCCCTGAGCAGAGCAGTTGATGACCAGGGCTGATCAAGGTCTCTCATTGATAGGGTCACCACAAGTAAAAGCTGACTTGGTGGCAAGTAAAACAACACCAATAACAAAAATTAATAAGTGTGGGAAAAGTCTCCAACTTTTAGATGTAGTTATTAACTGAAAACAAACCAAATTTCATTTTAAAGTCCTGTTATTCAGACAGAAGTGTCTGATCTGTTATTTCCAAGAATTATCTCTCCAGAGACTTTGATCACTCACAGAAGCTTCAAAAAGTCTAGAGCCATCTGCTAGAAAGTCATTTTTCTTTTATTGAAGTATCAGCAGGCCAAGAGTCAATCCTGACATGACAAGAGTGGCCTGGGAGGAAATAGCAGCTTCTCATAGCCAATAATGAGCAATTGTTGGTAGTAAGTGCTCTGGACAGTGTTTATTTTCTCCCACATAATTAGTTCTTAAATTAGAGAAGTGCTAAATACAGATTGTAGGAGGAAATTTGGGTACTTTTCACGCGAGAAATGGTATGGATAGGAAAAAAGGCTTTTGAGGCCCTCAAGCTTTTGAACAGCGTGTAGAGGAAGTGTGATAATACTTCTCCTTCAACATTTGGGCAGGTGGAAGCAAATGTGATGCCAGATACCCCACTGTAAGTAGTATCTGGTTGTGTAAACAAATAGAATGGTCTCCATGCAGCTACAATTAGTTGGAGCTAAGTTTCAGAGAAAGCAAGGGATTTGTATTAAGCTCTGTAAATTTGTTACCTCGATGTGAATGTTTTAAGGTGGGCACAGGTGGAAGACAGTTCCCCACCTCTGGCATTGTACATTATACTGGTCCCAGCCCCTTGAGCTTAGAAAATTGACTTGCCTGGATGTCTCTAGCCTTCACCATGGCCAGTGGCCATGTTGGTTATGGTATGTTAGATATCTGGAAACGGGTGCCTGCATAGGAACATCTGCTCACACATGGATGCCCCATCGAAAATAACTGTTTAATGTACAGCCATCAGGGGCTGGGGCCACGATAGCACACGATGTCAGAGTCTGGAGATATTTGCCCTATCCATATTAGCTATACACATGTGGGGGAAAAGTGAAGATTGTCATAGTCATTTATTCTGTTGGTTTCAAGGGGACATACAATACAGTGCAACCCATACCACACTGATATGTGAATTGAAGTAAGTTCAATGGGTACTAAATGTGTTTTGCATTGTAGCCTTAATCAAATTCCATTGGTATCAATTGATTTTTTTTCAAGGTGTTAAGTTTGACGTCAGTGGGAAAAGTCATGTAGCAATATAAACACCCCACCCTGCCCATATGTGCTTATCAAAAGGTCAGGATTCATAATAAATGGCATAGTACATATTGCAAAATGTGTAAATCTCCCCAGCATGCAGAAAAGTTGAAGAAAGTAAACGGCCGGCATAAAATAATGCACAATAATTGCATATAGGGAAATAGTAGCCTATTTAGAATGGAAGCTGTTTAAGTCACTCTCTTTTCAAGGAAATATGTCTGTTGCAATTTGTGTGAAAAGTAATTAGTCTGCCTTCAGTGCTGCTTTTATTGATTCTGAATAAGTTATTGCTCATCTAAAAGAAACCAGTTGGAACTCTGGGAAAAAGAGGGGGAGCAGACACATCAGGAGTTGGCATTGCCAGGAGTTGGAAATGTGGAGCACCTGTCATGGTGCTTAGTTCAGCAGGAGTCTCACTGTTGACCTACTGTTTCTGCTCCTGCCCCTCCCTGATGCTGCGTTTGCTCACCTCCTTTTCTAAACACACAGAACAGTGATAAGGACAAGGAAGAACAATTTGTATTGATTATTCTCCTTTCTTCTGAGCAGTGGTCTGCAGCAAACAGCCCAGTATGCTGTAGTGACAGAGGGTGAGCCCATCTGGGACAGAGATGGATAAATCAGTCCATTCTGATTCTTACAGCATGTGGAATATTTAAACCTCAAGTTCTTTCCATCCCATTCCTGAACACATTGGTTGTTGGGGAGGATGGCAGCGGTGTAAGTTTTTATCAAAAGACAAGCCAAATGAAAGCCTCACTGGTCCCTGGAGGGGGGAGGAACCACTGAAAACATCTTGCTCAAGCCCCTCTCCCAAAGTCTGGAGCCAACACTGACAGGTCTCACCATCACAGTGAAGGGGGAATGAGTGTGAAGGGTCTAGATATAGACTTCAGAGTTTGAAAATGTTTCCCACAATAAAATAAATAATTTTCTACATCTCTATAAAATTCACTCAGGGGACTGCAGATTCTGGATGGGCCCTCCCTCAGTGACTATGCCATGAAAAGGCTGGTGACAGGTCCTAGCAGCCATAGGAGCAATGAACAGTGAACTCGGAAGACTGGTTGCCCACCCCAGCTGGAGTGAAAGGAAATTCAAGCAATGTCCATTGCAGCTGGAGGCAGCTGTAAAATTCGTTCAGCTGAAATGCTGGATAGGTGAGAAATGGGTGCCAGGAGTGCTGAAAGCAGGCAGCCTGAGAGAAATGATGAAGATTGAAGGAGAAAGTGGGGACAAACAAAGGCACTGGAGTGCCCTGAGGAGGTGGAAGGACTGAAAAAAGGAGACCTTACAAGGCAGGGAGAGACAGAGCTAGAGAATTATAGAGTAATACAGTTGGAAATGGTTTCACGGGCCATCTAGTCGAACCCCCTGCTTAGTGCAGGATTTCCAGCTAAAGCATCCCCAGCAAGTAGCTCTCCAGCCCCTTTCTGAAGACTCCTGGAGAAGAAGACTCCACCAACTCCCTAGGCAATTGGTTCAACTGCTGAACTGTTTTTACCATCAAGAAGTTCCTTCTAATATTCAGTTGAACTCTACCCTCCTGTAACTTAAATCCATTAGATCTGGTCCTACCCTCTGGGGCAGCAGAGACCAAACCAAACCCCTCCTCTCTGTGACACCTTTAAATACCTTGAGGTTTTTAAAGAATGTAATCATGTCACCCATTCTGTTCTTCACCAAGCTAAAGTAGCCTAGCTCCTTCAAACTTTCTTCATATGGTTTGTTCTCCATATCTCATCATCCTTGTCCTTTTCTGAACCAGCTCCAGTTTGTCAGGCCAGATAACAACTGAGCTGTTAAGGTGACTAAATGACAGAGAACACGCAATCTAGGAAAGGCTACAGCAGTTTGCTTTAGCCTGAGATTTCTGGGAAGGGCAAGATTGCACTCTCTCCTCTCTCCTCTGCTGGATTAATCGTCTACAAACTACTTTTGCACTTTGAACTCTGTTTGCAGCAATTGGAATAAGCTGAGGATGAATGGGGAAAGTGAGAGCAGAGAGAAACTGGGACCTTTAGTAGTTGAAAACAGTAGCTGAAAAAGAGGGATGGCAAATGATTAATTGGGATTGTCCCCGCCAAACTGGGATAGTTGGTATGTTAGCTTGACCCTGCCTACCTATCAGAATGCCAAAGCTGCCAAACCTCCATCCGATTGATTATATCCTTGTGCCAAGGACAGCTGTGCTTTCTTGCTTTAACACCCCCCTCCTCCACAACATTGCCACCAAGGAAAGGGACGACACTAAGAGGCCTTCAAGGAAACGGGAGTGTATCTGAGACCAGAATCTCAGAGTATGCATTGTTTATAAAGAAGACAATGGATGGGGACTGCCCTGGCCGCTGATCATGCCATGGTCTTTAGGACTGCAGGGAAACATTTGTTTGTTTTGCAATAGACTGATCTTCTGCTGATTAGAGAATTCCTTCCAGAAAAGAAGCATTTTGCAATCAGGTTTGGCAGGAAAGTGTCTTCAGAAATCTCCTTGGCATGATCATGTGTTTGTGTGAAGCAAGAAGGAATGCTTCCTTTGGCCTTGATTCAGAAATATTTGAAGGGTGTGTGTGTGGGTTCTTGCATAATTTTTAGAAAAGTATTGTTAAATGCCCAGGGTTAAACGGAGTGCACAATAGAGTGTGGTGGATATAGCATCTTCTGTCCATGCAGAAAAGGACCACCCACACAAGTGGCTATACTCAGTTTGTTGGATTCCCCTTCCCCCTACATCACAGCTTTCCCCACTGAGCAGAATTGTTTGTTCTCCAAGTAGCATTTTCAGAGGGCTGGAGGAACTGTCATGGGAGGATCAGGACAGGGAAATCCACTTTCACAGCCCAGTTGGAATCTGTGTAGGGAGAAAGGCAGGGGATGGATGGCTAGATGGATAGATCAAATCTGGATCCAACACATTGCAATTAAAATAGTTCACCACGTTTATCATGGAGGCAGAAAAAGATTACATGCTAATTTTGTATTTTGTTTACCAGGAACAGGACCAGCTCTGTCATGAGGCAAAGTGAGACATTTTATGACATGACCCACTGGAGGAGCAGTAGATGGATACCCCACAAACCCAGCAGCCTGCCCAGCCACCTTCCCATGTGCCACTGGGTTGGTGTTACTGTTCGCATTGCCTTTGGAGTGTGAGCATAGAACTAAAGAATTGCAAGTAATGTAATGGCCTGCAGTGAGTTACTCTTTTCAAAATTACTATTTGGGCATAACAAAAGTCAATGATGACACAGTGAAAGAGGAGTTCAAAAAATCACTCTACTGGTATATTGAGTAACATTTAAATGTTGTGTTTGGATTTTAGACATTTTTAGAGATATAATTTTCCAGTTATCTCCCAGAATTCTTTCAAGGTTTGTGCTGTTCTCTTTTTCCAATGCCATTTTAAAAAAAAGCCATTTAAAGTAATAGGAAAATAACAAGCGTAATTATGAATTGCTTCAAAATACTGTATAAATCATGACAATGAATTAATTTCTGAACACTACAATGAGTAAAGGAGATGAATTACTTTTCTGAAAGTAACTTCTAAGCCTATGGGACCTCCATAGTTGTCATTTACCTCCTGCGGCCTTCCTCATAGCAGGGCATTGGGTGAGGTACTTTGGAGAGTGCTGCCATGCCCAATAGCTCATTCTGATGTGACCAAGAGAAACAGACATCCCTGGCTCAATCCAAAGTATGCCAGTTTTGAAGTGTTCTTTAATCCATAAATTATACCTGAGAGTCCCATTTAAGAGTTTGGAACTGTTCCCTCTGAACTGATCTAAATAGGATGAATGTAGACTGTGATGTGTTTGAAGACTTTCTGTATATGATACAACTATCCATCACACAAAGGCAGTGGCAGAAGGGAAATCCTTCAGACAGGCAGTGGGGAATGTAGGAGGAATCCCCTAAGCACATAAAATAGATTTTTCTGCCTGTCTTCCTTCTCCTTCCATGCCATTATCTCAAAATATATTTAGGATGAGTATTCATCTTTGTTTCTAGTTGTGTAACAGTTGTTACTGAACTTTAGTAGATTTCAGGCAGTATTATTTTCTTAATACAAATGAATTCTCCATTAGTGAAAGTAGTCACATTTGACAGGATTCTGCAGCAGCTGGTGGCTTCCATCTTAGAGGGGCAGTGAATCCATTTTGGGCTTTAGACTAGGTTTTGAAGGTGTTATACAGGTTATTGAACCTTACCTCCCAAATAGGTTCAGTATCTTGGATGGCTCTTTTTGTGTTCAGACTAAAACTTGGAGTAGATTCATTGTCCCACTTTCCTGGATGCCACCAGCCTTCACTGCTCTCACTCTCACTCTAAATTCATTCTCACTTTGTCTCCCTCTTTTCCTCCACTCCTAACTACTTTACTTTCAAATTAGTCCTTTTTTAAAAAAAAATATAGTCTTTATTAGTTAAAATTAAAAGAAAAAAACAACAACATACATTAAAACAGAAGTAAAAGTATCCAAAAAGTGAAGGGGGAAAAAAAAAGCAACAAGGCATTCTGACGATGACCAAGAACCGCCTTGTAAGAAAAAAAAAAGTAGAACAAAAAGAAGGTAGAAAGATAGAAAGAAAAAAAAGAAAAAAGAAGGGAAGAACAAACACTTAATTCAGCTTAAAAATATAGCATAGAAAGATCTTTCTATTCTCCCTCACCCCTTCTTTACAAACATACATATAATCTGAATAATAAACAAAGCAAGAAGGAAAAAAAGGAAAAAAAAAAGAACAATACAGATATACTAAAATAACTTCCTGTCCTCTTTGGCTATAAGTTCCAAATTTAAATCTATTCCCTTATCTCCTTCAATATATGCACAGTTTGTTTTGCTCCCTCCCAAAGTTACACCGATTCTATTTTACATATCAAACCTGATATAACTAAGTCCCCATTTATACTTCTCATGTAATCTGTGAAAGATTTCCAGGTATTCAAGAATGAATGTTGGCCTACAGACAGCCTCCAAATATTAAATAACTACTCACTTACAACAGGGTATGTAAAATGGATAATAATACAGGGACAAGACCCTGCCACAAACCCAGATGCCAACTCTGTTGCTACATCTACATTGGGACAATGTTGCCGGGGCCAATAACATCAGTCACAACATCAGAGGTACATTTACTTGCTCTTCCTTCAATGTGATATATGCCATTTGATGCTAGCGTTATCCCTCTACACTCTGTATAGGACAAACAGGACAGTCTCTATGGAAAAGACATAAACAGACATAAATAAATAATAAATAAAAATAAAAATAATAAATAAATAAAAATAAAAATAAATAAATAGGCATAAATCTGACATTAGAAATGGCAATATCCAAAAACCAGTTGCAGAACATTTCAACCTTTCTGGACGTACAGTAAGGGATTTACTGGTTGCAATCCTTGAACAAGGAAATTACAAGGGAACACTAGAAAGAGAAACTGCTGAATTAAATTATATTTACAAATTCCAATCCATTAGCAGAGGTATGAACAAAGATAATGGATCCATGGCACACTACATATATTAATACAAGAGTCCTTGCTATGGGATATCTAACAAAAGGAATCTTCTCAGAGAGAGTTTTGAACACTAGGAAATTGACTTTTGGTAAGCATATTTATGGATTTCACACATTAACACTAGCTGACCATTGTAAAGATCTGAAAGTCTTATATCACATTACTGGGCCTTTTAAAATTTAGGGCAAACATTATGATTTGCATCTTTTTGGATCCTATTACACACCATCCCACCTCCACAATTGTGTAAATATGCTTTATTGCTGAACATTTATTACCATTCTGTACCACATCCAAAGAAGTGGGAAAGCTCATGTGAAAATAATAGAGCCCCAGATCTGTGCAGTGCAAGATGCTATGGGGAAGGGACCACCTTTGTTGGCCTCTGATGGAGAGAGGCCAGGAGTTTTTATGTCAGGCAGAATCACACCTGGATGGTGAGTATAGGGAGTGGGAGGAACTGGAGGATGTTTGAGCTCCTCCCATCACCTTTGTGTCCTCTTTTGATAGCTAAAATTGATCTGTGTGCTTTGCTGTATTTGATGTCAGGGGTTTGAACGGGTGGCAGTGGAACACTTTTTGGCTGGTCTGCTGTGAAATCTAGTCCATTGTGTATTAATTTGGTTTTATTTTAATTCAGTTGCATATTAAGTTGGTTGTATTTTATTTTGGTTGGAGAGGACTAGGAGAGAACAGGGAGTCATTTCTAGAGGCATTTTGGAAAAGGATAGACTAAAGCATTTTCAAAGTTTGGTCAGGTCTCTTAGCCAGTTTCCCAATGGGAAAAGGAGTGGCAGGATGGGGCTTTTGGCAGGCCAAATAGAGGGAGGAGGGCTGAAGACTGACGTCCATGGGAAGGGGTTGAAAATCTGGCTGACGCATAGCTCAACCATGATTGGAAACAGAGTGACAGGATGGAGCTTTGATTTTCTAGTTATTGAAATTAACCCCGTCACAACCCACCACCACCTCCTTTTTTTCTGTTAAAGTTGGCTCCTAGACTTGAGACTTGAATTATCTTGCAACGACTTGAGACTCCACTTGAGACTTGAAGGTAGGGACCTGAGACTTGACTCAAAACTTGGAGTAAAAGGCTTAAAGACATCACTGGATCTTTGGCCCAGCAAAGACCTAACTTGCACCTCAGCAATTTCCCATACTCTGGGCATGTTAGCTGAGGTTCTGCCCGTTTTGATGGTGTGTTTATTCAGTATCTTGGTAGTTGTTGTTTCTGCCTTTTCTTTACAGATATTTGGTGTAATAGTCAACAAAGTTTCATTCTCCATTCCCTAAATATGATAAAGTGACTTCAAGACTTAGTTCCTTAATGATGCCTATGGAGCAATTCACATGAAGTGAATGTAGAATCTCCTCATTTTTCTGTAGGATGACAGAATCCTACAGTTTGGTAGGTAGTCATAGATTTTCAAGTAGCTAACACACTTTTCTTCTGAGACAGTTGATATTGTGGGAAATTACTGGGGGTCAGATATGCATTCAGTCTTATCTTTGATTTCCAGATAAAACATCTTCCCAAGATACATTCTCATATAATATCTTTATGTGGAACAGCAACCTTATAGCTCTCCTGGCAGGAGACTTTCAGTGAAGAATCAGTACAATTTGTCTTGTTCATGAGCTCCAGGCCCACTGTTGGCATTCTTAACCACCAGAACTCTCTAGTTTTTTGCAGGTCTTGTAAGAGTTAGTAATCTTGCTTCATCAGAAGGTGCACTGGTAGCTACTATTATGGTAAGGTTTTTACATTCCTCCCTGTTGACTCACTGGTAGCTACAGAAAATTATTATTAACCTCTATTTTACCAAGTCATTGGATTTGTCTTATTTTCTACAGGTTGCTAGTGTGATGTGTTGCCTCACATCTAGTGATTGACTTATGGGGATCTACAGAGAATTCTTGTTAACTTATATTTTATCTAAGGTTTTATTTTCTATTTTTGGCCTATTGACTCACTGCTGTCTATAAGATAGTCATGTTAACTGAAGCATTGCGTTGATCTTATTTTTTACAGGCACACACAGATAACGTAGTAAATAATCATCATCTAGTATTTGCTTGATTCTGTGTATAGATAATAAGAGGATATTGTTTCCACATTGATTTTAACCAAGTTACCATTTAATTTCATTTTACAAGAAAAAATTACCGGTTGAGTCTCTCCTTTGCCACCAGCCACCTGTTTCCACAGTCAAGGTGGTAGCTGCAGCGTTCAAGCTTGTTCGTCTATCAGACCCGAGGAGCCCATCTTGAAGGTGGAAGCTGGTGGAAAAAAAAGACAGACTGATTATCTGTGAAATAGTGAGAGGTGTGGGTTCACGCTGAGCATTATACTTGGATTCCTGCCATTTCACAGATCCTCAGTCTCTCTCCAGCCTTGTGTCTGATACACAAGTAGAGAACAGATGAGACATGAGGTTATTCCAAAAAAAAAATAGAGTTGGCCCTCCTGTCATGTGACCTCTGCACACATGAGTGTCAGGTCATGAGAAGTGTTGTGTCCCATGCACGTTATGTCCAATGACCATAATGGCACATTACACTTTGCATTTTTTGTTTTACACAGGGGTCCTGGAACAGACCTCCTGTGTATATGGCAGGCACACTTTACTGTATTCCAAAATCTGAAAAAAATCCAAAATACAGAACACTTCTGGGTCCAAGAATGTTGGACAAGGGAGGCTCAACCTGCATACAGTTAACACAACTTGTTTTCTGTGACCACATTTCATTCTGATCGATTGTAAAATCTATCAGAGTGCATTTTGCTTTGGTTAGCCAATTCTAAGCCAACCAGCCAATTCTAAGCCAACCATAGATAGAAGAACTATATACCAGAGATGAAAGAATCACAGATTCATTCAACGAAGAACCATTTGGAGATAAACCTACAATTTTAGAAAGTAAAATGAAAGCTGTACTCAGAGCACTTGGGAGAAATAAATCACCAGGGACAGATGGTATACTAATAGACTTGATTCAAACTATATACACAGAATCTACTCTAGTTCTAAGTAAAATCTGTCATCAAATATGGAAAATAAAAGAATGTCTTACAAATTGGAAACGCTCAAAAACATTCCAGTCTCCAAGAAAGGGGACACCAGCGATTGCAGCAACCACAAGACCATTGCATTAATTTCCCATGTAAGCAAAGTCATGCTCAAAATTTTACGACAAAGGCTTCTACTATATATGGAGTGAGAAATGCCAGATGTCCAAGTGGGAAAGGCACTAGGAAAGAGAAAGGCACTAGGGATCATATTGCTTATTGATGAATGAGTCCTAGAAGAAATCAAGCCTGAACTCTCCCTAAACTGAGGCTGGCCATATTATGAGAAGACATGACTCCCCAGGAAAGACATAATGCTTGGTAAGGTAGAAGGCAGTAGGGAAAGAGGAAAACCTCATTACAGATGGATAGACTCAATCAAGAAAGACATGTCCCTGAATCTGCAGGACCTGGACAGGGAGGTAGATGTTAGGATGACTTGAAAGTCTTTCATTCATAGGGTTACCATAAGTCAAGTCAGCTTAATGGCAGTTAACAACAACTGCAGAGATCAGTGAGAAAGAAAGTGGCGGACAGAGACAAAGACAGTCCAGGCTGCTTGAGACCTAGGGCCATTTCCGCATGAGTCTGTTATAGTGCAATGATTCCACTTTCAACCTCCTATGGAATCCTGGGGTTTGCAGGCCAGCCCCTCCCGAAACTGCAAACTCCAGGATTCCATAGGAGGTTGAAAGTGGAATCATTGCACTATAAGAAACTCGTGCAGAAATGGCCCTAGGGTGGAGTGAGAGACAGATGAATGCCAAAGAAGGGGTGGCCATGAAGGAAGAGAAGAGAAGAGAAAAGAGAGAGACAGAGACAAGAGAGAGAGAGAGAGAGAAGGAGGTGTGGGTGAGAATCATAGGTTTTTCAAAGTGGGTGAAGTTAGGCACTATTTGCTAGTGGAAAATGTGATGGGGACAAATGCCTACTTCCATATGTAAGATTTTTTTTATTATTATGGAAAGAATGTTACCTCCTTTAATACTATAGTACTACTGTAACATCTATAAAAGGAATGAATTGATAGGCATGGTAAAAAGAACATCTTGTGGATGCCCAGCTATAAAAAAGTTTGAAAACTATAGCACTATATTAGAGCTATGTAGTAAAATAGCAGCTGGTATTCTATATTTCCCAATAGGCTTTATAATCTTTTACAATCACTGCGGTAAGCTGCTGACCACAATCACTGGCTTCTGCAAGATGGAACAATGAAGTAAGTGTTCTAGTTCGGTTGCTATTGGGAAATGGCCAGCATTAATGGTTTGTCATCTACCTGGGTGAGTACTAAAGTCAATAGCAATTATGTAAGTTCCTCTTTCTAAGGACAAAATCTTGGTAGGGAATTCCCCAGTACACACTATAAAGGCGTCCGTTCCTGTTCTTCATTACCTCTGTCCAGGCCGATAAAATGAAGCTCATCAAAATAGCTGGGCTGCTGTTTCTCCTGAAAATCACAGTAAATGCTGCTGTGACTATACCAGTGCCAAATGAAAGGGTAAGGCTGATTATTGACTGTGTTGCAGAATTATTTGTTACCTTATTGTTATGTGTCTTCAAGTTGTTTCCAACTTGTGGTGACCCTAAGGTGAACCTATCACAGGGGTTTCTTGGCAAGATTTGTGCAGAGGAGGTTTCACTTTTGCCTTCCTTTTGAGGCTGAAGCAATGTGACTTGCCCAAGTTCACCCAGTAGGTTTCCGTGGCAGAGCAAGGATCCAAACCCTGGTCTCCAGAAACCTAGGCCATTTCTGCACTGGACTATTATAGTGCTATTATTCAACTTTCAACATCCTAAAATGACTCTAGTTCAATCCCAAACCATTACACCATCCTGGCTCTCAGTATTTGTTACTAGCTCCACATATTGTTCTTATCTTCCTTCTTCCAAGTGCAAAACCCAAAGCTAGGCAGGTTAAATAGAATGACAGTTTTCAAAAGTGCCTACTCTAAAGTAAGCACCCATAGAATTGCAATGTTCAGGTCAGAGGGAAGCATTCTTCAAAAGAGGGTAAGAAAAGAAGGTCAGGATATTGTCATAAATTTAGAAAATGTCAAGAGAACTTGATTTCCTCATTCATAGATTGTGGAAACAAATAATTTAGAAGTGGATAGATTTGACAGAATAAGGAAGCAGGGGTTACTATTACCCCTTTTTGTTTATACATAAACATCACTATGTATTTTGCTTTAAAAGGTGCAGAAGGACAGCTTTCTGCCCCAGGGACTTTACAGCCCACACAGAGGAGGCAATAGGCAAAGGTTAAAAGGTGAAGAATATCTATTTCAGTTTTACGTATGCTTATTGGTTTAAAGTTAATAGGGACAGTTTGTGAAGGTAAGAACTTTCTCACTGATTATTATAGACTTGGTCCAAGAAACTAGAGAGGAGACCACAAAATTGGTCCTTGCACCTGGAGGATAACCTATTTTACATATGCATGTGCACACAAACAAATGGATGAAAGGGACTACACTGTATCTTCAGGTGGTATCTGCAGCAAAATGTTGCAGTATATCCATCCCACCTATCTCATAGGAGTGCTCCTATTTAACAATGCCAGTCAGTTGCACTTTCCCATGTGATACTGTATGTTGCCAGGTTATAGGTCACACAGCCCTTCAGAAGTTGTTGGACAGCAGCTCTCAAGTTTCTGTACCACTGGCTATGCTGCTGGGTCTGTTGGAGGTTGCAGTCCAACAATGTGTGAAGGGCCACACAATTCTGAGAGTTGTGTTAGAAGCTCTAGCACATCAATTTACTCCTGTCAGCTTTCCCTTTTTCAAGCTGACATTTAGCATTCTATGACCCCTTGTGTCCGCTGAATATACCCAAGCCTCCTTAGGCTGTTGTATGCCCTTTTGGCATTTTAAGAAGTTTTATAGCAGTTTGATTTTTGAGGAACTCTTCCATTTGTTGTTTTGTGACTATAAAAGCATGTTTCTAACATTCTGACTTAACAGAATCAACAATCCTTCAAACAATAGTGTGGGCAATCAACAGAATCCATGATACAAATGAAGCTTTGCAAATCTGCAAAGCTTTTCTAAGCTTTGCAGATTAGAATAGGCCAGATTCTTGGTGGCTGGAGCAGAGGACAGCACTGCACCTGACTCCAGGGTGTTCCTGGCTGCACTTAATTTACTTTCCCTGACTTAAGTGAGCATTGCTGTTCCATTTGATGGGAAAACATAAAGCATATGTAGATTTTTTCCCCTGAGCCTTTATACTGGGGGAACTTCTGCTTCCAGAAGGACTCTGTGTTGTATTGTTTGTATGTTTCATGCACATATGCGTGTAAGTGTGCAAATGCACCTATGAACCTTCGTACATAATTGCACTTGTACATGTGTGCCAATGGATGCAATGTGTCCTTGTGCCCAGATTCTGCAAAATGTACTGTAGCCTACATTTACTTCCCATCATTCAATTACAAGTCATCCATAAGGAGCAATTTTCTAATATCATTGACACTTCTATCTCCCTTTTAGAGTACTGATGTTCCACCATTCTACTCAGCTGCTAGAACTCTGAAGCCAAGCAGTCACCTAGAGGTAAAATATTTTGATGTTCACCTCTTTATATAAATTGTATAACTGCAGCTTTTGTAATTCAGCTTATGCACTACAATAGAGAGGGAAGAGATAGTTTTAATTATTCATTCCCACATTGAAAAATAGGTTTCCTGACATGAAACCCCATGATGAAGACCAGCAAAAAGTTTGCACAATATTCTTATGGCGTTTGACACTCTACAGTGTTGTGGATGGATTATTCTTCAGAGGAAAACATGTTTTCTCCCCTGCAAAAATTCAGTCTGCACAGAAAATGAGTTTTCTGTGTAGAAAACAAAAGGGGACTTTTACAGGAAAAAACCCACACATTCCTTCTACAGAATAATTTGTCTGCAGCTCTTTGGGACATTCAAATATGGCAAGGATAATATACAGGAATTTCATTTTCTTCTGCAATGGGAATAAAACTACTGTAATTATTTTTCGGCACAAGTGAGAACAAAATAGTCAATGATTTATGTCTCTACGACTATAGTAGTCCCAGTCCGGGACTAACAGGCCAGTATCTGAGTGTGCTTACTAACTGTTTTGTTTGTTTTCTAAAGGATTTGTTTATTAAAATAGTTATATATCACCTTATATCATGAAATCTCAAGGCTGTGTGCGTATAAAATTGGTATTAAATGATCAAAAAAATTAAAACAATAAAAATAATTTAAATAGACTAAACACATTAAACATGTTATAAAGTTAAAACAGACTGAAAAGAATGAACATACGCTTATTGGCTAGAGTGATTCAGCGGATAGTACTTTGGTTCTAAGAGTTTTATATCTAATGCAACTATAATGCACCAAATAGCGTAAATAATATGTTGGCAGAGATGTGTCATTAGGAATATCAAGTTGGGGGAATGGTCTAGGAGAGAATCTGCAAAAGAGTAAATCAGCATGTCCTGGGTGTTTCAGGCAATTAGGAAAGTATATGTTGCCTTTTGGTCAAATGCCTTTCAATTTCAGCTTTCCATCTAGTCAGATGACTCATGATGTTATTTCAAAAAAGTTTATACCAACTGGTGATACTTTCGTAAGGAATGAACATCAGAAAGCTTCATTTACATTCCCCATAGTGCTCTAGAACAATGGTGCTCAAACCTTGCTCCTCTGACTGATGACCAACTCTGGGGATAGACAGGGGGAGTGCTATTCAGTCGATCTTCCTGGATCTCCCAGTGGCTTTTGATATCATTCACCATGGCATCTACTGGACTGGCTCTGGCATATGGGAGTAGAGGCACAGTGTTAATAGTGATTCTGCTCCTATCTGCAAGGTTGGAACCAGAGAATGGCACTGGGGGACAACTGATTAGCCCCATGGTTCAGTTTGTCTCCTATGATGTTTGACATGAGGTCTCTGTGGGAGGTTCTTAGGAGTTTTGGGGTTGGGTGCCTTCAGCGTGCTGATGACACTCAGCTCTATTTCTTGTCATCTGAATCAACTGGGACTGTGAAGGTACTAGAGCAGTGCCTAGATGCTGTAGGGACTATTAAACTGAAGCTGAATGCTGATAAGATCGATGGTTGGTGGATTGGTGGTTCTTAGGTCTGGCAGTTGGGTATGGTACCTGCTCTAGATGGGGTTCCTCTCCCTCTGAATGAGCACGTACGTAGTCTGGCAGTACTCTCAGACCCGTCTTTGTCACTGGAGACCCAGATAGATTTGGTGATACGGAGTACTTGAGGCCAGTTTGACTGGTCCACCAGTTATGGCTTTTTCTGGACAGGGATAACTTAGCTAGAGTAGTCCAAACACTGGTTACTTTCCAGTTAGACTACTGCAATGCAATTTATATAGGGCTGCCCTCAAAGATGATTTGGAATCTGCAGCTGGTGCAAAATGCCATTGCTAGACTGCTTACTGGGATTCACTGAGATACCATATAACACCAGTTCTGAAAAAATAGCACTGGTTGACAATATGCTTCTGGTCTGAATTGAAGATGCTAGTGATAACATTTAAATCCCTAAAATCTTGTGACCTTGATACCGAGAGAGTGCCTCTCTCTCTATATGTCTGCTGAAAACTGAGGCCTATTGGAGGGACTGTCCTCTGTTTCCCACCAATAGGAAACACATCGTGGGAGGACGTGGGAGAGGGCCTTCTCTGTGGTGGCCCTCCAATTGTGGAATTCCCTCCCACTGGAGGCCCAAACTGGTGCACATGTCTTTTGGCTCTACTATTCAAAATTATTTTTGACAGTTTTAAACCATCTGGTTTTACTTGATAAACTAATATATTTTTAATGTTTTAAAACTATTGTCATTATTTATTGTTTTAAATTTATTTTAATGTAAGCTGCCCTGCGATCTTTGGATATAGGGTGAGGATGAAGACCCAACGTTGGGCAAATTGGGATATAAATAAAGAAGGAGGAGGAGGAGGAGGAGGAGGAATTACTAAATGATTAAACAAGTCATTGCTTTTGGACAAGAATGAAGCAGCCTGTGCTTCCCTCCTGATAGTGAATGTCACCAGTGAATGCCACTAGTGAAATCCTGGTTATGTAGTGAGACTTGCCCTGTGAAGAGCAAAGCTTGGACTGTGGAGGATTCTGAAGGCCCCACCAGCTGGCAGAGCAAGCTGGAAAGGATGGCCTTGCTACTGGTGCCTTTCTCTTTCCATTAGTTATCTGTACCTATATTCTGCTAACAAGGGAGCAGGGACAGTAATTATCTGTGAAAGAGAGATAAGATAAAGCAGAGACAAGAAGGCAGCAAACAGTCCTCTGAAAATTGAAAACAGAAAGAGGAAGAGGGTCAGGTGCTCTCTCATCCTTTCCAGTTTTTCTTGTATTTATTTATTTATTTATTTTGGAGGGAGGGAGCCCATAGTATTTTGATCTGCAGTGCCCACTACTTGCAGTGAGATGTTATAGGAGTGGAGCAGGTTTGCAAGGAGGAATCACTGAAGACTTATACTCCTTTCTAAGAGTTTGTTTTATTTATATTGTAAATACACAGGTTGAGTATTCAACCGAAGAAGACAACTTAAACACCACATGAAAGAAACTTCCACTCCCCTGTATTAAATTCATAGAGAGGTACCTCTGTATCCCTAGATACAGCTAATTTACAGTGCTCTCCAGTCTCAGTCCTGCTCCTTTTCTCTAGTTTGCCCTAGTCCTCAGTCTCCAAACTTCTGTTTCTACACATTTTTCTTATGTCCATCCCTAAGTTACACTGCACTTAGCTGGGGGATGGGGGTGGGGAAAAGAAAGTCATGCCTCCTAGCCACCTCCTCTGTGTCACAAAATGAATTGTCTAACAATTAGCTCCCAGTGAATGATATTACTTGAATATGCCCTGCTGTGCACTTTCCTTTGCCAAGTCCAAGATTCTGAGCAAGCATGGCCTCCAGGCAAAATTACGCTGCTAGTCTTTTCCATAGAGATCTGATAGCAAAGCCCATTACTCCTGTTTTCAGGTTGGATCTTAGTAGATCTTGGAGTGGGATGAGGTACTGTAAAGCTCCATGAGGCTGGACAAAGGTACTTGTCCTCCCTCAGCTTCCAGCTCCCAACGTTCACCTGCAGTTGTCCCCTCCCAACTTGACTAATGGCCTCAGAGTGGGAAGAGGGGCACAGAGGAGTGTCCAGCTCTGTTCTTGTTGCTGGTGCTGCCATACTCAATTCTCCAAGGGAGAGGCAGCAGCTATGATGGGAAGGGACAGCTGCAGCTGAAAGTTGAAGCTTAGGAGGTTAGAGACAACTGATAGTATATATGGAAACAAGGAACAACTTTGTGATTTGAATGAGGAAGATTGCTTTCTTCAAGAGTATTTTTTTTTTTTGGTTGGGAGGGAGGGAGGAGTTGGGTTTTTTGTTTGTTTTGCTTTTTCAGCTGAGTCCTCCACCTCCTCTTGTGGAGACCATGTTCACTATGTGGGAACAAGGATTTGGGCCATCTCATGATGAACAACATAAGCAACAATAACACACAAAACAGTAACTATTGTTGATTATAAAATTATGAGTTCGGAGCACTTTGGGGAATTACTGATCTAAATATCCAAGCTTCTTTTCTTTACTTTGAAAACACAACAGGAAGAAGGGAAAAAACCAGCATTCAAAAGCTATTAGAGTCCCTGATTGGTATATGGAAAATGAGCAATTAAATAAATTTCACAAAATGAAAGATGATGATGGTAGTAGGTTCAGGAGCTCGTGGCTCCATAGTACAAGGAGTGGAGCCAGAAGGTTCCAAAGCTCATACCTTCAGGGACTATGAAGTCCTTTGAGGATGAGGATGAGGATGAGGATGAGGGAGAAGTCAGCCCTGCTGAATTGGAAATATGTCTGGTAAAGCAGCCCTGAGAGCCAGCCTAGTGTAGTGCTCTGAGCGCTGGACTACTACCCTGAAGCCCAGGGTTCAATTCCCTGCTCAGCAATGGAAACCACTGAGTGACCTTGGGCATGTCACACATGCTCAGCCCCATAAAACCCCATGGTATGTTTGCCTTAGGGTTGCCATACATTGGAATTGACTTGAAGGCATGCAACAACAACAGCAGCAGCAGCAGCAGCAGCAGTGCTCTATCCATGTCTCAGAAACCTCCTGTATGGAGTAGAGATAATAGATAACCAAAGGAATCTACCAGTTGAAGAAATCAGCCCCTGGATCTGCCCCAAAAAGCCTAAGGCACTGAGCTTTGATTAGGGCTCTCTAGGACAATGTGGAAGGATCCTTCATCTGTTGTTTAGTAAATGGGTTGTACATGTTGTGCCAAATGGAACTTGGAACTTGAGGTAGACATACGGCTGTACAAGTTATGAAGGTACACTTGACTAAATGGAGAGGTTCCCAGTTGCACAAATAGCAGCTAAGTAGTCCAGCTGCTGTGGATTCAGTTATAATCTCTCATTTTGGGAAAAAGAGTTAATTACCAATTGTTAATATTCCAGTCAGATTAGAGGATGTTCTTGTTGTTTTTAATTAGCTTGGTCCTGTAAACCATTAATCTTTGAACATTTGTTTCAATTCAGAAATTATTCACAATGTAATAATATAGCTAGAGATTTTAAAAATCATTTTATACAGTTCATGCTTCTGTCCCCTTGGCAAGAGAAACATCACCTATAATCAGAGCAATGCCAGCTTCCAAGTATGTAACTGAATTTTTCCTTCTTTTAATTTTCTTACAGCCATTTGCCAATGTTACTGGTTCTTTGGATGCCCATGGTATGTGCCAATGCTCTGTGTACCTACCAGATACTGCATTTCCTGTGGAGAGGGTGGAGAGCATCGAAATTTTAGCTCAACAGCTCTCTGTGAAAGTTGACAGAGAGATTTCTAAAGTAAGTGATTTTTAAGAAGTTTGTTTTTTCACACTGTGAAACTCTCTAGTTAACAGACATGTATTGCCAAGTCCAATAAGAGGGAATTACTAGCTTACCTGCCAGTAAGGTATTTGTGGGAGAACTGGGCTCTTTATGTCATCTTCTGTCCTTTTGGGGGCTTACTGGCAACTTTAGACTGAGAGTGCAACTCAACCAGATCTATTTGAATAGGCAATGAAGATGGGTGGGAAAATGTGCCTCTCAGGGCTGTTTTTGTGGTCCTCTCCAAATTTGGTCTCCAAATACCACTTGAAGACATGTTTTAGGGGTGCAGGGGACATCTTTTTAAACAACAAGTGAAATGGAAATTGATTTCTGCGTAATTTCCTATTGTAAAAAAAGATACCTTCTGGGCCTAACATGGACTGAGGGGTTAAATAACATGGTGAAATTGAGGGTGTTTCCCCATTTGATTATTTTTTTGCAATGTGTGTGTCAGTGAGTATACCTTCTGAGGTTTCCTGAGGTCCAGTGTGCTTCTCTAGCCCAGATAGTTGTCTACCCATCAGTGGGAGATTTTAAAGACTCAGGGCTACATTCCACCACTCCTGTGGCCCTTCCCCAGGTGATGGGTTGGCTTCATTCCTGTCTCACTTTAACTATGGGAGAAAATTGAGGAGGGAGCCAAATGCCTGAGCTGTTGTCTTGAAGCAGATCAGTCTCTGCCTAACCCCTCCTCATTTTTAGGGATTTTGGAAAGAATGTGCCATCCAAAGGCCTTATAAGCTGAATTGTCTCACCTTGCCTCTGGAGGGATTTGGCCAGCGAGTCAGAATTTTCCCATTGTTTACTAAATTTGTGCAGATCTATCTTAAAGAGCTGGGAAGCAAAATAAGGTCTTCCTGGACTGTTGTTGGAACTATTTTGGTTCTAGTATGTTAGGATAATTAGATACTGGAACCAAAATAACGTCAACAACAATCCTGTTAGTGATAGTGACAATGGAAAGAGATGAATTGCCTTCCAATAATGGATCAGATGCTGGCTAGGTTTCCCATGTCATCTCCCTCCTGGGTCCTAGGTATCAGTCCAGATCAAGGCTTCTCTGTATGTGCCACCAAAATTGATATTGACAATGGCAGGTTTTTCTTGGAGTCAGGGAAGCCAATAAGTCACACACCAGAGGGAGATTCACAGTAAAGAAAAGAGTAGTCTTTTATTCAGTGTGGGCCAAATCCAAGAGACGTTTGGTGTTACTTGCATAAATCAGATGTGCAGAACAAAGAAGAATATACACAGTTATGCTTTCCATAAGAAAATGAATTAACATACTAAGTTACATCAGTTCTGTGTAAGATCTGGTGGGTTTCAGATACCTGAGCATGCGCCTTGGCCTTGTTACATAGTAGTCCCCCTAATACATCAGTCACTTTGCACCTCTCCATTATTTATCCAAAGTGCGGCCTCCTTACATTCCATAGTCCAGGCGCCTAGCACTACGGTCGCCTTCGTTATCAGTATTATACATCCCATTCCCAATGTTTGTACGTCTCCTGGGTCAAGCTGCTGCTTCTGAAGGCTGGCATTTTTAATACCCAGGTACAAGCCTTCTCCAGTTGTTAGTAACAAAGCAGACTAGTAACTCGAAGAGCTTTAAGAGTGGCAAAAGGCCTGAAGAAGCCTGGTTAATTGATTTCTTTATACTATTCTATGCTACTCTAAGTCCCGTCATTCTCAGGCTTCTCTGTCATTAGGGCAATAATACAGCAGTAGCCTAAATACTCCAAAAGGCACCAGATTCCATCTGATCTTGAAAGCTAAACAGGGTTGCCTCTGGTTAGTATTTTGATGGGGGACCACCAATGAATATCAGATGCTGAAGGCATCTCAGAAGAAGGAACTGGCAAAGCCAACTCTGAATATTTGCCTCGGAAAATCTTATGAAATTTATAGAGTAACTATTGGTTAACAGGCAACTTGAAGACATGTACACACACTGGCATGTTAGGACAGTAAGAGAAAAACAGCGAAAATACTGTTACTCACACATTCCTTAGCAATCTGAATGATGAAAACTTCACAGACCCAAGCATTTTTTAGAGTTTTGGTTTTGAAATAATGATGCTTGTAACCTCCTTTGTATTGTATAATTTATTTACACATATGTTGGTTGAACATAGGTGGAGATTCCCCACATTTAACACTCCAACAAATGCTTTGCTTCTGTTATGTTTCTCAGTGGTGGCAGTGAGGAACATTCACCCTCTTTCATCTCCACCTTGACATTCTCGGAGTGTCTTCCCTATGGCACCCTTGCATTTTACCAGGCAGGTTTTTAGTGCATTTCAGCAGGATGTGCAGAGGAAGATTCCTCCATTTAGATGTTTGGTGGCTGTTAGGAGCCATGGACTGAACAAAATGGGGACCTGCACATTAAGTCTGTTCCAGTCGCATAGGGATGGGGCGGGGGGCATGGATGCGATTTGCCCCAGGTGGCAATGTTTTTGGGGCAGTTGAACCTGTAGCCACATCCCACACCCCCTGGCCATGCCCCTGTGTGCCCTGGCCACACCCCCCACAGCCCCACCCCCATGCACAGTGGCTTTTCCCCGCGCCATGGCCCTGACTCCCCTCCACACAATCCAAGCTCTGCCACTGGTCTGTTCAAATGATTTTGGCTTCCCACTGATCCAGAAACTTTTACAGTCAAGAGTCAGCAGGCTGTGAGTAATTCCTGAAAGGCCATCTTGATGATCCTACACCCAATCTCACTGCAACATTAACATTGGCCTTCAAAAATCTAGTGGTTTCTTAGATTCAGTATATTGTTATATTTTCTTGGAAAACCTGAAGGAGCTATCCTAGTCTTAATCAGACTATGGTAAACTACCTTTAAACAGAAATGAATTACAGTGAATTACAGTTATACAGTTACTTGTCATTATATTTACAATTTAAAATGTAAGTGGTTGAATGTTAGTCTTCCTTTTGGTGCATAGCTGAAACCACCTATGTGGAAAATAAGTGTGGCCTCTTTGTAATATAGTTGTACGTGTATTATTGGGGAAAGGAACTAATTACAAGCAACTAGTTATCTGTAAGCTATATTTCCATGCTCTATATATTTATGAAAATATAATCGGTAAACAAATTGGTTAAATGTTAGTCTTCCTTTTGGTGCATAGCTGAAAACACCTATGTGGAAAATAAGTGGGTTCGTTTTAAGGGTCTGTGGATACAGAATTGGCTGATTAGTTTTGCTTCTACTGTAACATCAGGGGAAGCTCCTGTTAGAAAGAGAGGCAGGCGGCTTGTGGTGAAAATCAAATGAGAAGTGGTCTGTTGGTTATCTTACAATATAAAGAAGGGCAATAATAGCCCGATATGCCCCCTTTTCTCTAAAACTATTGTCAGAAAAGGTGGTGGAAATCAGGAGTCCCCTATAACATGTCAAACTGCGTGGCAGTCAAATGTTTTTACAGTGCGAGTGAGGCATCCTAATTAAAGCAACACTCCTTAGCCTTATGCTGTTTGGGTTGTTTACTGTAGGAATTCAGCTCCTATTTCTCTTGCAAAATTCTAGGGAAAGAAAACACCCATAAATAAACCTCAACTTCTGTAATCTCCAGGAAACTGGAAGAAAAAAAAAGCTCTTGCAAAGCCAAGATCCAACATTTGACATTGGTTGCTTGATGAAAAATATGCAGGGTTTCAATTAGGTGTCCAGGAGAAATGGTTTGACTGCTCCAGGAACCAGACGTTGTAACAAATGAAGTGTCCTTGAATTAATCAGGAGGAAAGACAGAGCACTAAATTATAAATTCTAGCCATAAATATTCATAAACTTTCTCACAGTATAATCAGGAAGAGATAAGAAGTTTATGCATTAAAAAAAACTCACAACAACAGGGAGGTGGTGGAGGAGACTGAGGAAGTTCAGAGAATACATGGCTTTTTTCAAACAATTTTCTTTGAACTCCTGGTAGTATGATACACAGAGACCCTCTACACTTGCAGTAAAAATAGCAAGGGATAGGGCTGTCTCCCTTGCATTTCCCCACAAATGCCTCAAGCTGCTCACATTGAGGGTTACCTCTGCATTCATCTCGCGTATTGCTGGAAATTTCCTTACACATTTATGCTCAAGCACTTCAAGGACCTGCCGGTGGGAGTGGTTTGTGCAGGCCATTGTTGGGTCTGAGAGCCTCTGAAATGCCCACTACTTTCAGAGTGCTTCCCTTTGGTATTTTGTCTTCAGGCACCATCCCTCTCCCACTGATTCTTTTAGGGGCAAAGGAAAAGCAGGCTTTTACCTTGATACCTGAAGTAACTGTTCAAAGGACTGAATGAATGTAATGTAGAGAGGGGAAATCTGTGGCTCTTAAAAGGTTGAGGCAGTGCTGCATAATGATGGGAACTGCAGTTCACCAACATCTGTGGTGCTACAAGTTACCCACTCAGCTCCAAAGGAAGCTTTCTTTCTGTCCACTCTGTCCCCCATAACCCAGTAGTTGGAAGAGACTGTGTTCCAAGAAAGGTTTCTCAAAGTGAAACCTACCTTTTCCAAGTATAGATTTCTGGCAGGCATTAGAAAGAATATCCATGGAATAAATAAACCTTTCTTCCCATTCCTTCTTGCGAGTTTCATTTTTATGAATATATATATATATATATATATATGTATGCGTGTGTGTGTGTGTGTGTGTGTGTATATGAAATAATTTGCTTCCAATTTACCTAAATCAAAAAACCATTAATTAATATTCAAAAGCATTTCCTACTCATTTATACCTATTGAGGAACCATTTTTAGATAATAAGTAGCTACAGAAAAGGTCATTTTCTCAATTGGTAATTGTTTTAACAATATAGAGCTTTGAATTATGACTCTATTGAAAACAAATCATGTTGTTCTCCTTTGAACCAGTGTTTGTTTAAAGTAATGGATCCTGGGAAATGAACTGCCCCCTCCAGCCATAACCCCAACCTTTGCTGCAACGCAGTATGTCTGGGCAGTTCAGCCTAGTAGGGTGGCAACCATCAAGCTAGATACAGAGTGACACATCCTTCAACATGAGCTTGGCAGATAAGGCATCAGGTCAGACGTGAAAACAAAGCTTTACTACAGGGGTGTTAAAAATACTGGTTTACTTATGACATTTTTTTTATATAGGTGGAAAAATAAAGAGCTTTGTTGGGGAGGTCATTTGGTAGAAACATAAAACAAATGCAGTTCCATATGTAATTGTTCCAAATAAGCATCATTCTTGTTATTTCCCACTGTCAGATAACTGATAGCACTTGCAAATGCATTACCATTCTTGAAAATGGCCTGGAGACAAAGGAAAGATAGGGGCCCAACCACCCAGCAAAGAGACTGTACTTCCAAGCATCTGTCTGGTACATTCTTGCACCATATATGAATTTTTCCTTTCAGATTCTCTTATTGGGGTCACTCTTCTGAGGGTTTTCTTTACGCAAATTGTTGCCTTGACACAACGGTCCATTAACACACTTCAGTTTCTGTGGTTTGCTTTTGCAATGTGTTCATTGCTTACATTTGCATTCAGAAAATTCAGAGTTATGCAAAGGTACAAGAACCCAAGAAAGAAGTAGATGTAGTTAATTTCATCTTGCTTAATTGTAATTAAGATAGCTATTATATTTGATAAAATGTTTAACATTGTGAGATGTTACTCATTTTGTCCCCTATGCTGTAATCTACCCTGAAATCTCCTTTCACTGATAGTGAGGGGCTTCAAACTGCTAGCCAAATCCTGCTGAAATGTCAATCTCCTTCCCAACTTCAGTTTTAGGGAAAAAAAGATAAAGGTACTTCTAGTAAAGTCCAACATGCTTTACAAAAATGCCAACAGGGACTAGATCAGTGGTTCTCAACCTGTGGGTCCCCAGATGTTTGTGAACTTCAGCTCCCAGAAGCCCCAGCCACTGTGGTCAATGCTCAGGGCTTCTGGGAGATGAAGTCCAAAAACATCTGGGGACCCACAGGTTGAGAACCACTGGACTAGATGGATATTTGCTGGATCAATATCTACCTTCTTCACAGTCTTGCCCTAGTAAGTGAGGGAAGTTAAGCTGGTGTGAAAACAACATAATTTTGTAATGCAGATATATCCTATATTTAGTTTGTGGTTCTATACTGTGAATTTTTCATTAGGAACCTTGGGCTCTGAGGCTGGGATAAAGCCTAGTTGAGTCTCATGAATTGTATGTGCATGATGAAACTGTCAGTGCTTCTTTGGACACAGAAATAAATATAGGTATACTGTTAAGAAGGTTTTATTACTAGGCAGTCTGAAGCAGAGGTTGCCAGTGGACCCAGTGCTGTGAGGACAGTGCATCTACTCTTGATTTTATAGCTGCTTCTTCTGAGATTGTTTTGGGTTGTACAGGAGCCGTCCAGGTACTGAACCTTATTCTATGGCCATTTCTGCACAGTGGTGTCAACCTGCCACAGTGACGGATGATCATAGAATCATAGAATCATAGAGTTGGAAGAGACCACAGGGACCATCTAGTCCAACCCCCTGCCATGCAGGAACCCATATCAAAGAACTCCTGACATATGACCATCCAGCCTCTGCTTAAAAACCTCCAAAGAAGGAGACTCCACTACACTCCGAGGCAGCATATTCCACTGCCGGACAGCTCTGACCATCAGGAAGTTCTTCCTGACATTTAAGTGGAATCTCTTTTCCTGCAGCTTGAATCCATTGCTCCTTGTCCTAGTCTGATTGTGGTCCCAGGAGCCATGCTATTTCACAATGTAATGAACAACTTGTCACTAGCCCACTGCTAACTGCCCCTAACCTGCATGTATTGCATACTGTGTCAATACCAGAAAAAAACTGGCATTGACCCCTGTTCACACAATCGTCCCATTACCTGATGGTTCGTAGTTCCCCGATTATGCCAGCTCCCATTGCCAATCAGCGAGCCCTGATGCACAGATGCATGTACGCATCCAATGCTGCCCAGTCGGAAAAAAGGCCCGGGAAAAAGGTGCTGCGCGTGGAGGAAAGGCGCTGTGAGTTGGGGGAAGGGCGAGGAGAAGGTGTCACTATGAACACTGTAATGCAGAAGGAGCAGCAGTGTTAATGCTGCTACTCCTCTGCTGAGGGATGTATGTGGAAGGGAACAGTGTAAAACTGCTCCCGTCCCAGCACTAGACATGCTGGGATTGCCACGGATCATCACGGCAATGAGGTTTGGTGAGGCAATGGCCTATGTGGAGGTTCAACATCTGCAGCTGCTGAGCAATCAGTGGCCTTTCCACACCATACCTCCCTAGTGCATTATTCCTTTACAATCCCAGCATTGCCATTTGGATGATGGTAGCAGGTTAGAAACACTCACTTCCTCACCCTTCCACCTTAAGCAGATGAGTATTGGTATTGCCACCAGCATTCCTTTCATGCTACAGCATCATTGGCCACTCCCTTTCCCTCACGTTCACCTTGTCTCACCACCCCACTTGGTCAGGTTTTTTTTCCCGGAAGTTGTAGTAGCTCAGCAATGTTGTAATGACATGACACCCCAGTACACTGTTGTACTTTTGCACTATAATGCTTAAAAATGTATTTAAAAACGTTTTAACTCAAAGGAGAAACTTAAAATAAACATGGAGAGGTGAAATATTTCAAGGTTACCATGTCATGGGAGTAGTTGAGGGAAGGACAAGCTGGGCATGCCCACACTGGATCCTGGAGGACAGGAAGTGCTATCAGGTGTTATTAAGGTACCACACTGAGCTGGCTGACAGGATTGAAGCACTGTAGGAGTATTTTAACAGTTTTTGTTTCTGGAAATGGTATAAGGCAGTTTTGCAACACTTGGGGATGGGATAGCCGCTGGATAGCAACAATGTTGTGCTGTAGATGAGTCCTGGACCAGAAATAATCTGCTGCTGTTGCGGGATTGCAATATCATGAGGAAATGGCCAGTGACTATAAAAAACTGAGAGTGGATTTGTTGACTCTATGGCAACAGCTCCACTGGCCACCGTGTTCAGAAAGCTCTGCATTGTCAGAAGGAGTCTTTTTCCTAAGCTTAGCTTAATCAAGAGACCCATACTTTTTGCTTGCTCTCAGGCCTCAGGTCAAACTGACCTTAAGGACTTTGTGCTACAGAGCTTTGCACCCTGATCTTGACACATACTCAGTAAGATTACCATGCATTTGTAGTTCTGATTAAAAGTTCTAGTAATTTTTGATCTTGGGCGTAATTCTGGGACGACTTCATCAGAGTTTTTTTAGGGTATGAAGAAGGATTGTCTGTGTCATTTAGCTGTACCCTAATGCAGTTTTCTGTTGAACTCAATAAAAAATCACTGAGAAGAATGTAACTGATCAGCGATTACACTTTTCCTATCCTGCAGACATTTTACTTTATCTATGTCATTTATCTGTAATCTTTGCTATGTATTCTGGTCTAAAAATAAAGACAATGTTAGATAAGCCTCTGTGCTTCACTTATACCCATGTAATCATATTTTGATCTCAGTGAGATTGCAGAGGTGCAATGAGGCAAAACTTATCTTTGAAAAAGGTATCTTAAGTACATTTGCTAAAATGGAATGCATTCCTTTGTATATTTATAGGTTAGCAAATACACCACAGACATTGAAGTGTATGAAAAAAGGATTCTAAACTTAACCAACAAGATTGAGTATTTGGAGAAGACTAGTGTTTCTTATACTGAACTGGACTTCCAGTTAATCAAACTGGAAATCAAAGAAATGGAGAGACTGGTGACTGATTTGAAGACATCTCTAACTGGGAGCAACGTGATTGTTGAGCAGTTGTATGTAGAGGTATGATAAAATCTTCTGGAGGGTTGCATTTCTCCTTGATTCAAATATCCAGTACCTGTAATGTGATCTTCCTGAAATTGCACGGGATAGAACTTAACCCTTTCTGTTTTTGTCCTACGCTAAGCAGAGGAGCCCCAGCTGCCTGAGGCAGCAATAAAAGCACCATCTACTACACTGTGCAGGAACCACTGTTGGGATGCGCTGTGCAAAGGTGTGTACATGGCATGGGTGATTTTCCAATTCACCCCTGTCATGGGGCTTTGGAGTCAGCCATTAAAAAAAAACCCAGTCAGACTGGATTTCTGTCCATAGTGGCAGTTCTCCAAAGCAGAAGAGGTTCTCTTGGGATGGTATCAGCAGTGGCAGCAGCAGTAGCAGTAAGGAGAGGTGTATTTGCTTCCCCTGCTTGCTGCTGCCTGAGGGCCTCACCTTCTGGGAGGGCCAACCTTGTTGCTAACCTGCATTGAAGGCAAGGACTGCAAAATGAATGGACCAAGACAATGAATATATAGCGGAATAAGAAGATGAACAGTGAAGCATGAATTAAGAACTAGGATAGGTGTGATGGTACAGATCCAAAACAGCAAGTAGGATCCATCAACGTATCAGAAGTTACCCTTAGCACTCTTAGCACTACAAAATTATTAAAAATTGGTCCAGAGCTCATCTTGGGTGACAGCTGCATGACTGGACAAGTGTGAAGGAACTTCAGAACTGTTCTGAGCAAAGAAAAGAAATGCGTATCCCATCTCACCCCATTTTTTTAAGGCTTGAGATCCTTGAAGATTTTGTACCATGCACAATTTTGAAGCAAAGCAATCCTATTTTAATTTCCCAGAGTAATACACAGTTATCCTTTAGCTCTCTCCACTGTAGTTCAATTTTATTTTTTTTTTTGGTGATAGTTGTCAGCATAACTATTTTAAATTAAAAGAGGTACACAAAATCACAATTTTGTGTATTTTGTGTATTTTTAGACATGGTTTCAAAAACTGACATGGACCAACAAGAGAGTGGTTTATCCATCTCTGTTCAAGGCATCTCACAATCTAACTATAATAAAGAAAGCACTGAAATCACACAATAAAAAATAGAGAGCCAAAACAAATAATATCATACTACGAACAAAAACAACCACTTGTAAAACAAAATGTTTTCTCTGTGATGCTGAGCACCTGCCAGACATCTGTCCCATAAATGTTGGTGGAAGAAGATGAATTCATTGAAACTTGCAATTCTTCCAGGCATATTTGTCATTAATAAGGTGAAAGAAATATGGCAAATGTGAATTTCCCAAGCAAACGTTAGTGTGACCTATAGCCACCTGTACCGTTTTATTTCTCTAGATTAAGAATTTGAGTCTTATGGTGACTGAACTAGAATCAATGGACAAACATAACATCCTAGCCGTCCGCCGAGAAATTGCATCTCTACAGAAGAAATTGCAGGAGTGTGAAGCAAGCAGAAACCAGAGCGTTGACCACTACTTTCCACCTGGTAAGCACTTATTTTAAATGGAAATTTATGTATAGCAGAGAACTGATTCCCTGTTTTTCTGTCTACATAGTTTATCATTAGTGCTGATAATTCTTTCTCATAACTTCTTTGCTTTTTAAATATATATTTACACACACACTGGAGTGATGACCTGTATTATTAATTTCCCTATCCCCCAGCATAACATGGCTGTAGCTATTTCCATACTTTGTCAAACTGAATGAGAAAGTGAGCATCTGAAGGAGAAGAATACCACTGAGGAGACTCCCATTGACTATTTTTATTTCAAAAGATTTATTTTACACATTTCCGCCAAGCAGTGTTCCCAAAGGCGTCTTACTATACTATGGAAAACAATATTATAAAGAGGAAAAAAACACCCTGAACCATTAAAATAATATAACAAACAGAAGAAAACAGCTACACATGTTAAGTAGAAAATCATCACATACAAATGTCATCTAAAGGCTGAGTAAACAAAAGCAACTTCAGTCAGTGCCAGGGCTATGCTGAATTGACAAGGAACATTTCTCTGCCTGTTCACTCATCTCAAAGCTGGCTGGGTTCCCCGCCCCCAGTGATATTCTAGAGGAAAGACATAAAGGATTTTTTGAGTGAAAAGAGAGGAATGGAGCAGCCACAGTTCTGTCCCCCTCCCCATAGATAGAGCCCTTGTTATGAGGTACTTTTTGAACAATGGGAAATTTGAAACTGCTACAATCTTAAAAAAATTACCTCATTAAACTACAGATCCCAGGATCCCATAGGATGGATCCATGACACTGGGAAGAAACTGCTATAGCTGTTTAGTGTGGATACACTCTAAGGAAAGAACTGCAAAACAGGGAAAAGCAATAATTTGGGACAGAGGAAGACTACAAGCCTGATTGGCTATCAATAGTTAGAAAAGGCAGAGCCCCAATGCTAGTCTCACAATGGGTTCAGATATAACTGCTCAACATAATGGATAAACTCACTTGATGTGATTGAAGTATTAAATATTTGTGAAACTGCTTTTGGCCTCTCCTTTTCAACATAGCCCTGGCCAGTAGGTTTCCTGAATATAAGAAGGGCTGACTTGGATCAGACAAAAGGCTTCTCTAGTCCAGAATTCTGTTTCCCTTGTGTCCCATAAGCAGGACATAAGCATGAGAGCTTCTTCTTGGTCAGGGCTGGCCCTGCTGTTAACCAGAGAGAGGCAGCTACCTCAGGCAGTAGGTGCTGCTGGCAATGTATTATAGGACAGACCTGTTTATGCACTACACTATCTACCCTGCGACTTTCAAACCAGCCTGTTGTCTTTAGGGGCAGTGGAGGATCGGCCCACTGGGAGGACTTTTCTGCTTGTTTTCTAACTCTACAATATTTGGTATTGTATCCTGTATTCCAAGTGTGATCATACTATCAATTTTATAAAATGAAAGAACTGTGATGTTGGCAGCTTTATTTTCAGGTGCCACTCCCGATGTTGTTCAAAGTGTAATTTACCCTCTCCACAGCAGACACATATTTGGCCAATGCCCTCATCCAGATCTCTAGTTTTGTTTCCTGGTTGTGGTCAGTCACCACAAGCTCAGATTCCCCCATCTCTGTGTGTTTGTGTGTGTGCATATGGAGTTGCTGCAGTATGCATCACTTGATACTTCCTTGCACTAAGCCATAGCTGAGATTCTTCTGCTTATTTCCCCAGTTTAGAAAGATCCTTTTGGAGCTCTCTCCTCTACCCTCTTTATTTTTACCACGCTGAATAATCAGGTCATCAGCAAAGCTGGCCACATCATTGCTCATTTTGAGCTCTAGATAATTTATGTACAAGTTAAAAATACTGGTCCCAATACAAATCCTTGGGGAGACCTCATTGTTTACATCCCTCCACTGGGAAAAATATCAGTTTATTCTTACTCTGTGATTCCTATTCTTTAACCAGTTACTAATCCATGAGTGAATCTCTCTTCTTTATCCATGAGGGCTACATTAGCACAAAAGCAGTTAGTACTGCTGATCCAGTAGACTCTGTTTATTTGGCAAAAGCCTTTTAACAAAGGACTCTTTCACACTACACAATTATGTCCCTGTGATTCAGTTGTCAGTTGTCCATAGCTATGGAACTATGAGATTTCCAGTTCAGGGTGCAAAACAGCACAGCTTCTTGATTTAAAGGAAAATAGTTGCTCCTGGAGACTTCCAATTGCTCAGAGACCATAAACTGCAGGCTACTTGATATCCACCCTTGCACTGAGATGTGGGAATGATGTGTGCAATTACAAGCATCAGCTGTGGAAGACATTTGATTTGATAGGAAAATCCAACTGGTGTCTGTCTTCTATAGACTAACATAGATCACAAACCCACCAGCTACCACACTGTGTCTTTGTGTAGCTCCCTTTGTTTCAGTGGGCTTCTTCAGGAAAGTGTCTTGGGGGACTGGGCACAATGGATCTGATCGCTAATACACTGCCTTTAATAAGATTTTGAATTTGCCTTTTCAGGGCTGCTCTCTATTACCTCATGACGGGGCTGCCTTGAGCAGTCACAGTCACATGTGTCTGTTCACCAGAGGTTTCTCTTTAGTGATCTTGGATTCCTTACTAGCAGAGTAAATGAAATGGTGTAAGGCAATGTTTTCTTGTTCAAATACCTTTCTGAACTTTCTTCACTTTGCAGTAGCTGCTATACTTTCTATCTGGAAGACGATAAATTTTTTGTCTGTTGGGTCAAGTGGGGGGAGGCAGGAGGCATTTTAAAAACCCCCCACAAGATGAGAAACAACACCTCTAAATCTTTAAAGGGTTTAAAGGGTGTTGCACTCTTTCTGGAATAGCTAAGAAGTTTGAAAAAGTATTTGAAAGCCACCTTTTGATTTATTGTGGGTGACAGCATGCCAGAGGAGACTTTCAGTTCTTTCTGAAGTATCTCCTTCAGTTTCAAAAGTATTTCAGCTTTAGTATTAGCAGTGAGTTCTTCAGGAATGAAGTGGGGAGGGGAGAGGAAGAGGGACTAGAAGAGCTGTCAGGCTTAGGTCTTTTCCATGAATTGAATGTTATATGCAAATAGGTGTGAAGTGGCTCAGGTAGGTTAATGAAAAGCTACTTTATGAAGTTGAGGTGCAAGGGAAGTTATTGTCTTCTGTGAATCCCCTTTAGTTGAGGCAGTGAATCTGATTTAGTTTTTTAGAATGTCAGAGGAGCTATCAAGGGTGTCCCCAAACAAGTTCATCATCTTGGGTAGCCCATTTAAAAATTCAGATTAAAACTTGGGATGGGTATTGTTGTTGTTGTGTGTGCCTTCAACTCGTTTCTGACTTATGGCAACCTTAAGGCAAACCCATCACTGGGTTTTCTAGGACTGAGAGTGTGTGATGTGCCCAAAATCACCCAGTGGTTTCCATGGTCAAGCTGGTCTTCAGGGTCATCATCCAGTGTTCCTACCTCTACACCACACTGGTTATTGGAGTGGCTATACCACCCCATTTCTACTTCATCCACCACTAGAGAGATGGGGGTCAGGGTAAGGTTTAGACTTCCCTCACTAGCCCCTTCTTCAGTCACTCCCACCACAGTTGATCGTTGTTCCCAGTGGATTCTAGGCAAATATGAACAATAAATATGGATCTGAAAAAGCATCTGTAGCTGATTTTGAACAGAAAACCAGATGTGGAGGGTTGGGAAGGATTGGAGAGAACACCTCACTGCTTCTACTTTGCTGAATTGTAGAGACTTCCAAGGCTGCCACTCATGTAAAAAAGCAAGTGAAAAAGCAAGAGCACCTGTTAAAGCATTACTACTAGCATTTACATGCAAAGTCTGTTTGTCTCTCATTAGGCTGTAACAGGAAGTCAATTCAAAAACAAGAGGACCTTACAGTCTACGCAGAGATATAAAGAATACTGGGAAAGGTTCTTAACCCTGATAAGAAAGGGTGTCTCAACCTTCAAAACAGCCCATGGGAAAAATGGTCACCTATTGAAAGATTTTTTCCCCATTTTTGAGGGGTGAAAAATTTAATTTGGGCAAAAAAAAAATTTTTTTTGAAAGAAAACATTTTCTTGCATAAATGTTGCTTTTTGCTCAAAAATGTTTTTTGTGCATGTGGAAGTTTCACCAAAAAAATGTGAAAAATCATCAAAAATATATTTTAAAAAAATCCCTCTTATGTTGTACAGCAAGGGGAAAGCCTTTGAATATTTTTCTCTTGTGACTGAAAACAAGATAAATAATTTACATGACTAAATCTATGATGTATAAAAGCCCTTTAATACTTCTTTGAATGGGGAGCAGACAGCCCAGTTCCATTGGAGTGTGGAATCTTTTTGTTTTTGAGACCCTGGTTTCCCACATGTAATGTGGGGAGTAACATCGTAGTGATGGACAAGGGCAATAGCATCTCCAGCTGGATCCAGAGCAAAAACAGGCAAGATTGCCCCCTTCTTGCTCTCTCTTTCTGACATTCTATTTTGTCTCTATTTCTCTTGCTGCCCCCTTTTCTGACACCTGTTTTTCCTCTTCATCCCCATTCAAAGGGCTGTGAGGAGGAGGTAGAGTTCCTTTACCTAACATCTGAATTAATCATCTATAGAGAGGCATTGAAATGGCATGGCATTTCTTTCCTGGTTTGGTTGGAAAAGCAGTTGTTGAGCTGGGTCCTCCATCTGCCACCCAAGGTTCTTGGTCCTCAGTCAAAATTTGGCAGTAACAATTTGGCAGTAACAATAGCCGTTTCCGCACTAGCCTGTTAAACTTCAAACCCCAGGATTCCATAAGATGTTGAAAGTGGGATAATACCACTATAATAGACTAGTGCGGAAATGGCCAATGTTACCTCTAATGTGTTACTTTGTGTTAGAGAGTGCCTCATAATACTCCAGTTGCAGAATAACACAACTGGTAATGACACCTTCTTTAAGGGGAACAAGCAGTGTTCACACATTACTTGGGGTGGTGAGGGAAATGATTTGGGAGTGATTTTTTGTTTTTCAAGTTGTGGGCTTTTTAAAGATTTTTTTTTAATTAAATAGTATCAAAATTCAATGAATAATGAAATGGAGGCACAATAAAAATTGTACAGTCTTAATGGGACTGAGTTATTTTTAGAGGGCTCTGCAATGGGTTGCAGAATGAATTGCTTTTTAACAAATAACGTCCATCCCAATATAACTGCTAATGCCAAGAATCACCCTACCTGCTAGTTATGTACCTTGGATTCTTTTTGGCATTTGATAGAACAGATAGGTAGAAAATATTTCTTTGCGGCAAATTACTTTAAGACATTATTCTAACTACCTGCTATTTTTTGCAAGGTTAGGGTTTTTCTTTTCTTGCCAGAGACTTGCAGTGCTTCAAAGACCCTACTCCCTCCCATTGTGATGACATGCCATGGCTATGGTGCTGCCTGCCTCTGTTGGAAATGCTTTCCCAGTCCTTATGTGTTTGGATGGCATGGGAATTGGTTACTGATGTATGGTAACACAGATGGAATGGAGTATACTTGATCAGATTCTTTCCTCGTGTGGATAAACTCTCTCTGTGTATATCAGATTGTGTGAAGAGTGGTTTCCTATGCTCTTTGAATGGGGACATGTGGGAAGCATTTCCACTATGGCATATTAGGGCAACTTTGACATTCCAGAGGGATTTGGACTGCATGCTCATTAGCTCTAGCCAGTGTGGGAGTTGCAGTCCAATGACATCCAGAGGTCCACAGTTTCTTGCCCCTGCCACATAGATGTTGGAGCTAGTCCTCAAGATAACCTGACTCTCTTCTGCATTCTTTCAGCAAGGGGATGTACCCATGTGAACTATCTTACCACCTACTCCCATTGCTTTGTGGTCTCTCCCAGCACTACTTTAGAACTAGATAGGAAGTAGTTCAAAGTAGTTCAAAGAAGACATAATATGCAAACCAGGCATTTTAACATTATAACAGGATGCTACATAAAATGATAGCAATATATCTGATTCTTTTATTCTTGAAAATATCTGTGAAAAATCACTACTGAGTCAGTATTCCTCATTAGTAGAAATACAGGAAAACAAAGGGAGAGCTTGTGCATAAATTTCTAAGGGACTGACTTTGGAAGCCTTTGTTGTTGTTGACTGCCTTCAAGTCATTTCCAATGTATCGTGACCCTAAGATGCATCTATCATGGGATTTTTTGGGGCTGAGAGCGTGTGATGTGCCCAAGGTCACCCACTAGGTTTCCATGGCCAACGGGGGAATTGAACCCTGGTCCCCGCATTGTAGTTCAACACTCAAACCACTACAACATGATGGCTCACTGCTCCCTTATACCCATTAAAGCAGGTGAGGAGATAGTTAAGTACATTTTCCCAGCAGCCTTTGATGCACCTGCATTCTTGCCAGCCCATTTGGCTTCCATTTGCTTTGGGTTCATATTATATTTATAATGTTTGTATTGAATTGGGAATATCTTTTTGTCCTGTTTCCAAAGCTTTTCTTTTTGTCCTCTCTCTTTCCTTGATATTTTGTGGTGGGTGTGAAGAGTGCCCAGGAAATCCCAGAGCTGTCTCAGCTTATGAATCTAATGAGAATATATAAAGTTAATGGCTACAGCAGAGCTTTAAAAAGTCACCTCATGAGATGCACTCTTGTAAAACTTCTCTTATGGTTGTGCTCAATAGAATGGATTAGCCTAGCTTGCAGCAATGTTAAAGCAAAATATGTCCTCCATTTTGCCTGCACATTTCTAGCTTAGTGCTCATTCTGAAATGGAAAAAACATTTGGCAGACACCAAACTACAGTTGCATTGTCTGAAGAATATTTTGACAGTTCATTGACATTTCCATCTGTTTCACCCATCCTGCCCCTGTCCCCAGTAATCTTTTGCCCTGTCTACACATTACATCACTAAAGACCAGTGCTAAATATGCATCTGACCTCTGTATCTCCACAGAATACTGTTAGAAATATAAACATAATGATAATGCCACAAAGAGGTGGTCAGTGTTAACATGTACCAGCTTATTAAAAAGCTGCGTCATGAAGATAGCTAGCACTTTGTTGCATGTGCAGACTGAGCCCAGAGACAACAGATAAGACGATAGGGGCCCCTAATTATTACAAGGAGGAAAATCCTATAGAATATTTCATTTATTTTTTAAAAAATTGAATTTCATTTACACTTATCCATGGGTTGCTCATGCCCATTTAGCGTACATCAGGAGCTATCCTTTTATCTGTACTGGAATAATAGTTTCTGCCTTGTACATGAACGGGGTGGTGGTGATGCAGGGGTTCCGGTTGCATGGGAATACTCCCCGTGGAAAGCAGGCTGTGTGCCATAAATCTTTGCACTTCAGTGTGTCTGTGTATATGTTTTGGGAGGGAGAGAAACATGAACAGAACAGGTTTGGGCCATTGAGCACTTCAGCAGCCTCCTCTCATGTGTGGGTTATAGCATCTGGTCAAGCTGGAGCAAGTACAGAGGAGGGCGACCAAAATGGTGAGGGGCCTGGAAGCTATGCCCTATGAGGATAGACTTAGAGAGCTGGGTATGTTTAGTCTGCAGAAGAGAAGGTTAAGAGGGGACATGATAGCCATGTTTAAATATCTGAAGGGATGCCATATAGAGGAGGGAGAGGGCTTGTTTTCTGCTGCTCCAGAGACCAGGACAAGAAGCAATGGATTCAAGCTGCAGGAAAGGAGATTCCACCTGAACCTCAGGAAGAACTTCCTGACAGTCAGGGCTGTCCGGCAGTGGAACATGCTGCCTCAGAGTGTGGTGGAATCTCCTTCTTTGGAGGTTTTTAAGCAGGGGCTGGATGGCTATCTGTTAGGAGTGCTTTGAGGGTGTTCCTGCATGGCAGGGGGTTGGACAGGATGGCCCGTGTGGTCTCTTCCAACTCTACATTTCTATGATTCTATGATTCTATCTGAACAGGAGTGTAAAGTAAGTGATTTGCCCAGCTCCTCTCCCAACATGGCAATTTCCATGTCATTGTAGAGCAGGGGAATGAGTAAGGACATATCTAGCTATTTTCCAGTAGCTGACTGTGCTGTAACAGGCATCCACAGAGACTTCTATAGATCCTTGGATGTCCCTACAAATGACATCCTTGAAGCTCATTCAGCTACAGAACAATAGCTGGACACATCTCCCTACTCTCTGACAACATGGAAATTGTCATGTTGGAGGCTGGGGGTGACTATGTACAAGATGATTTGGGGGAGGTTTTGGTTGTGTGGTTGGAATATATTATAAGTAATAATTTGAAAACCAGTTTGAGTCCAATTTTGGGAAAAGGGCAGGCTATCAATAAAGATCATCATCATCATCATCATTGTAGAGGCATAGCTGGTATGCGACTGAGTGCAATTTGTATGTATAATGTTCCCTGAAAAATATGAGAGCCCTGCTGATATTTTTCCGATTACTTTACTGGGTTATAGACAAGATGTAGGAAAGGAGAATATGCTTCAGCATATTTTGCGAACATTTTTGCTTTGTGGAGTGTAAGGACAGGTGCTTGGAAAGTTATTTTTTAAAAAGCACTTAGTTATATTTACAGGGCAAAAAAGTAGATAGTAATCATTTTATGAAAAAGCAACTATTTACTTTCTTTTATTTAAGAGGAATTGAAATAGAAATTTTTCCATACTTAAAACCCTTCCCAATACAAAAAGCCACTGGCCTATGGTACAAAACACCTAAATTCTGAGGTGACACTCATGTATAAATAAAAGCAATGAAAAACTTGTTGCAGTTGAGTTGCAGAAAGGGTGAAGTTTTCCCTCATTATGTTACAGTTGTAACGTAACTTATTTATGCCTTAGTTATTCAAACGGACTTATTTATAAGTAATTAGTTAATTTAAATAGTTACTTCCAAGCATTCAATCTAGTGTCTTGCAATTCTCCTTGTGTGTGAAATACTCCTTACCTATCTGTATTGATGATTTGAGCATCTTGTAATAAAACTTTGAGCCAAGTGGGATCTGTGCCAAAGTTATAATAAACAAAGACTTAAACAGTGAAAATAAGGTACAGTCTAATAATTGATGCATATTTATTTCATATGTCTTCCAATACTTACAGAATCAGATGATTTCTTTTTCTTTCAATCCCCTTCACCCCACCATGGGGTAGTCAACATATTTGCATCAAACAGTCTTAACAGTAATGCATCCTCAGAATTTGTGGCAGATACAGGTAACCCTCCCTGAGTATTGTACTGTTGTTTTCTTAAAAAGTGTATTCATAAGGATTTGATTTTTTTTTAAGAAGAAAAAACCCTATGTGGGATATTGAACCTCAAACATTTTTTTATATTATTAAACCAAACTTACTTCTATGTTTAATAATTCATGTATTATCTCATAAATAAAAAAACAAACAAGTGTTCAGGAGAGAGCTCTCTTTAAGAAAAAGATTTTTTTTCTTATTTTTTTTCTACAATAAAAAAACCCTGTTGGCTGAATACACAATTAGTTTTTTTATTTATGAAACTATGCATGAATTATTAAAACTCAGTGCTCGTCTGTACTTGGTCTAATGACATGAAGAATTATTTCAGGCTACATCTGTGTGACTTGCTGTGACACTTTCATACCTTTGCAGTTTGGTACAGTTTCATCTTTTAAAAAACAAAATATTGAAGATTTATGCAAGCCATTAATAAGCATTTAATTTGAAGATAACATTACTGATTTAGGTGTACTAACGCAGTCAATATGTTGACAGTTAAGGACGAACTGTAAATTAAAACGGCAACATTACCTTACATCTTTCCTCTATAAAGAGCTTCCATTGATTGAGAGAGCTGGTAAGCTGCAAGGCATTTAGCAGTAAACCTGGCTCATAAAATCATTACAATCATTGTTGGTTTTCTTTTTATCATGCTGGTAGTGGTATATATAACTCTAAGTACAACAGTACATGGATGCCAAGGGCTGAGATCATTCTGATTATGTAGTGATTCAGAGTATGAACTGTGAGTTGGAAAGTCTCCAGTTGAAATTAATAGTCAAACAGTTCAAAGTAATTGTCCCACTATATTCAGGCCCCATCTGGAGTACTGTGTTTATTTCTGGGCATTTCATTTTAGGATGAATATAGACAACCTGGAACAGGCTCAGAGAGGTACAACAAGGATGATAAGAGGTATAGAGAATAAAACATAGGCCATTTCCACACTGGCCCGTTATAGCGCTATTCTTCCACTTTCAACATCCTATGGAATCCTGGGGTTTGCAGTTTAGGGAGGGGCCTTTGAGGCTGCTCCCTAAACTGCAAACCCCAGGATTCCATAGGATGTTGAAAGTGGAATAATAGCGCTAAAACAGGCTAGTGTGGAAATGGCCGTACAAGGAAAGGTTGAAGGAGCTGGGTATGTTCAGCTTGGTGAAGAGAAGACTGAAGGGTGACAGGATTGCAGTCTTTAAATACTTCACGGGCTGTCACAGAGAGGAAGGGGCAAGCCTGTTCCCTGCTGCCGAAGAGAGTAGGGCCAGGTCTAATGGTTTTAAGTTATGGAAGAGTAGATGTCAATTAAATATTAGAAGGAACTTCTTGACAGTCAGAGCAATTTGACAGTGGAACCAATTGCCTTGATAGGTGGTCTTCAAAGAGATATTGGATAGTTACGTGCTGGGGATATTTTAGCTGGAGGTCCTTCACTGAGCAGGGGGTTAGACTTGACTGCCCATGAGGTCCCTTCCAACTCTATGATTCTATGATTCTTCTTCAGCCATGTCTCACTGGGTGACTTTAGGCAAGCTACTATTTTCTTATCCTCCCATCAATAACCAGGGAACAGTTTTACTGACTTCCCTTACAGGGCTGTTGTAATGATGACTAAGTGGATGAATATCAAGCACTTTGTATATTCTTACAGGCTTTCTAGACCAGTGGTATTCAAACTTTTACCCCTATGACCCTTTTCCATCTACATGTACATTTACAGGTTTGACCTTTTTCACATATGCTGTACTTGCAGATTGATTTTCTTGCACTCCTTTGAAGAACTTCAGTCCCCCACTTACAGTCCCACCCCATAGTTTGAGAACCATTGTTATAGATCATTGGATCATATTATGGTTGCATTGTACAACATCATACTGCAAGCAGAGAACCATATATTAAATACTCTTTACGAAACAACAGTGGCCTAAATAGCCTAAAGGCACCAGATCCTATCTGATCTTGGAAACTAAGAAGGGTCAGTCCTGGTTAGTACTTGAATTGGAGACTGCTAATGGGTACCACGTGCTGTAGGTTATATTTCTGAGGAAGGAACTGGCTGAACCACCTCTCAGTATTCCTAGCCTTAAGAAAACCCTGTTAAATGCATGGGCTTGCCATAAGCCAAAAGGAAACTTGAAGGCACATACACACTCACACAAATACAACAACTTGGATACCAGGGAGAAAGTTTTCCCATTTTCCTTTCCTTTCCTTCCTTTCTTCCTTCTTTCCTGAGTAGCTGTTGTCATGTACATGCCTAACAGTAGCTGGAAAATACCTTGTAAAAGAAAAGAAAAGAAAAGAAAAGAAAAGAAAAGAAAAGAAAAGAAAAGAAAAGAAAAGAAAAGAAAAGGGATATTGTAAAAGATGAGAGTGCCCTGTGCTGGCTGTGGTGCTGATGTTTGCCCTGTGTGTCACTGCATCTCTCTGGAAGACTATTCAGGGGTAGCTCTGTTGGCCAAAAATAGAACATTTTTTATTGGATTCTGTTGCTCTCTGGTGATTGTTTGGGTAGACCTAGATTATCAGCAGTAGGGATTAGAAAAATAGTTCTAAGGTCCAGTCCTAAGTGTACCATTGCCTGTCACTCCCAAATCTGTTCCACAGTTTGGGGACTGCTTTGAACAGAGTGGGGAGTGGTATGGGGAACTGCAGGAAGAAGGGATGAAGTGTGAGAATGTATTCTTCTTCCATATACAGGCACCATCACTAAAGCAAGGCTTTATATGAGTGGAAGGACACAGTTTGATGCCATCCATTATATGCAGCATGATAGCGCTACTGAAAGTTGACATCCCCTCCCCATGACAAATTCTTTCCCTCTCACCTGGGAACAAAAGATCACTTCCTATGCTGTGAAGCTGCCATGTCCTGCATTTTCTTGTCTTTGTTGTAGAACACTACCTGTTTATTGTAGGATGCAGGAAATGAACATTGTGCCATCATGGTGCCATGCAACATCAGGATAAGGGAAAAGGTGGAATTTCTTTCATAAAAGAAAAAGAATTTCAAAACTTACTGGGAAAGATTGTGAGAGATTTTGCACATAGTTCCTGATTCAACCTGTTTTAAGACATTACGTGAAAATTTCATTTGTTCACAAACATTGCAGACTAGACTTTTGCAAGGTGTCCCTCAAATGTGAAAAATCTTGTAGCAGTTGCCCATTTTTGAAGAGGTATCCTGATATGTCAGTTCGCCCTTTCTTTTTGAGCATGTGAAAATTTGCATGTATTCTTTATGTTCCTGGGGTCTGAATATGACATACAATAGAACAAACTGGAATCTCATCTTGAGCATAACTTGTCCTTCCGCCCTAAGTGGCTGTAAATCAGGTCTGCACACGTTGTGACGCACTGGTAAATGCAACCCATTAATCATGTAGAATAGCCCACTAGGAGTTTGATAAAGTTGGGTGAAAACAGCCCTACTTTGGAAGGGTAATGGAAATGTTTCACAGTCATTTGCTTTTCCCAGAAGAAATGCCTGAAAAGTGTGGGCTATACATGCAGTTGAATGAGATGACAGAAGAGATTGTACCGTTACAGACTAGGATGGAGAAGAACCTTATTTCTGAATGTTTCCTTGTATGAAAAACTTCCTGAAGACAGAGGGAATTGATTTGGCTTGAGGCTGTCTCCTTGCATGTGTTAATTCTGTGATCTTTTAAAAATACCTCCCATGCCTCTAATTAGTCAAAGAAAAAGCAGAGACATTGCTGCAAGCTAGGTATTAAATGTGGAGTTTGTGAGTCAGAATGCAATAAACATGGATTCAATTTCAAACCACTTCTAACATACTTTAGGAATTAAGGTCTAGCTTAGGATGGGGAAAGTGTGGTCTCTATGGCCAAAAATCTTTTTCCATTTTTTTTAAAAAAGTTGTGGCTGTTCAATTTCTCCTGGGGTTGAATAGAGCATTTTGTCACATTTTCCCCAGGGACATCTTTTCAATAGGAAGTAACTTCCAAAATGAATTCTGTGTCACTTTGAAAAAAAAAAGAGAAACCCCTGAGCCTAAAACATATTCTCCATCTGTCCCAATTTGGTAGGGACAGTCCCAATTTATTCTTTGTTGTTCCACTTCTTCAGTTGGTTTTAAACTATCCCAGTTTCTCTCTCCTCCTCCCACTTTCTTCTTTCGTCTTCAATTCCTGCAAACTGAGTTCAAAATGCAGAAGTCATTTTCATTCAATCACCTCAGTGGGGGAGAAGAAAGGAGAGGAGGAACAAAATTTTAGCCTTTCCAGTCTGTAATCTGTCTGTTGTCCCTCATTAATAACTTTGGCCATCTTGACTACCCTCTAAGGTTGCTTAACTGTATGTGCCCCAGTTTTTAACTGTGAAATGTTGGAGGATTTGCTAAAATGGCCCAGTTGTTTTGTTGTTCTTGTGGCCATCAAGTTATTTCCAACTTATGGTGACCCTAAGGCAACACTGTCGTAGGGTTTTCTGGGGTTGAGATTATGTGATGCACCCAAGGTCACCAAATGGGTTTCCATGGCTGAGCATCAAACCCTGGTTGTCAGGGTCATAGTCCTATGCTCAAACCACTATACCATACTGATTCACATGACATGAAAAGTGTGGCAACTTTTTATTTTCTTTTTTCTTTTTTCTGTATTGGTATGTTTCATTGACCTTCTTATAATATAATAAAAATATATTTTTTAAAAAATTGTGGCAATATTGCCTCTCTGCAACTGCTAGGGATGTTTTGGAGCATTTTGAGGGAAAATATTTTTTAATTTTTTTGTAGTTAGGTTAGGTCCTTCAAGTTCTCCTAGGGGGCCAGTATGAATCCTTAGCCGCTGATGGTTGCCCATCCGTGGTCTAGATTATGGGTTCCTCATGAAAAGCCACTAGGGGTTCTGTGAGAGATTGTGACTGGAAAAAATAGATATGTTTGTGAGCTGTGGATATAATAATTTTTATGCAGGAATTCCCTGAGACTTAAAAATTATTTCTTGGATTCCTACATGTTGAAAATGTTGGAAAGGCTGATTTAAATTATACCCCAAACTTCCTGCTCTGGGTGCCAGGACCTATGACAAATGTTTCTGAAATTACATTTGCTATGAATAAACTAAGACAGATATCTGTTAAAAATTGTGAAGTAAAATGGCATGACACATACTGGAAGTCAAAGTCTTCTGTAATTTGCTTATTTGTTACCCATGTCAACTCTTTTAGTATTTTATCTGTTGGCTATTGTACCTAACACTACTGACCAATCCAGACTGGCTAGAGAGCTGCAGTGGACTGTTCATTTGTGTACAAAAAGGACAATTGACTGTACGCATGCGTTGCATTCTTCTTATTCTCAACAGTTGATTCTGATCAATGAGAAGTCTGTTACCTAATTGTGGTAGAATGCCAGACTTAAAATCCTCAGAGATAAAACCTGGCAGTTTTATTTATGACCTTTCTTGAAATAATAAAATGCCAATAATGAACCTGTCCTTTTGATGCATAAATCAAAGCTGCACATGCTTCTGTATTGCCAGGGGAATGTCTGTTTGGGAGCTTCTCCTCCTGATGGCATTTTAAGATGGAGAAATTTAGCTGTATTGTACCTGGCATTATTTCAGCCATCTGGTTTGACTGCTAACTTTTGCCTTCCTTGGTTAGACAGATAGATAAAAGTTTAGTCCAGATTCCACTCTAGATACCCAAGGCATTAAATAATTTAACCTGTAAATTAAACTTTATGGCCCTGGTTGAGTAGCTGATGTAGAGGTGTGCTTTTCCATTGGTACTAATGGCCACAGGTCAGGGGATGAATATATAGATGTCAAACAACAGTTTTGGATCTCTTTAAAGTATTGTCCATTACTAATTGCAGGGGAGAAAAGAGAATTATATATGGATAGAATATCAGTTGAGGGCCAAGTTTTTTTCAGCAAACTGTTTTTGGACACAATGTTGGAACCTGGACCTAAGCTATATATTTCGGGGTCCAACCCCTACTTGTGAAGACCAGGCCATCTGTGGCTGAACAATACTGGAACATAGCCAAAATGGCAAAAGTTATTAATGAGAGAGAATACACTACCTAGAAGAGGCTGAAGGAGTTTGCTTTTAACTGAGCCTCCTGGGATAGACATGATTCCATCTCTATCTCTTTTCTCTTCCTGGTGAGTTAAATGGGTGCAATCTACTTATGCACTCAGCTTGCAGCAACTGAAGTAAGCTGAGAGTTGAGGACAATTGGGGAAAGCAGGAGGAGGAGAGAGATACTGGAGCATTTTGAAAACAGGTACAAAAAGTGGAACAGTAGAAAATTAATTGGAACTGTCCTGCCAAATCGAGATAGTTGGATGGTACAGAAAAATGGATTATTTCTGATAGCAAAACCCTGGGATTACACCAGGAGGAAAATATGATAGGAGCAATGTCATGTGAAAAAGCTCCCTTCCTTACTGATACTAACCTACCTCCATTCCTCTGTAAAAGCCTTGTGTGAAAAGGACCTTAGTTGCTGTCCAACAAGCTAGAATGATTAACACTCTAACTTGCAAAAAGCTGTAGCATACAAATATTTGACAGAAAAGCAATTTATAAATCTTCATAATAAATAAATATATCATAAAAAGTCCTGTCCTATTTTCAAAACAAAAACATTTGGTAGGTGCAGCCAGCCATCATTTTAGGACGCTGCTGGAAGAGGGAGAAATGAGGTGGAGAACTCAGCCTTTCCACCAACTGTACCAGTTGCGCCCTCCGTTTTTATGTCTTGTTTCTGTTGCCTTTGGTGCTATGTTGAGGGCAAAGATTGTTTGTTTTTATGAATTCAGTGTAATCAGTTCTGGAAACGTTTTTGGTTGAAGAGGAAGATAAAAAAAATGCCATATTTCAAATAAAATTAAATAGTAAAAAAATTTGAGGAAGGATCATTAGGCAACGGCCATAATTTCCATTTAGTAGCCCATTTCTTGGACAATACAAAGGGAACAAGTAGAAGTACATATTCTAAAACACAGTTTTCTTTTCTGGATAGTCTAACTGGTCTTGCTTAGAATGTTACATTTAATCTGTGAAAATAAACACCATTTTGTAGTAGCTTCTGTCTAGTCCATCCAGATATCTACAGAGTGTCAGGGGAGATGAGAATTTGCCAAGACTTGGAAGAGACTTGGGGGATATGTGGTGAGTAGATGATAGCCTTAAGGCAGAAAAGTTTAATGAATGGTGAATGTTTAAGACACTTAGAAGCATGAGTTCTTTCTCTGCCTGAAGGGTTTATAATTTTTGAATGGCTTCTCCAAATGTATAAAGAACTTTTCTTCTTCCTTCTGGTTAAAGGAAACTGCAACCATGGTGCCATTGTGAACATCAGTCAGCCCTACATGATTCAGTTGAATTGGAGAGGATTCGGCTTCAAAGAAGGTGCCTGGGGAAGGTATTCTTCTCCTCTCACCCCCGGAAAGGAACTCTACTGGGTTGCACCCACTAATGGAAGATACATGGAATACTACAGACTTCATGATTCCTATGATGACTTATTGCTCTTCAAATACTCAAAGGAAGCTAGATTGCAATATGGTGATGGCAGTGGTGCCACTGTTTACAACAATTACATGTATTATAATGCACATGGTTCGAGAAATATAGGTAAATTAGATTTAACTACAAACACTGTGGTGCTGAGCAAAACTCTCCCAAATGCTGCTTATAACAATCGGTTCTCGTATGCAGGTGTGGGATGGCAAGATATGGATTTTGCTGTGGATGAGAGTGGGTTGTGGGTCATTTACTCAACAGAAGACAATAGAGGTAATATTGTGATCAGCAGACTTAATGAAACATCTCTTGATGTGCTTCATACATGGAAAACAAAGCAATACAAACCATCAGTGTCTAATGCCTTCATTGTATGTGGCGTGCTCTATGCTACAAGGCCTATTAATACCAGGAAAGAGGAGATCTTTTACACATATGACACAAACACTGGAAAAGAAGGGACAATAAGCATAGTTTTTGATAAAATGCTGGAAACTATTCAGAGTATTGGCTACAGCCCTATAGACCGGAAGCTGTATGTATACAATGATGGATACCTTATTCGACATGACCTCATTTTCCAGCCTATTTCACCAGTATAGTTTTCTATATATGTTTAAAACAAACCACCAAATTTTGGAGTGAGGGAAAAGCAAGGATCTAATTAATTTGCATATCACTCTTCAGTATGTGGCTATAATAGAGTTATACATGGTGTGTGTGTGGGGGGGTTACTATAATCATGGGATGCAGAGTCTTATATCCTGGCTAATCAGCTGCTGAATATTTGGGATAAGGAGTCTTTTGAAGGGTGAAACAGTCTTTCTTCCACTACCACCAAAACAACTGCCTGTTACAGCTCTTTCTGGAAGTGAAGGCAAACCATGTAGATTTCTATTTTGTATTTTCTATATTCTGTAAATTGACTCCAGTTGTGTAGGAACGTGGGGGTGAGGGGGCGTTTCGCCCCAGGCGGGAATGTTTCTGAGGCGTCCCGACCTGCAGCCATGCCCCCGTGCGTCCTGGCCATGCCCCCGTGCACCCTGGCCATTGCCTCCATGCACTGCAGCCCTGCCCTCCCACAGTAGTCCCACGCTGTAGCCCCTCCCCCCACTCCAAGCTCCACCACTGGTTGACTCCAAATTATGGCAGCCCTATCATAGAGGGTTTTTTTTTTTTTGCAAGATTTACTCAGAAGGGATTTTTATTACTGAGACATTCCTGAGACCTCATAATTGAATAAATTGGATTAATGATCAGATGTAATAATAAATTTAGTGAATTTCTTATTCAGTCAAAAGACAATAAAATAATTGGTGCTTTGCTTCACAATATGGATTAACCATGAAGTATAATAGTATATGATATGTGCATTGTGAAGAAAATAAATTTGCTTGTTGGCAAACCAAAACTGCACAAAGAGAAGATTTTGAAAAATAAATGTCTGAAAAAAGGTAATCAGACATCTAGCAACAACTAGGTGCAACTGGGGAATGGGAAAATAAATGTCTCTACCTAAAGACTTACAGACAAACTAGAAAGGTGAGTGGGATAAAGCCAGGCAATTCAATTAGTCAAAAGAATGGGAAATTAAGAGACAGACTGAGAGATCAAACTTAGATGACAATCAGACATTCTCATCACATCTTTTCCAACAAGCAGCTCTGTTTTTGTTTTTGCCTTCAAGCTGTCTCTGACTTATAGCAATTTGATTTGAATTTGCCCAGTTTGCTTAGGCATTTGGGAGCTCAGAGGAATCATAGGACCTTATTGCATTAAAGTGCCATCCTGGCATGGGGATGCATTGCTGCCAATCCTCAGTGCGTGTCTGTCACAATAGTGCTGTAAACCATTACTGGAAAAAAAATCTGGTAATGACCTCCCTTCGTGCTGTTGGCTGTGGGCGTGTGTGAAAGACGGAAGTGGTATCAAGCACTTCCTTCTGCAAATACAGCCCAAGAAGGGACCAGCTGTACTGTGGAAGGAAACAGCATGTCCCAAATGCTATCCATCTGCCTGCAGCAATGGCATTGTTGGGATTGTGACAGGACAACATGAAGTTGTGGCGTAGTATGGTAAGGGCCATAGCTTTTCTGGCTGACTTGAGCACATGCTACAGCAGCAAAATCTAGGAACTGCAGTTGTTTCTGGGGAAAATGATTCTCCACAGCTACCATCCCAAAACTTTGCAGGACAGCATGAGCCCATCAAGGCCGGTAGTCCAGATGTGAGAGTCCCGAAGTCTGTAAAGACCCTAATATAGTAAGCTTTGAGAACGCATAGCAAATTCACTACCTTCTGGGCTGGGAATTATTGAGGAGCTAGATTTGAATCCACCTTCTAGGAATTCCCTATTGGAGTTGGCTGAACTGCAGATTTAGATGCCACAAATGCTGTGTTTTCTTCAGAAGCTGTGTGTCAAACTAAAACTAAAAGTTAATTGTTGCTTTTTATTACTCACCTTCCTAGTTGCACCCTCTGAAAAGTGAGAGAACATACCACTTTCATATGGCTCAAAATGTCACAAAATGGCTGTCATATCAAGCTCCTCCTCATCTTGTAATGAAAGGAAGGGCACTCAGCTGAAGCCCTTGTAGGAGGGGGTCTTTCCTTTCTCTTTCTTCTTGTCATGTTCTTTTGAAGGGGCCATAATACGCAAGCTATAGACAAAGACAACCAATAACATAGTGCATACCACAAATGGAGCTGCATTAAAAAATCTGCAGAGAAAAAATGCGGGGGGTCACATTTCTGTAGGACTTCTTCAGACCTTTCTGTCCAGAGAGTATAATCTGAGGTAAGACATTATACAATTTTCCCCCATTTCATTTTGGTCATTAATATATAGGCTAAGGGTAGTGTGAGACCTCTGGCTACTTTTATAGAAGGATTAGATCAATACCTTTTCTGATAGACAAGAATACCTTTTCTGATAGATGAATGTATCTTTTCTGTAGATACTCTGTTGTAAGCTTTTCTGTCTGAAAATTTGTGTGGAGATAGGCACTAGCTAGCTAAAATCAATGATATTATCAATTAGGTTGGAAAATTTCCAACTAAAAGCTTATTTTTTAAACTAATGTGATTCACTGAAGTTGGAATGTCACTATTAATTTGATCCAACAAATATGTAATTAATTAATTAAATGATAGACAGTGCTAAAGAGGAAACATTGGTTTCCATATCCCCAATGATTCTTTAGCTTAAATCAATTTCTCTTGGTTTGTAACCCACTTTTTCTCTTTTGCTTTTTATTATCTTGCTTTTTGTTAGTCTCCTATAAATTCCAATGCTGATGTCACAGGATACCACCAAGTTCATCATTACAGCTGATTAGTTAGATCAAAACTATTTTTTAAACCTAGTAGTTTTAGTAGTAAGGGCGTGTGGGAAAGTGATGGGCTTCTTAGTATCCAGATGGTCTTCCTGTGTTCTACACCAGATGTCATATATATTCCTCATCTGTCTCAGTTTAACTCAAGGTAAAGTTCTTAGCCCCTGAGATCCATGTGGGAATCAGTAAGCTAAAGAAAAGATGGGAATATGGAGTTAAAAGGGAAGGAGAAAGGGAAAGCAAGAGAAGAAGATCTGGTGGGGTGAGTCAGAAAGAAGTTTTTCAAAAGTTCACGTAGCAATTTTCTTCTCTCCCAGGCTCAAGACAGAGGCAAAAATGAATGAGAGTAAAACCATCAATGATATTTTAATTCTGGGAAGCTGGCATTTAACTTAAATTTAAATTCATTCTGGTATCCAGTCATGTAACTTAAATTTTAATGGCAGTTTGACATAAACATAATAGCTAATTATTCCCATTATGTAAATGCAATTGGATTATATTTTTTATTTTATTAATGGCTGATTAGTAATGGGTACCATATTAACTCTTTTCTATTAACTTTCCTATTGCTTGGTTTGTGAGTGTCATCAAGATCTACATCACTGTGTAATAGAGAATGAGCTTATTCATGTCAATTGATTTAGACATCCTTAATTTTGTGTTGGATTGCCATGGCTGTGAAATCTGAGGCTTTGTAGTTTGGTAAGATGCACTGGAGGAGCTCTCTGGCTGAGAATTCTGAATGCCCCTACCTAAACTGTAAATCCTAGGATCCAATGGATGCAGCCATGGCAGATAATGTGGACATAGGCCATTTCCCACTACATTGTTATAGTGCTACTATTCCACTTTCAACATCCTGCAGAATTCTGGAGTTTGTAGTTTACTGAGCCCAAAGAGCCCTCTGGATGAGAATTCTAAAGGCCCTTCCCTAAACTGCAAGTCCCAAGATTCCACGGGATGTTGAAACTGGAATAGTAGCACTAAAATAGTGTAGTGCGGAAAGGCCCTTACAATGCTGTAACGGTGTAGTATGAAAAGGTGCCTGTGTGGAGTAAGGAATCTTAAAGAGTGTAATCTTTTCAGTAACTGCCCAAAGAAACCAGTTACATACAAAATTTGTTCTAAAAACTATGTGCTATTCTTTTCAGTTGGCAAAATGATACAGTCACATTTATATTCAAAGACAGTATTGTTGGCACCATTCCTGTTTATTAGTATGAGTTTTCTTCAGAAGAAATTTGGTAACTTGGCATCAGATCTGTTAGTTATAATAGGCATTTGGAATTTTGACCACAAATTATTTAACACAGGAGTTTGTATTCTAGAGAATCTCAACAGTCTTTCAAAACAATTACAGCCCGCACTTTTATTTCTGTAGAGATATTTGTGTTGATAGGAATTTTGTCTGCAAAAGTTTCTAGTCTTTTGAGAGTAGACTGTAATCTTCAATGGCATGGCCTTTGGTCAAAGTAATTAAAATTAAAAGACTACAACTACACTTCCTTTACCTTTTCCATTGGTCCTCCCAGCACTCTTCTATTTATCATACATTCCAAATACTGTTTTTTTTAAAGAAAAAAAGTAATAAACGGATTCATAATAAAACACAGTAGTTATGTCATCTTGGGAAATGTAACTGCGTTTGCATAAGAAGTTATGTGCTGCATAATTCATGTTGAATATGGTTTTTGTATTTGTTTGGCACTGAATTTGGGTTTCTGTATTAGAGAAAATGAATAACTGTACCACTGGATAGAACTCCCCCACTCTGCTCTTTCTCTCTTAATAAACCTTTTTTAGAAAAAGAAAAAAATGGAAATGGAATTCTTTAGCAGTTGAAATCTTTTCCCTGACGGTTGACCTGACAAACAGCGACAGTCATACATCTCTGGACTCAGCTACTTAAGTGACTGGAGGTGGGGCAGGAGTTGGTTATAGAGCCATATGTCTACAAATACACCATGCAATCTGTTAGCTAATTTGGTGAGTGAGTTCCACCTGGATTCCACATGCCTGTCTTGTGTTTGTTCATCTGGCAACCTGGAACTTGTTTTCACTGAAGTAGTAAAAACCTGCGTCTGAGCTCAGTCACTTCTTTTTGGATTGATGCTGGAAGCTCTTATGACTGGTTTAGCACCAAGACCACTTCCTTGGGATTAGATGGAAATATGAGATAATGATATTGAATCTCAGAACTCTGAATAACCACCCCCAGCACTGTCATGTATATTTTACACAGCATGGGGTCAAAATGAAACCTTGAGGTATCCTACAGGCCAACAAGCAGGGGCAGAACAAGAATCCTCACCACACCTTCTGGGTTCTTCTCTCCAAAGAGGACTGGAACCACTGTGGAACAGAGAGGAAGACCAGGAGTGTGGTTGATGGCATAGAAAGCCTTTGAAAGGTCCAGTAGAACCAACAGGGACTGCTCTCTCTGTCCTGTTCCTGGTGTATTGTCCACCAAAGAAACCAAAGCTGTTTGCATCCCATTGCCAGGCCTGAAACCAGAATGAAATGGATCTAGACATTCTGTTTCATCAAGGAACCCCTGGAGCTGGGAGGCCACCACATGCTCCAGAAGCTTGGTCAAAGGGAAATGTCAGAGACTATTCAATAGCTATCCAGCACATTCAGGTTTAGGGAGGGTTTCTTTTTCATCAATAGCTTCTTTCAGCCTGCCCCCCGCCCCATTGCTTTTATAAGGCAGGAAGAGCACATTTCCAGTAGACATGATGTGGTTCCCCCATATCCCAGAATCTTGTCCTCAACCTCAAGCTGCACAAATTGGAAGCATATCCAATAAAACATGGAACAAGCAGAGGCCAAGTTTACGTCCACTGAACGTTGAGCTGCAACATTTTCAAACCAGAAGGACTGTCATCAAGGCTATTTGAAGTGAGGGACAGTTTGGGGGCAACCTTGACCTGATAGCTCTCCACTCCCAAAGATAGCACTTGTTCACAGCTCTGTATCTCCCTCTATTTGTTATTGGACCTTTCTGCTCTAGACTGTTATAGTGCTATTATTCCACTTTTGGCAACCTATGGAATCCTGGGGTTTGCAATTTAGGGAGAGGCCTTTAGAATTCTCAGCCAGAGAGTTCTTTGGCCTCAGTAAACTACAAACCCCAGAATTCCAAACAATGGCCCTTTCCACACGGGGGGAAAAACACGGGGTAACACAGGGTAGGACGGAGGTCGTCCCCACTGTGGAGTGCGCTAGGGCGGTTAGAAAAGTGGAGGTTCTACACCTCAAAGCGCCCTTGCACGGCCGCGGGGGTGGTGCCGCATGTTTTATAAAGACCACTTTTCAAGTGGTCTTTTTAAAACAAGATCGTGCTAGCCTGTTGCAGCGCCCCGTGAAGAACTGCAGGGACATGCAAGCGCATCCCTGCAGAGCTGCCCGGGGGTGGGCTTCTGGCTGGCGCGCTGCCCCGATTGGCGGAGCGCTGCTGGAAGCTGCTGGCTGCCATTTTGGGCCCCACCAGGCGCCGGCGGGCACCTCTGGCCACCGCCGCCGTGTAGAGCGGCAAACGCATGGTGCTCCCCGCAGCGACGGAGCAACCTGGATAAAGGTAAGCTTCGTTTCCACGTGCGCTGCCCCGTTTCCCCACGTTTCATGCTCCCCCGTGTGGAAAGGGCCAATGTTGAAAGTGGAATAACAGCACTATAATAGCGTAGTGAGAAAAGACTCATTGTTTACTTCCCCTACTTTGCTCTCCATATGGCTTTTGCTGGTGGAGCGTAATAGATCTAAAATATATAAACTCTTCCCCTTAGCCATAAGTGGGAGATTGTCCCTATCCTTGCTTTACCACCAAACAGTTCCCCCAAATTTGTTCCATAGGAAGTAGGATGAAATGTATGAGCACAGTCAACATTGGTCTGAAGTTTTTTTTATTGTTTTATTGAATCTTAATTTTTCATTGATCACAAATAAATCAAATCAACTTATCACATATAAAACACAGTTTTTCAAGTACACTTGAGCAGAGAGATGCGGTTAGCCCAAACTTCTTGTTGGCCAGTGTGCATTCTGGGCAAAACACAAGTGCCTGCTGTAATAATGTGTGAAATCAGCCCATGGGTGTCATTATAAGAGGGGATTCAGAAAAGTGCTAACATAAATAGTAAGAATAGAAAGAGTGAGTGAATGAGTTTCCATTGCCAGTTCAGTGGGAGATCTGCCCTGGAGATACTTATTTCTTGTGGATAACAATTATCTACTAAATTTTAAGTTTTAAAAACTTCTCTGTGGTAAAGAAATTTATAAATAAACTCGTGCTGTTGACCTAGGTAGTGCAGCACCTTGGTTGGTGCTCCAGCTGGTTGGAAAGTTGATAACTATTCTTTCTCCACTGAGTTCCTCACAGCCTGGGTGCTGTCTTGCTCATTCTGGGTACTTCCCATTTTTAACTGCCATATTGATTTCCCTCTTTGGTAGGCTTACGATTCTGCTGGGCAATGCATTCTGTGAGGAAAATCCTAATGTGAATCCCCATTAGTTGCAAATGAAGACATCTTTCTCCCTTGTTGAATAAGAAAAAACACACTTATACACAGAAGCAGTGTTACAAATACCCAATGGGGAAGATGAACTGTTAGTGAAGCCTGCAGAATTTTATGCCTCAAGTGCTGCCGTGGAAACTCAGGTGCTACAAACTGTTTCCTTTTGCTTACAAGTTAAACATTTAAGAGGTCTCATGTAGAATAACCTCTGAAGACAGAACAACAAGAAAGTAAAATGATGGTGTTTAAAATGTCTCAGTTTGGTTTGCTAATCATTAGTGAGATAGAAACCACAAATTAATTTACTTTAGCATTAGTGGGAGGATTTTTAATCTGGTATATTAAATTATATGTAACAACAAGTATTATCCGTAATCACTACTTTTAAAAGAAAGCATTAGAAGTCTGGATGCCAGAGGTCATACTCAATGCAAAGCCTATGATTCTTGCAATGGGTGTAGAAGCTCAAAATATGTTAAACCCACGACATAGAGAAAATGTTCCTACCTGTTTCAAGAGGGAAGCGACATTCAAATCTTGCTATGTTTGATTCATTTCTTCTTCTTCCTCAGCTTGTTCAAAGCATACATTGTCTCTTAGGCCATTTCCGCACTGCTACAGTGCTATTATTGCACTTTCAACATCCTATGGAATTTTGGGGTTTGTAGTACACTGAAACCAAAGAGCTCTCTGGCTGAGAATTCTAAATGCCCCTCCCTAAGCTACAAACTCCAGGATAACCATAACCATCCTATGGTTATTTCTGGAGCTTGATCTCCCCATATGTTTATGTCAATATCTCACCACCTTTGGAAGAACATTCTGGTTGACACCATAGGCAGCCGGTACCAATATGCAGTGAGCTGTATTATGTCTTTCACTATCAATGTGCCTCTGTCTCTTTGGTACAGAGGGGGTCCAGATTGCCAATTGCATAGGATGTCATGCTTATGGTCTTTATCAAGGAAGAGGCACCACCTTGAAACACTGTTGGTATTCATGAGTGTACAGCCTTCAATAACATATGCTTGCTCTTTAGCTACTGCAGTACACTCTGCTATTTCTGAGGGTGATCTAGACTTGTGAGCTTCCATCAGTCCCCTTCATCTACTTTTTGCAACTCCTCTACCTCTAACCCAGAGTCCTCCCCAAACCTGCTCAAGTATCCCCTGAGATTTTGGTGCCTGACTATGACCTTGTGCCTCTGACAGTGTAAGTCAGATCCTTTGTAGACCAGATGCTCAGAATGTCCAGCTCCCTAAATTTGCATACTGAGCAATGGCACAAGGACATCCAGAACCCTATTTATCAGCAGGTCCAAGACTAAGCTCTGACACCTGTTTTGCTTCCCTTACTCCCTTATTTGTTGCATGTGATGAGGAAATCTTAGGCTACACCCTCTTCAGTTCTATCCACTCCAAGGAAATTGAAGCTGTCTACAAAATTGTAGAGACTGGGGCAGAATGGCTTGCACAATATTCCAAACCCAATTCCATCATTGCAGACACTGCTCAATCCTGTCTTTCACAAAAGCTCACTCCAACAGATAAGAAAAGGAAGAAGCTAGATGCCTTAAATTGAAAATTCTGTTCTAATTCGGCCATCCTTTTCAGGATTGCTAGTTGTGGTGCTTGTATGGGGCCTATCAATAGTTCATATGGAACAAAGTCAAGCTTTTCATGGAATGCCTTTCTGAAGAGTACAGGAGAGTCACCTCAATGCTCTATGCTGAAGCTCGTCTCTTAGCTTCACAGCAGATCACTGCAGCCTGGCATATCACAAACTATAGCAGTAAGGTGTTAGCTGGAACAATAGCACTTTGATGGCATTTCTGGTTAAGATCTTCTGGCTTATTCCAGCAGGCCTATTCCACTTTCCTTCAATGACAGTGTTTTTTTCAACCCGTCTACTGATGATAAGCTGAAGCATGCACACAAAATGAGGCCCACGGCCCCAAAATTTGGTTTTCAGCCACCACATACATCCAAGTCTAGATACCATTGGTTCTACTCCAGCTCCAGGCATGCTTACAGTCCAATTTCCAGTCGTTAGCAGAGACATACACCTCTCCAGTTTTCTGGTTGCTGTAAGACATCCACTTCCAGATACGGGATGTTCCAGTTATAGAAGACATAGTAAAACTCCAACAAACAGGATGAGGGACTTCTTCAAGGATGATTGCTCTGCTGTCAATGAAGCTCCCAGTACCCCTTTCCATCATTGGAAAGTTCCATCATTCAGCAATAAGCTCAGCGGGTATCTTCAAGCTTGGGCTTCTATCCCCTCAGACTTGTAGATCCTCAGCATCATCAAAAGAGGTTATGCTATGGAGTTCCAGAGACTTCCTGCTATTGGGATTCTTCGTGTTACTCATAGTAGGAGGAGGTAAACACCTTACTCCTCAAAGGAGTCATAGAGCCTGTCCCTCTCTCTTTTCCACACCAAGGGTTATTCTCCTGTTATTTTATCTTCTTGAAAAAGGATGATGGGTTGCATCTAATCATATATATTCAAGGAATCAATTATTACATCTGGCCCAGACACTTCAGGATGGCTACCCTGACCACCATCATTCTCCTAGTGCAGAAGGGAGTGTGGTTTCCCATCTTGGACTTGAAAGACGAGTATTTCTATATTGCCATCAGAACATCCCACACGAAATTCCACTGCTTTACTGTGGGAAGAAGGCATACCATTTTTGGATCCTGCCATTTGAGTTATGCACTGCCCCATGTGTCTTTATCAAATGCATGATGGTAGTGACTGTTTCATTAATCAGCAAGGCATTGTCCTCTTTCATTACATAGACCACTGGCTTCTGGTTGTAGCCACTCAGGAACATCTTCTTCAAGACATTGACACACCACACCATCAGTCTCATGGTAAATTACAAGACATCCTCCCTGACTCCTCAATGGATCAGATTCATAAGGGCTATGTTACACTCTCAAATTCAGGCAGCCTTTCTGCTAGATGACAAATGGTGCATCCTTGGATGAACTGCTAGTTGCTGCCTCTGTACAAAAAGATTTTGCTCTTGAGACATTTAGATACTTTTGGGACTTGTGATATCCACCACTTCCATGACTCCTCATGCCAGGCTTAGAATAAGACCACGCCAAGCTGGTTCCTCATCACTTTTGACCCTTTTCTATACTCACAGTCCAGACTGATCACAAACTTTCACATTGTCCCTTGCTGGTTCATTCCTTGGAACATTTGGGTCACAGCTATCCATCTTTCAGGGGATCAGAATGTCCTGGTAAACACTCTGAGCTACTTGACAATGTCCTGCTATTATTGCGGGGAACTGGCCCTCTCCCGGGGTCCACAATTATTAATATCTAAATGATATCTCCATGTGGTCTATATTAAAAACTACTCCACATGTCTGACAGGGTCCCCTGGACGTGAACATAGACAGGCATAGCCGAACAACTGCACCCTGGAAAAACCCAGTCTGGCCAGTAATCCTTTCTGTCACATAGCCTCCAGGAGCCCTCCAGACATACATGCAATCAATTACACAAAGAGTTCTCGGTCCCAGAAGTCCACTTGACAGGATTAGTGATCCTGACAATCTGACTGTCAAGTGAGCCCAATCACCACACTGCCGAGGCTATTGTCAAGCCCCGGCAGAGTCAATCGAAACCCATCAAGCTGGAGATGTCCGTCGTTAAGAGCTTTGTTTAGCTCTTTTACCTATTGTTCTCCCCGGGAAAGGGTTAGCCCTCCAGGTACGTTTTCCCCTATAAAAACCCCTGTTTTCGAGCGGTTCCTCGGATTGCTCCTGGTTTCCTCCCCACTTGCTGTCACTCTGCCTGCCAAGCATTCCCCTCAGCCTCCATGCGCTGAGATCCATCTTCTCTTCTCCCACTGACATCTTGGACTTCAGGACCAGGTGCAGGATCTCCTGCTAAACCCCCGAAAGCTCCCCTATCAATTTTCCTCCCTTTTTCTTTTAGCTCTTGTGTGAGTGAGTGTGAACATGCGTAAGTGCACAGTGACTGACTTTTTATAAAAATAAAATAAAAATCATATATTATATAATTCTGCTTGGTTTTTGGTCTGGCCTGGCCTGATATACATTGGGCCCTAAGATCCCGCCAAGTTACCCTGCCTCTCATTTTGCCAACGTGTGCTCAGGCTAATTCCCATTTCTCTTATTATATCGAGCACAGTGACTGGGACCCCCGGAAATCAGGGTAACACTGTCCTGAAGCTACACACAGGCACCCTTCAGAAAATATTTGGCTTCTTGGCCATTCCAGCAACAGAAGTGTTTGCATCTCCCCTCAACAAGCAATGCAACATCTTTTGCTCCAGGACAACGGGTACCTCAGGGTGCATTGTTGTACAACTGGAAAGGACTGTTGTGTATACTTTCCTTCTGTTTTCCCTCATCACCAGGGTTCTTGCCAAAATTTGCCAGGACAATGTCAGATGCATTCTGATCACCCCTTGGTAGCCCAGACAGTTGTGTTTACCTCACTAATGTCTCTCTCTCAACAGCAGTACCTACAGTTACCATTCCACCTGGATCTTCTCACCATCCATGAGAACTAGTTGAGATATTCTGACCTGAAGATTCTCAACTTCATTGTGTGGAAGATCTTCCATTAACTTCACTATCCCATTCTGTTTGGTGTATTATTGATGCAGCCCATAAAGTATCTACTGGGTGGTCCTACAAATACAAGAGGACAAAGTTCACAAACTTTCTACATTTTCATCCCATGCATCATGCTAATGCTACCACTTCCCATGTATTGGACTTTCTGGTCTTGCTATCCAAGAAGAGATTGTCTTGGTCCTCAATCAAGTGCTATCTCTCTGCAATATCATGGCCTTTTCAGTGTAGAGGCATTTATGTAAGGTCACAGATAGCCACTTGAATAACTACAGTTATTGATAAGCAACTTATTTATCTAAGATTTAAACATCACATTCCAGGATTACAAGAGTTTGGAAGAACGGAATTTTTTTTTGCTGTTTAAATAGAAGTAATTATTGTTACTAATTAGTACTAATTGATAGATTTCTATTAACTTTCTGTAGGATAACTATTTAGTATAGCAAACTATTTTTTATATGTGCATTAATGAAATTGACGGACTATAGAGAGAAGTGAATTTTGATTTGTTAAAAAAATGGTGGAGGAGACTTGGTTGGGATTTGGTTATAACAGCTGGAGAAGAGATTGGAAATCACTTTTATTTTTCTCTCCACTCTTCCTTCGCTTCCTCTCCCCTCTTTATTTTTTAATCTTTTAACTCTTTCTTTCTCCCCCATTTCTATGTAGTATGTACATTTTTCTTTATGTATTTTTATTCCGCATTATATAACTCTTAAGATTTTTTTTTTTAAAATAGTGCCTTTGACGTTCATAATATAACCCAGCACAAATTCATCATCCCACTGACATGGAAGCCTCCAACCACCCCTGCTTGCATGGCATGTAGTTCATCCAGATTCTGAGAGGTTTAAGATATTTCTTGACTTAGCTAGAAACTCCCCAAGTGAACTTGGACAGATTGCTTTCATTTTTCCCCATCTGCTTGTGGAAATGATAATAGCAGCAATAATAAACTACCAGACATGGTTATTGTAAGAATGGATGAGGTAAGGAAATTGTGTGCCCCATTCTTATGGATAAGGGAGGGCTATGGATCCACATAATTTAGTGCTGCTTTCAAGACTTATGTTTAAAACTCATATTCCCATTAGTTTTACCACCTTCCTTCCTCTTCTCATTATTTCTGATTGCTTCTTCAATCCATTTACCCCTTTGCACACTATTAAAGTAGGGATTGCCTCTTCTCTATCAGTTCTTATCACCCCACAACCTTCCTCAAATCTTCATTTAGAAGCCTGGAAGTACTGTTTTAAAAACAAACAGCAACCAACACTAAAAGGAAGCTTTGAGTTTGGACATTTGGTACATCTGTGATTTTGTGTAGATTTTTCTCCTTGCAGCTACGTGGCTAGAATGCAAAATAACTTTGGATGGTGGGCAAACAATGCACTTCCAGACAACTGTGTAAACATTCTGCTGGCAACTGCATTTTCAATAGCTATACTTGCATAATATGATGTTTAAATTTCATAAGTTCATCTTCAAATGTATAATATAGATGAGTGAGGAGTTCTCTAGTGCATGTAAAGTAATGCATTTCTTTCCTCTCTTTTACAGCTGAATTTCAGTCCTGACTAAAATCCTGGGGCCTTTTCATGTGGTATACCAACAGAGGATAGATGCAACAGAAGAAGCTTTTGCATTCACATTTACCACAGAATGTAAGTGGCACAAGTCACTACTTTGTGCATTGTTAAGTCTTTTTTTGTTGAATTCTGTGATCTGAAGAACAGTCCCATTTCTTTCTCCAAGCTGTTTTAAAACCTTAATTAGGAATTCTGATAGGTGGCTTCTTTGTTTGAAGTAACATCATCAACAATCACAGCAACTCTAGGAGGCAATTTTTAAAATAATTTTTGTCTCTAGCCAAAATGGAAGTACCAGTTTTGTGAAAACGTTTACCAGCATGGAAAGGAATTCCTCCACTGGGCATTTTTTCCTTAAAATGACCCCTGATAGACTGTGTTCTGTTCAGTGGCCAGTGCAAGGAATCATTACTATTAATCTTATTACCCAAAAATGTGGATGACTCATGGATCCATCCATGAAGCCAGTACCTCCATGTGACAATGGGGAATTAATTAGGCCTGTGAGAGGGTGTTAACCTAATGAGATATTCCACCAATGTTTACAGGCTAGTTGCAGGAAGGAACCAGCCAGATATTAAAAAGTAACCTAATATGTGTTTTAATTAGGGGAATTAATTACATGCACACAAGATTCAAACACTCATGCACTCACCGAAGAGCTAACTGAAAGGAAATGGAGGAAAGATTGTTGATAGCAAAGTTTCAGGGAGTGGGCAATATTTACTATTCCAGAATAACAGCGAAGAAGCAGCGTTGTGGCTTAGACTTGTGTCTAAGGGCAGTACACAACTGGAAATCAGAGTGATAGCATGGCTAGCAGAGAGCAAAGTACTGCACTGAACTGCTCAAAACTGAGGGCTTATATACCCAAATTGTTCCTTGAAGCATAGGTGTGAATGATTTTCCCAGCCAAGTAGACAATGCAACATGGACAAAAGGGGTCCGGACAGAATTAATAGTCTTATTGTTGGGTGGCCAGGAGTTAATGACTGTCTGTAACTGTGGAGAGGTTTTGAGGACAATGCAGGGAAATGTCCAGGTATGAGGAGACAGGGCTGAATCAATCAACATTTTGGTGGGAACTTTCTTTGGCCATTGTATGCTCAGATATGTTTCAGATTCATCTTAAACCTATTATCTCTAAATTACTGGGAACTGCCAAGTGAAAATGTCTGAATTATGGTTGAAATTAAAGTGGAATAGCTGTAACAAAACAGGAGTGGACGAGAGAAATGCAAGATCAAGCATGTAAGATGAACATAGAATTGTGATGCATAATTTTTATATGTGAATAGAAATTCAGAAAATGAAAACTAGATCAGAGTGGAAGAACAAAAACGTTACATGTAAAAGTACAACTTAAGATGATGTTTTTTATATGTGAAACTTAATAAAATTATATTTAAAAAACCCTATTATCTCTGGAGTAGTCTGATAATCTGCCTGACAATGATTTTGGCTACACCTAGAGGGGGGTCTGCTGACCCGCTTTGCAGTCACATGTGTTCAGTCAGTAATTTTCCTCTGCCTGACTTGACCTTCCAGTCACCTCAGGTTCTAACTGGCATCACAGAGTTGGCTGAGACCTTTCATTGGGAGACATAGCTATGAAGATATAGCTATGATGATGATGATGATGATGATGATGATGTAGTTACATCTCCTCCCAAAAGTTATATTTTAAGCCAGGCAGCTCCCCCAACAAAGGAATCTCCCAGGCCTTGGATAATGGGGTGGTGACTGATGACATGTCCCAGCCTACTCATGGTTGCAGGGCACCCTAAGGCAGGCACAGCAGGGACCTCTGCAAGGGTCTATCTGAGTTGCTGTCTCATGTGCCTGCCTCACTCTCAAGAGATGGCTGGATGGGTGGGGCTGTGTGGTTTAAAATGTAGGTTTTGGGAAGTGCTTTTGGCTGTTGTGATGGTGCAAGAATCAGAAAAGCAAATTAATGTAATTACAGCGTTGTAAGTTGGGCTTATGACATTGTAATTACTGAGCAGGATGCCAGCTGGTTGTTAAAAGGGAAAATAATGCATTGGCCTGAACTTGGCAGGGTACAAATGTAATAAATAAAATTATTGTCGCCGAGGGAGGCTGAATATCATTTTTGCACAGTGTTAATGACTGAAGCAATCTGAATTTAAGTCTTCAGATCCCAAATCTAGTAACTCCAACACTGGTATACAATAGTGTTATATACCTCCAAAATTATGTCATTGCTGAAACCTGCAAAACAATACAGTTTATGTGTCTGAGAGTTGGCAATTCATGTGAAAGACTGGGATCTTGAAAGCCCAGGTAGGTTGTGGAGGGAAAGATAATTCTGAGAATTTAATTTAATTTTGTTGTTGTTGTTGTGTGCCCTCAAGTCATTTCTGACTTATGATGGCCCTAAGTTGAACCTATCAGAGAGTTTTCTGGGGCACAGTGTTTGTGATGTGCCATTCTACTTTCCCCAAGAAATCTCTTTTGTTCTAGGCACGGTTGCAGATATTCATGCTGTATCATGACAAGAAGGAAGAAGGAAGAGGGAAGAGGGAAAGGATTGTAGAATGAATTAAATACCAATTTCCTGCATGCTCCTCCATTTTAGATCATGAATTGCTCCTACTGCATAAGGTGGTGTGGTGGTTACCAACTTTGAGTAGCACTAGGAATAGTTAGATTCAAATTCCTACCGAGTGATAGGCAACCTTGGGCCAGTGAGTGTCCCTGAGTCTACCCTACCTTGCAAAGCTGTGTTTAGAATAAAAATGGACGAATCTTCTGTGGTTCAGTGTAGAGTAGCAGTTCTACATGCAGATTTACACTAGCTTCTGAATCCCTCCACAGCTATTCTGTGCTTTGTGAGGAGTGGGCGTGATGAGAGAAATGTCTGGCTATGTCCACATAGCTAGATGTGAAATGATTACATCAGCACTGAGATCCACTGGGGCTTCCAGAAGTCTCACTGCTGTCATTTCTCCAATCCCATTTGTTTCCCATGTGGCATGAAATAGCTGTGTTAGAGACGGCTTCAGAGACTGTACGGGTAGATCATTTCCACATTACACTGTTATAATACTATTATTCCACTTCCAACATCCTGCAGAATTCTGGGGGTTTGTAGTTTACTGAGGCCAAAGAGCTCTCTGGCTGAGAGTTCTAAATGCCCCTCCCTGAACTGCAAACCCCATGATTCCATAGGATGCTGAAAGTGGAATAATACCACTATAACAGTCTAGTACGGAAATGGCCACAGTCTGGGATTGGATGCTGCAGAGGTAGGAAGGGAATACTAATCTTTGCAACTCCCCAAAAGGAACATATGTAGGCATAAGGGAAATATAGTACTCATATGCCTCAAACAGAATGCCTGTCAGTGTGTGTCCGTAGGGTAGGGCATAGAAACCCATATCTATTGCTTTATACTTTTCTGAGGAGCTATAACTATAATATTTTCATTATCTTTGGAATGTAAATCTAATACTTTATAGGGTATGATGTATTATTGCATTGTATATTTTGTATGGGATTATATAGGATACAAATATAATGCAATAAATAAGTAAAATAGATTAGGTAGTGACCTGAGTTTTCAGAGTTGAATGTCTCATTTGAACCTTAACAGAAGCATGTAAGGGAAGTGCCCTCAACATGTTTTTGCCCACACACATTTTGAAAGGAAGAATATGCTGCTTATGCAAATGATGCTGAAATAATGACTCTTTTGCAGGAGCTATGATTAAAAAAAATGACTAATGTAAGAAAATATCTGTGAATTCCTTTGCTGTAGTAACAAGGCATTGTAATGCAGATTGCCTCAATTTTTTCCAAAATCCCAGAGATAAAGCAGGGAGAAAACATTTCTTCAATGGCACCCATCATTTGTGTTAGTGTGAATAAATAGCGGCATGAAACATTCCAGAAGAATTGTGAAAGATTACTGTCTAGCTGGTTGGAGAGAGAGAGAGGCTCATGGGAACTGGTTGGTATTCTCAGAATCCTAAATGCGTTTCAGTCTCTGTTTCTATATTCACTTTTAAAGATTACTGAGATTTTACATTTTTACACTCCCCCCATACCCTTTAGATAGATGGTGTTTATTTACTTTTGGGGTGGTGATGGCTCTGCCATTGTTTAAAGTAGCAGTTTTTATTTTACTACTATCTACTCACCCTCCCTTACCCCTTTCTTCTCCTCCTTCTCTTCCTCCTCCTCCTCTTTTAATATTTATTAAGATCCTTATATGCTGTCTTTTCTGCAGCTCTAGGATTCAAATGTTAAAACAAATTAAATCAAATAGAGATAAAATTCCACATCATTAATTCATACAGAAGTTAAAATAGAATTTAGCTATAAAAAGAATATTAAGAAATTTGAAAACATATCCACTAAAAACAGCAGCAACAACAACAGACAATCTAGCTCAGTGTTAATAGTCCTTTCTTCATCAGCAGTTACCTGTATTTGCTGGCATATAAGATGCACCAGTGATAAGAGACACTCCATTTATATACCAGTGAATACTATTTGTTGATATATAAGATATGCCGGCACATAAGATGCACCTCATTTTCAAACAGTATTTTTTGGAGAAAACCCCCCCAAAACAAGCAAGTGTCATATGCCAGCAAATACAGTAGTTTTCAAAGGCTTGTCAAAACAAAAGTCTTCACGTGCCACCAGGAAGGACACCATGGAGATTGCCGGTCTAGCCAATGTAGGAAGGGAATTCCAGAATCTGGGAGCAGCTGCCAAGTTTTGGGAGTGGCAACCTTTGCATGCCTAATTGAATAGCTAATTTGTTTGCATGTCTATTGTAAGCATAGAGAGATAGCCTAGAGAGAAAACTTCCTGTTTGTTGGTTAACACCTCTTCCTCCAGCATGTAGACATTCCTTGTTCTTTTGTAAAAAAGGTTCTCCGACCATTTTGTCTCTTCCTTTTTTGTCGTCGCCATTTTGTCCTGAAAACATGCTCTGAGATCTCCTAACAGGGATCATTTTGCAGCAAGCATATGAGTGCTTTATTTTCTTCCTACCTACTTGAAGAATTGAACCTGTGTAGACTATGCACAAGCTTTTGTGAGTAAACTCTTTTATATTTTTAACCAAACTGTTTTTGTGCTTATTTTGAGTTAGATTAAGTGTGTTTGGGGTAGAGTTAAAGAAGTGGGACTGGTGATCTGTTCAACTTCCGTTTTGTGCAATTACTAAAATACTCTGCTGATTGAGAGTCTCATTACCAAGGCCTCTCAATATTCAAATATTTTTTTTTATTTTCCCCAACACCAAGAAGGTCTGTCCTGTGTTCCTGTCAGATGTACCTGTGAAGGTGGTGGAAAGGAAAGAAGGGCCTGCCGTGAAGATCTAAGACACAGGCAGGATCATTTTGCAGAATACAGCCCTTCAGATAACCTGGACCCAAACTGTATAGGGCTTTATAGGTCATAACCTGCACGTTGAATTCTGCCCAGAAATGGACCAGCATCCAGTGGCTGTTGCAACAAGGGAGATGTATGCGTTCTGTAATGAGCATCAGTTAACAATCTGGCTGCAGCTCTTTGTAATTTCTGAACACTCTCCAAAGGCAGCAATTCAAATGGGAGGTAACTAAGGCATGTGTTGCCACAGCAAGGTCTGATGCCTCAAGGAGTGGGAGCAGCTGGTGCATAGCCTTAACTGTGCAAATGCAATCTGGGTTATCATCAAAGGCTAAGCTTCTCAGTTCAGGGGTTGAGTCCAGGATTCCAGGAGTAGGCACAATTCACAAACTTGCTTCTTCAGGGGCAATGCAACCCCATTTAGTACAGGCTGAATTCTTATTCCCTTATTTGCCTCTCAGCTGACCTCTGTCTTGTCTGCATTATGGTTTACTTTTTCAACCTCATCCAGTCCATTACTGAGAGCAGATGCTGGCTTTGTACCAAGACAGCTTCCCTGGACTGAGATGGAAAGGAAAAATATTAAGATCTTGCCCTCTTCTTCCCTTCTCTTTCTAGGTTGCCTATAGAGGGGGAAAAACAGGGGAACTGAGGCTGGCCCAAGACATTTTACTTTCTGAGGCAGAACAGCAAATGGCACCTCTATGATTCATATTAGTTAAAGCCAGTCAAACTGTTTGGGCTTCTGAGGCAGAACACTGTACAACACCTCTCAAATTCAATAACTAAGCATTTCTGTCTGTTTTACAGCAAAGTGAGTCCTGTGATGATTTCAAAACAACTGCCATCAGTTAAGGTAAAGCTGATACCTTCTAACTCATCTATTTGGGAATGAACTCTATTGAACCTGCTGGCATCATGGTGTAAATTAGTTTTTTCCCATTCTTATTGGTTTTGATGGGTGTTATCTAAAGTGCAATCATAAGCACGTTTCCTGAGCATCATTCTTTACGTGATCAATGGAAGTGCGTATAGCATTACAGTCTTAGAAACCTGCACTTCCCACTGAAGTCAACAGGACTGACAGAAATGTTTATACTTAGTTAGATTGTGGCCAGTGTTGTTTTGTTATTTTTGTTAATTCAGAATTATACCAATTGCAATTATATGTTTGCCTTTTACTTATGGGCAGGGCCACTGCAAAAGCATTCATTTTTTAAAAATAGCTCCGGAGAAGTCTCCATATATTCTGATTCTTTGCTTGTTTCTATGTAGTTTAGATATCATCTATCAGATGGAAAGTGATTGTACAAAGCTGGACTTAAGAGCAAACCAAGTCAACTCCAGTTTCAGACCTTACATTATGAAGGTCACAATGTAAGAGACACACATTGATTCTATGTGGCCTCTTAAACCTGAGACAGTTTAGGGAGTCAGCATGTCTTAATCTAGACTTGAATCTTCAGCATTCAACCCAAGGTCTTACAGAATCCTTCAAAATGAATAATTTTTTATTGTGAAGCTAAGACAAGTGTGGAAGGAGTCAAGAGCCATACCACCTGGGAGAGTGGTTAACTCTTCCAAAAAGAGCTACTTGCCACTCTGTTTCTAATACAAAGGGAGGATTGGGTGGATTTGCTCAAAGATCAAAAACAGCACTCTCCATGTTTTAGGGAGAAGGCTTAGACACTTGGCTAAACTGCACTGCAATCTAGATTAAATGAAAGAAAAGTGTTTTGTTCCTGGATCTCATGTTGCTTACAAGGGATTAGTTCTTCATGCTTGCATTCACTGTGCAATTATCAGCAATATTTGTTGCTGAAAACATCTATAGGTGTGAGATAGTTATTATTCTACCCTATCTAAATCCAACCTAAATCCAAGCTCTGTGGCATAACATTGGGTTAGTACAGAGAATATTGAAAATATGACTCTAGCATCCAACCAAAAAAGTCACTCCCATTTCCTAGGTTTCAGGACATATAATTTGGGAAAGGTAGACAGCAGATTTAGCTGAAATGCATGGCATGGGTGGCTGGGAGGGAGTTTTGCTTCTTTGGAGGTGAGCAAATGAATGGACATTTCTAATAAAAATATTGGAGAAGAAAAGAAGGTGGTCAGGACAACATCTTGGCTCAGGTGCAAAGATGTCATCAACTTCAGAAAGAATGTCACACTGGGATAAAGCATGATTTTATCCTCATGAAATACCAGGTAAGTGGGATCTGACATTAGAGGACAAAGTTCACCAGTTTTTACAAGCAGAGGTAATTACCAGCAGAAGCACTATTTTCAAAGTCAGAAGCTTAAGATCAAAGGTGACAAGAAGGTTGAAGAGCTTACCTATGAAGCCTGCAAGGATAACTGAAAGATGTGAGGGTTTACTAGTGGGTGAAAATTCATCAGCCCTTTTAGGAACTTCTTTGTAGCTGGGTGAAAGAATATAAATGAGCCTGCAGTGAGAGCAGGCAAGGCTGAAACAACAGCCTGATAGACCCTGAGAAGTTGAAGGATTTCTTTGTAGCTGTAGTGAACAGGAAACTGGGCCAACACAGAACTGAGTAGTGAAGGCAAGGAAAAGAGAAGCATAGTAATGATGGGCAGAAGACTTTCCAAGGAATTCAGGAACCAATAGCCTGCTGGGGGAGGGGGCAGGTCTATTGCAGGCAGATTCTCCGTGCCATTAGATTTAGGGTCTAAAGTAAAGATGTGGAGGTGGAAAGATCCTTCCACTGTGGGCCAATACAAGTAGCTCAGGCAAAGCTTGTAGTTTTAAGTGCAGCCCTTGACACAGATGTAATTAGACTGTGAGCCCACAGTTGACTTCACAGCCAAGGGAATCATTAGGATGGCATATGCATTTCCTCTGTGTAAGTTGGTAATGACCTCTATAGAATTTAGTAAATAGGGAAATGGGAAGGAAGGCAAACCTGTCCATTCCATGAAACAAATGCATGCATGGGTGACGCTGGGCAAGTCACACTCTCCCAGTATCAAAGAAAGGCAAAGGCCGTCTGAGAAAATCTTGCCAAGAAAATACCATTACAGGTTAGGGTCTCTGTAAGTTGGAAACAATTTGAAGGCACACAATAACAGCAGTCCTTCAGAAACCCCCTGACGTGTTCACTCTTTTGCAAAAGGTCTCACATTTGTTATTGTGGAGAGACACACATATATTGATCTTCATAAAGTTCAGTGACAAAAGACATTATCAAAAATCTTGAAGTCACTTGTGATCTGTGCAACTGTAGTGTCATATGGCTGACAGTGTCCTGGCCAGCAACTGGAAATATTCTTTTGAAGATAACACCAATCTCAGAATAACAGGGTAGGTTGCAACATAGTGTGTAGTTGTGTAATACATTGTTTATGAAGAGTGACTACTCATACCCTAAATTGTACATTTTCAGTAAGATGGAGAATGTTCCTCAGTGCATGAGGAAGGCACTAGTAGTAATCAAGGAAGAAGCCAAAGAGGGCTTGAATGGAATTTTCCACAACAGACATCTCATAGATGGATGAAGTGTGGCATTTGGAGTACAAAGCCGTGAGCGCACTCCCAAATGAGGGCAGACACTGAGGAATCTATTGTACAGTGTCCACAGAGCCTTGAAAACACCATCATACCATACTGTAAGAGTGAGAAAGCTAAGACTGAAGCTAGATCTCCCAGACAGATAAACCTATTTCATCTGTGAGATTAAAACCTCCTCAATGAACTACAGGGTACATTGTGGATTAAAGTAAAGTTTCTCCCAGTGCAACCGTGCCCATGGCCTCCAGTGAGTTGAGGTCTTTGAGGGTCATAGGAGTCTGTCTTTCAAGGAAAACAGTTGCTGATGTAGGGCAGGAGTATGTAACTGCTTTGGGTCAAGTGGCCACCTTGGCTTCCTACAAACCCACTGTGTGTTGGGGATGAAATTCTTCAGTTTCTTCTTAAAAGTAGCAACAAGTAATTTCAGCAATTTTCTTCCTGATGTGAGAAAGTCTTTGAAAACCACACAGTTTTTGAAGGCTGTTCACAGTTTGGGATTTATTCTGTGCAAAATTTGTATGTGGTTGTGCCAACAGCATTTTCTGCATGGAAAATAATATTTCAATGCAGAAATATTAATTCCTGTGCAAACAATATGGTTTTCTGTGCAGAAAATCTTGTTTTTTCTACGCAAAACAGCAATGTGCAAATTTTATGCAGAATAAATCCCAATTACAGCATTCTATGTGCAGAATCAAGATTTTCTGCACAGGAATTAATACTTTTGTGTTGAATTATTATTTTTCAGAAAGAAAATAGTGTTTTCTGTGCAGAAAGCACTATTTTCTATGCAAAACAGCAATGTGCAAATTTTATGCAGAATAAATCCCCAATTACAGCATTATCTGTGCAGAAACAGGATTTTTATTATTTTACAGAAAGAAAACACTATTTCCTGTGCAGAAAATGCTGGTTTTTGTGCAAAACGACTATGTGTGAATTTTGTGTGGAATAAATCCTGAATTGTGAAAATTCCTGTCAGTCTAGGATTTTTTTCTTGTTAGGGTTTCTCAACCCTTGAAAAAAACATTTTCCAATCATTTTTCAAATGTTTCTGAATATTACTTCCATCTCTACTGTGTGTTGTACACACATTTTGCCAGCACTGCAATCAGATATGCTGTAGCTGCAGTGAAATAAATTGCAGGTTTTCCTAAAGCAAGATACATGCTGCGTACATCCATTATTTACAGGTGGAATTATGGGAGTGTGATTCCCAAAAATCCTTGGGGAGATATCTTTGTGGCCTGCAAACCATGTATTGCCCATTTTTGATTTAAAGGAAAAGAATGACTCCTTGAAGGCAAAGATATGCTGCTACTACTACAGCTATACATCTTGTGACGCTCCTAAGGGCTGTGGAATGCCCAAAGGAAAGGACATGAAACTAGAAGGACCAATCTTTGATGATGAAATGGAAAAGGCAACAATGAGATTGGAAGATGATGATATGGAAATACGAAGTGTTTAAGTCAGTGGAACTAAACCACTTGCCTGAATACAGGAGAGGCAATATTATTTGCCAGGGTGATCATCCTGTATTTCTTTCGTATTGATGAAGAAATTCACATCCTTGGGGACTGAAGCTGAAGTACCTGCAATGGCATCCAGCAGATTCTTTGCCTGCAAGAAACAGATTTTTGGAGGATCAAGAATGTGGGGTGGATTGGAGTACCTGGACCACAAGAAGCGAGTTGACTCTAATGGCACAGCTTGACAAACAACAGTGAGCCCCCATATATCTGCTATTATTCAAGCTTGGTTTTCTGAAGATGTGGCACCATGGACCCAGTATGAAAGTTCAATCAAAGAAGCTGCTTGGCTGAGTCAGATGATTTGTTTTGAGAGGCATGCCAAAATTTAGAAGAGGAAGATGTGAGCTGTTTTGTAGCCTGAAACAGAAGTTGCCTCAGTTGATAGCTAGTCTGCTAGGTAGTGTGATGCCCTCTGGCTGGATGAGATTCTATTCTGCAACCTGACTCAGAAGGAAAAACATTGTTGAAGACTTTGCTGTTGTGCCCATTGTGGGATCCCTTTAAGATGGTCAGCTACAAGTCATGAAGATCTGGTTCAAATCTACGTGTACAGCACAAGATTTCTACATACCTGATTACTATGCACCAGATTCCATCAGAAACTATTCTAGCTCTATGGTTCATTAATACAAGAAAATCAGTATTTCATACTTCAGTGTTTGTCATCAAGTGACAAACATGCATGTGTGAAAGAAGTTGAAGAGTTCAGACTATCTGAAAGACCACGTTTTTTCTCTCTATATATGACCCTCCCTTAGTTTTGAGATCCTTGAGGCTTTCTCAGGCCATTTCTGCACTAGACTGTTACAGTGCTATTTTTCCACTTTCAGCATCCTATGGAAGCTTGGGAACTTTGAGGCCCCTCCCTAAACTTCAAACCCTAGGATTCCATAGGGTGCTGAAAATGGGATAATAGCACTATAACTGTCTACTGCAGAAATGGCCATAGTCCTACAACCATTACAGTCACCTTTGCTGTTTGTTTCCTTGAGCAGAGGCTATACTTTTATCCTCCTTGCAATGTTTTAAATATTTTTGAATTGTTTTAAAATAGTACTTTTTTAAAAAAGGACAATTTATTTCATTTTTTTAACTATTAATGATTGCTTTTAAACTGTATTTTGGTTTAATCTATGTTGCTAGCATCTTGGGTCCCATATTGGTAGAAACAATAAATAGAAACAAATAAATAGTGATCAAATTTAGTGAATTCCAATGATGCACACAGAAATGAAATAAGAACAGGGCAGGGCACAGTTTAAGAATATTTTAATCTCTTACCCCGTGCCAGTTGGTCACAAAATAACTTGCAAGGAGGCCGCTGTTGCGGGGAGAGATGTAGAGATGAAACCTACTATTGTTGAGGCAAACTGCCCAATGTTCTATTGCACAAATCCATCATTAACTACTTAGGGAAGGACATAGATGAGGATGCACTCAAGTCCGTATCTAAATGTGCCTCCCACTGACTGCAGTGCAGATTGACAACATTTGAGTGTAGATCTCATTTCAGTGGAATCAACATTTAGAAGTGCAATGGAATATGCCTTCTTCCCAGCCACATTTTGTTTGAAGTCCTTAAGTGTAAGTATGCATAGTAGAAAGGCCCCCCCCCCCGGGATCTATGTGAGTCTGTTTTCCATTTGTGGGCACATTTACTACTTAGCTGCTAAGTCCCTCTCAAATTAAGATTAACTGGCTAATAATGGAAGGGCTCCTTCCCAGAACATTGTTACATAGTCAAATCTGATTAGCTGTGTGGAGATATTCTGTCAGCATGTTCATTACATCATCTGTAATTGGCAGGAAACAGGTCACAGTGAAGTCTGTCTTTTTCCCTCCAAATATCACTTAAGCATCTGCAGAATGGGGCAAAATGGCTGCAAAAATGAGTGGACAATACGTGAAAGAGTGGAAAACAGATTTTACTTCCTGAATTGGCCACTTTACATTGAAATTCCTGTCCTTTGACTATTTAGTATGGTTCTTGATGTACAAACAGGTGTGAACTAGCTCAGAAGGGGGAGATAAGGGGCTGAGATCAACAGCTGATGTCTTGATGCCTCCTTCAGGCTAAACACAGATTGACCTAATTTAATTCTGTGTAATAGGCTGACTGGTCCTACAAATTGAGAGAACTTTGTTTATTGAATTGTCCCAGTGGTCAGTGCCTACAAGAATGTTAAACCATAGAAATTATAGCAATATGGATGGGATTACTCAGGAGTACATTGTCTGAGCTTCTACTGCCCTACCTACCTTTTCCTGAGTATCCCATACACATGCAAATGCTATAACATGATTATCTGCTGATTTTTGTCTGCTCCAGGTTGATAAATTCTGAAGTCATTTATTCAGTAATGAAGTCTATTGTCCACAATAGTGTAGACCAGCCAGGCACCCACGCTGTTAACTGTCGGCACAAAAGCGCAAGGTATTGAAATGATGCAGCATTCAGCTCTGTTTTCTAAAGATGTCCCACTGCACAAAGCAGAGCAATACATTCTCAAGAATGGAGCACATTTTCAAAGTGCTTTGCTCAGCATTTTATTCTCCCGACTTCTATTAAAATTAATAGGAACCGTGCAGCTGAAACTCCGTGGAATGCACACGGATTGATAGCACAATGCAGCCACAAATGAATGCTGGATTGTGAAAGCGTCAGGTACAAAATGGCAGGGCTTTTCCCCCCTGGGATCTGTTTGAGTCTGTTTTCCAGTGTTTGGAGCATTAACTACTTGGCTGCTGAGTTCTTTTACAGCATGCTTGTGCAGGTGACAGTGTTGCTCTGGTTGTTTGGAGAATGCATGAGTCATACATGTTGAATCTGGAATGGAGAGAGGAGATGACTGTGAAGAGAATAGAATGTTGTGCTTCTCTGTTTCTTCAAGTGAGTCAATGACAGGCAGCATGTAGTGCTTTGATGAATATTTCTTAATTTACAGATAAAGACACAACTTTAAACTTAGAAGGCAGAAAGCAAATAAGAGGAAACCTGATGGATCAAGCAGTCTAGACTTGTATCCTATGCTGAACGATGGCCATCTAGAAGCTTCCAGTAGCAAATGCAAGTATGCATTAATTCTTCCATGCCCTATGTCTTTAACGCCTGATATTTGGAAGTAAGATTTCTCTAAACATGGAGAGTCTTTGAACATGGAGATTAGATATAGTTGTTGTCAGGACTTGATAACCACTGATAGATAATTTTTCAAGAATTTGTCTGCTCCTCATCTCCAGTGCTTTTGAAAAGAATTATTTGGTGTCAAATTCTTTTTTAAAAACCCATCTAAGGGATCTTTCAGACAGTCACTATTCTTGGTAATTGTTGGGCAGTTCTGTTTCTCCTTGTAGCAGCTAGCTGTTACATCCAGTCAGAGCACATTCATTCTTTGGCTTCTGTCCCTCTCTCTCTCCCTTTCTTTGCTTGAGGTTTGGTGAGGTCAAGATTTCATCCCCCCCCCACTGTAATGAAAGAAGAAAAGCCTTCATGATGATGGGCACAACTCAATTCACGTCTTCAGTGAGGCCACCCAGGACTACAGGAGAAATTGAGACAATAAAGGCAAACAGGAGTGTTAATTCTGGCAGTACCAAAACATCCCAGAAACAGAAAAAAAAACTGCTTACAGTATTGGCCTTAAAATAGATACATGTTCAAATATTATTATTATGGGTCTCTGTTATAGATGCTTATGGTTATAACAGATGCTGTTATTAGAGTCCTAAGAGATAGGGTGTGTGAACCACACCAGTTTCACTGAGACTGATGTTGTACAATGTCACAATCCATCTTTCATGCAGCAATACTTTGCCTCGGCCTGAAAGCCTAACCCCAGGTGGGAAGGAAGGAGTACTTGGAGGAAGGAGTACCTGGACCAGCAAAGATGTTCCATCTTGTACTGGTCTTATATTTGTTTTTAAATTACTCAGTGATTCATAATAAGACTTTCCCTCTCCATGATTATTTGGTTTACTTAGGAACATTTGATAAAAAAAACATTGTCATTAGCTTTTTGGCACTGTGGACATACAATGTCTACTGCATTTCTTTTTCCAACAGGCTGCTGACATAGGTAGGGAATTTTAGAGAGCTGGTAAAGCAGGATTTCTCTTGGCAGAAGCCATGCTGATTCTTCCTGAGCAAGGCTTTTTCTGCTATATTTTTGAATAATTTCATGTTTAATCATTATTTTCACCAATATATCTGGGACAGAAAGCTCCTTGGACTCCTTTTAAAATTTAATGCTGCAGTGGCTGTCTTAGGATCATAGGATCTTAGAGCTGGAAGGAACAACAAGGGCCACTTTAGTCCAGTCGCCTGCCATGCAGGAAATACACAACCACATCACTCCTGAAGGATGCCCATTGAACCTCTGTTTAAAGACCTCCCTAGAGAGAGATTCCCCTTCCCTCTGTGGCAATCTATTCCATTGTCAAAAAGCTCCTACAGTGAAAAGGCTTAGGTTGAATATCTTTTCTTGTAATTTGAATCCATTAATTTGTGTTTTAGTCTCTGGAACAATAGAAAACAAGCTTGTTCCATTTTCAACATGACATTCCTTTAAATATTGAAAGATGGCTATGGAAGCTAGTGTGGTGTAACTGTTTGAGCCTTGTACTACAACTCTGGAGACCAGAGTTTGAATCCCCACTCTGCCATGGAAACCCACTTAGTGACCTTAGGCAGGTCATATTCTCTCAGCCTAAGAGGAAGGGAAAGATAAATCCCATTTGAACAAATCTTGCCAAGAAAACCCTATGATAGATTTACTTTAGGGTTGTCCTAAGACCGAAACAACTTGAAGGCACACAACATCATGTCAGTAAGCCTACACAACTCCTTAAGTCATTCTTCATAAGGCTTAGTTTCCAGGTGTTTGATTGTCTTCGTCAGCCTTCTCTAGCCACATTCTAGCTTGCTGATATGCTTCTTGAACTGTGGTCTGATGAAAGCAGAAGAGAATTGGACTACTAGTTCTCTTGATCTGGACACTATACTCCTGTTGATGCAGAATTGCATTGGCTTTTTTGGCTGTTGCATCATACAGTTGACCGATGTTTAGCTTGTGGTCTACTGCGACTCCTAAATCCTTTCACATGTACTGTTTTCACGCCAAGAGCCATTCATCCTATATTTTTGCATTTAATTTTTCCTGCCCAGATGTAATACCCCACATTTATGCATGTTGAAATTCATTTTGTTAGGTATGGCCCAGCTCTCAAATCTGTCAAAATCATTTTGAATTCTGATCATGTGCTCTGGGGTATTAGCACTCCACTTACATTGGTGTCATCTGCAAATTTGATTAGCATGCTTGCTATTCCATCATCTAAATCAGTTTAAATATATTAAACAACACCAAGCTCAGGAAGCACCCCACTATTCATGTTTTCTGGGATGCAGAGAAACCACTTGTTAGTTCTCTCTGGGTTTGGTCTGTCAATCAATTGCAGATCTACCTAACTGTAGTACTATCTAGCCCAGAGTTTACTAATTTGCCTGCAAGAATATAATGGGTGGGACCTCGTTAAAAGCCTTACTGTGAAATTAAGATATACTACATCCACAATACTCTCCTGACCTACCAAGTTCGTTAACACTATCAGATAATTAGTTTGGCATGACTTCTTTTTGAGAAACATATGTTGGCTCTTAGCAATCACAACGTTTCTTTCTAACTGTGCACAGACTGACTGTTTAATGATCTGTTCTAGAATCTTTCCTGGTCTAGATTCAAACTGACTGGTTGGTAGTTGCGTGGGTCATCTTTTTGCCCTTTTTGAAGCTGGGGACAATATTTGCCCTTCCCTTATCTGCTGAGACCTCTCCTGTCCTCCAAGAATTCTCAAAGATTATTTTCAGTGGTTCTGAGATTGCATCTGCAAGTTCCTTGAGCACTTTTGGACGCAGCTCATCCAGCTCTGGGGACTTGAATTCATTTAGAATAGCTAGGTATTCTTTTACTACCTTTTTACCTATTCTAGGCTGTATTCCTCTCACTGAATTATTTATTTGATATTTACCAGTTAGCACACTGTTCTCCTTTCAGAAGAAGACTGAGGCAAAGAAGGCATTAAACAGTTCAGACTTTTCTCTGTCCCCTGTTAGCATTTCACCATCTTCTGTATGCAGTGGTCCTACCATTTCCTTGTTCTTCGTCTCACTTTGAACATAGCCAAGCAACCTCTTTTTATTATTTTTAACCTCTCTAGTGAGCCTAAGCTCATTCTGAGCTTTAGGTGACTTCAGCAGTACAATTACTTTAGGGAAAAGTAGTAAGGAGCTGTCAATGAATCCTGTGCCCCGATAATCCCTGGCTCCACCAAAGACACCAGAATCATGCCCTCTCTAGCCTTTAGGGCAGTGGTTCTCAGCTTGTGGGTCCCCAGATGTTTTTGGACTTCAGCTCCCAGAAGCCCTGAGCATTGACCATAGTGGCTGGGGCTTCTGGGAGCTGAAGTCCACAAACATCTGGGGACCCACAGGTTGAGAACCACTGCTTTAGGGCATGGAGAGGACTGCCATATTGAATCTCCTGGAAACTGATCTCAGGTTGATATTAAATAGAAGATTTTTTTTATTTTTCTTGAAAGTTCTTTAAAAAAACTCTTGGGTGTATACACCAGTGCCAGTTAATTGCTAATTTATAGTTTGTCAGTTAGCTCTAAAACATCATCATCTGTCACTTCCACTTGACACATCACCTCAGATGCCCTTTCTGAAACAATCTCGCACTGCTGCGATTAATACATTATGCTTTTCTGCAGTATTCCTGCCCTCCTTAGGTACTTCTTTCTCTCTTTTGTCATCTAAAGATCTTTCCACATCCCTGGCTGTTTATTGTTTTTTTTACACCTTTAGCAATCCCTCCTCAAATTGCTTGTCTTATCAACAGCTTTCATTTATTTTTGCTGGAGTTTTGTGCTCTTTCATTTGAGAAAGACTCCTACTTTTTAAAGAAGTGTTTGTCACTTTCATGGCTTCCAGTTTGACCAACTGGTACAATTTTGGACTTATTTGTGTCCTTTCTAATTGTGATATACAGTTTCTCTAAGCCTCTATTATAGGGGTTTCAACGCTCTTCATATTTCCTGAAGGGAACGGATCTTACTTATTCTTCCCCTTTAATTTCAGTTTAAATCGGCATGTTTTTTGAAAACTCACCTTTCAGACTTTACATGTGACATTGTTGGATGTTGGATGTAATCTTCCATTTACATTAAACCTGATTGAGACACAGCCAGCTTTTCTAAATAGTTTGTCACAGTTTATATCACTAACCAGATTCCAGGACTGCTTGCTATTAAATCAAAGACTACTTCAACTCTTGTTGGCTCCATGACTAATTGTTCTATGACAGAAACATTAATTGTATTTGTAAATGTTCCCTCTTATCATGATCTGAATGAACATTTACTCAACCCATGTGAGTATAACTGAAGACACTTTTTAATAACTTCAACCATTTCTGCACTACACTGTTATAGTGCTGCTATTCTGCCTTCAACATCCTATGGAATCCTGGGGTTTGCAGTTTAGGAAGGGATATTCAGAATTTTCAGCCAGAGAGCTCTTTGGCCTCAGTAAACTACAAACCCCAGAATTCCACAGAATGTTGAAAGTGGAATAACACCACCATAACAGTGTAGTGAGGAAAGGCTCATTGTCCTTTTAGATTGCCACCTGAATTTCCTACTCAGTCTCAAGATCACCTTTGGTAAGTGGTAGGTAGAAATAGGTGGCTCAGTATTGTCTCAGTATTACTGATCTATTATAATATGTTATTGGCCCAATATTTCTGCCCCTACCTAATGATTCTCTGACTACTAGTACAAGTCTATAAATGTCTACTGAAAGTAACTTCTAATCTTAGGTAAGTATGTATGGCACTGCAGCTGGAATATTTTTCTCCTATGTCCTCTAATTTGTTTTATAAATTCAGTGTCCTTTCGGAGCCAAATCATGTTTTGTTTTTCTTTTAATTTTTATCCTAAAAGGACATCAAGAGGAATTGGAGTGAAATCTATGTTTTCCACTTCCCCTCCTCTCCTTCCCCCTACTACTTTAAGGCTTTCTCATGGGTGGGGCTGACACAAACACAGAGACATAGGCCCTTTCCACAACTTACCTGTTCTTGGTGCTGGGGCATGGGGATCACATGAGCAGTCTCTTGCGAGAGGCTCTTACATCTCCGCTGCTTCACCTCCACAGCTGCTGCCTGCTAGCAAGCAGGCAGTGTGAGGGCTCCTCCTTTTCCTTCCACAGCACAGCCTGAATGAACATTTACTCAACCCATGTGAGTATAACGACACTTTTTAATAACTTTGACCATTTCTGCACTACACTGTTTTAGTGCTATTATAGTGCCTTCAACATCCTATGGCATCCTGCAGTTTAGGAAGGGGTATTTTCCCAGGCTGTGCTGGGGGAGGAAGCGCAAGCACCGCTGCTCTGGAGGCTCCGCATGCATGGTAAGTGCGTGCGGGGCCCTGGAGCAACGCGCGATCATGCACCATTTTTGGCTAGAAGCTGAAAATGAAATAGTGTGTGATCAGCAGCATCACACAATTGCGAGGACGTCATGTGGATGGCTCCTCACAATTTTGTAACGCTCCAGAGGCCCTTTCGCTTGGTGAATGCCATGTGAAAAGGGCCATAGACATGGAATTCATCAAAACATCACAAACCAAGATGGGGAAATGATGTTTCCCTCCTCAGCTGCATATTCCTTTTATTAGTGTCAACCGTCAATCCCTTCTTTACAGATAATCCAGTGAAATGGTTTTAATACGTACATTGACATCAAGAGAGATAGTGCTAGTCCTAGAGCAGCAGCCCTTCTCAAAGGTCAAGTTGGTCTGGTTGTTTAACACTATTTATGGCACAGCTGGTAGAAGTTCATCTTGCAGGCTGCGTTGAAACCTAAAGCCATTTTTGGGGTCCCCAGGGCATTCTAGCACCTCCATTTTTTTGGTGGTGTGATAACGACCCTTCAAAATCCCTTCCAGGCCCAAGGTGCTCCCCCAGCCGCTGGCAATGGGCCATTGTTGATTTATATGCTTTCTTTCCTGAGTTGCCCTGGATTTCATCTCATAATACCACTTATAAATAAACTATAGCCTTCTTCCAGCCTCCTATGAGTCTTCTTTTTTGTTATTTGTAAGCAAGCACTCTTTAGGCAATAAAAAAGTGCCTTTCCTTCATCAAGATATGTCTTGCAGTTTCCATCCAAGTAGGTATGATATGCTCAGCTGGTCTTTCTTACTGACAGGAATTTTGTCCTTATCCTCATCAGGTTTAAACTATATTTGCTTAAATCAGTGTATGTAACTCTGCGTATAGCTCTGGTCTGAGCATATTGACTCAGAAGGAAGCCTCCACTGTGTTCTGTGAGGCTTACTCCTAGGACCGCAGCCTCAGATGACAAAAGAAGCTGTATGTAGGGGTGGGGGAACTGAGCTTTCTCCTTTCCAGCTCTTGTCTCTCTTCTTTGGAAGGCACCATGTACTCTGTAGGGGACATGTAGCTCCCTCTCTATCTTCTATCCTGCACTGATAAATTTCAGTGACAGAGTGGGTGGTAGCAAAACCCCCAGGATTTCTTTTGAAAACAAGATGTTGGTGGTCATATAGTTTATTTAAAAATAGAATTGCATTTCTGGGAGCCAAATGATATTTTATACAACTTGTACACTCTCTTGCCCTATTGTTTCCAAAGGAAATTCTGAGCAGTTTGCTGTTGCATCACTATGCTACCAGAATTCATCAGTGAGACAGCAACTGCAGTGGTGTAGAGGCAGGAGCTAAACCCTAATGGGTTCAGAGGGTCACTCAGAAGCTATCCATCCCCTGCTGTATATTCTTCTGGCATCCAGGTGTTACTGCAGTTTAGACCTACCTGGCAATAGCACCCGATATCACTTTGATATCATAATTTGGCTTTATTCTACCATCCCTCTCCACGTGTTTGAGAGGCCCCTGGACAAGCCCAGAACTAGGCTCGGCCATCAAACGCTGCAATATCCCAAGACAATACAGGCAGGCCAGAAATAGCCAGATCACCGTTTTAGGAGACCTCTCTGCAAACATCCTCATTATGTATGAACGCTGTTTACAAAGGACTCCTTGCCCCAAGCAGGTAATTTGGCAAGCTAGAAGCTTAACTGCCAAGCACTGAGTATTTGCATACAGTCTACCTCTTTGTCAATTCGGACTTAACTCAATCATGCTAAATTGTGACCTTTCGGAGACATTGTTTCGCACTCAAAACTCATTGTTGTCCCCGAGTAAAGCAGAGCTTGCAGTCCCAATTCACTCTATAAAACCCCCTGATTCCGAGACCTTCCTCGGATCGCTCCGAACTTCCATCCAGCCTTGCTGCCGCTTTGTTTGGTGAGCTGTCTCCTCAGTCCCATGTACTGAGACTCCAGACCAACGAACTCAAGCTTCAGGACAGGTGTCGTATCACCCAAACCAACTATCCCTCTCAAAATCCCTCTGTACCACTCCAACCTTTATTTTCCTTAGCTACTTGTGTGAGTGTGTTACATACACTGTTTGTCTGTATTTAATAAAATCTCAATTATTTTCAAACCGGTCTGCTTCTTGACTTGGCCTGACCCCGTAAACACTGGGTTACAAGATTCTGCTAAGTCACCCTGTCTCTCGTAACGCTAAAGCAGTGCTCTGAGCTAATTTTCCCCACCTATAGTTGAGCACATTTTGGTGTCCCTCCTGGGACCCCCAGGAGTAACACAGGCATTTATGATTCAGATGGGTTTAGTTCTGCAAAGTACAGTCATGGCTGGAGCTGCTAGAGTTAGCAGGGTTTGCCTGTTAGGGCCGCCTCATCCATTAGGCACTTTAGGCACAGTGCCTAGGGCCTACAAAAATCTTATGACCTACCAAAACAGGGTTAACAACAATTTTTACAGGAATTGGGAAGGAAAACAAAATGTCAAAATAAAGATATTTTATATTTTCATTCCTAGTGGTATGTTAAGGTTAGGTGGGGAGATGAATACAAGAGTGCCTAGGCCTAAGAAAACCTCAGTGTGGCCCTGATGCTTGTACTAAATTGTTGTCTGCGTGTTTGCTGACTTTCTGATTGTCTGTTCTTCCATATGTCTCTCTTCCTGCATCACTCTAACCAATGGCCATTTTTATTTTTTTCTCTTCTCCTATTACATCATGTATTTTAATATGTTAAATATTGGGAAATAAGGCTACTTTATATGGTTTATAAAGGGACTAATCTTATTTCTTTTCTGCTTGGCTGTAGGAGAGGGATGGTACTGGTTGTTGTTCAGCTTCTGCTCTGCTAATTTGATTGCTCCATTTGTGAAAGCCACTGCCATCTTTAATATGTTTCTAACAGGAGTATCTGAATGCATGGAGGTAAGCTGTAAGGTGGGGGTTGGGTAAACTGAGCACCCCTCTTCTTCATATTTTACTCATTCTTGAAAAACTGCGTTTTTCTTTAGTTGGAACAAGTTGGATTTAAGAAAGATCTGCTTCCTTATAAAGCTAAGCACATATAACTCCATTTTTACTTCTTCTTCCCTTGTTACATTTGTTTCTGCCTATTTCTCCTGACCTTTTGCTTCTGTCATCCTCTGACTGGTTGCCTGAAATTTAAGTTTCCTGGGGTGGAGATCGGTTGCTTTTTATTTCTATTTTAAACATATACCATAAGAACATAAAAACATAAGAAACCTGCTGAATCAGACCAAAGACCAAAGTCTAGTCAACCACACTGTTTCCACAGTGGAAAACCAGGTGCCTATGGGAAGCCTACCAGCAGGACATAGCTGCAAACTGCAGCCCCTTGCGTGTTATAGTCGATGATGTAGGCTTGTGAAATCCAAGGGTCACTTTGCAAGGCACATTATTATGTAAAAATGTACTTTGATGTTTCTCTGATGCTTTTAAAAAAATGTTCAGAGAAAACCTCTGACATAACTCTACCTTATTTCCTTTTAATTTAATTATGTGTAATTTAGCAGTTATTCCAGTCCACTGAACAATCAGTTCACATCTTCTTGTACTCTATCAGTTTTGTCATGAAGTTTTGTTCCTTTTGGCCTTTTAAGTGGGCTGGCTTTCACAGAAGAGCACCTCCTGCTTATAAACGGGATTGCTAAGAAAATTGAAAGCAGGATGCTAACATTGAAAGTTCCCATTGTCACGCACAAGTGCCTGGAAAGTGTGTCTCTCAGCACTTCCAAAGAACCACTCTGTACAGATTTAAGAAGTGATTAAGGATGGCAAATTGCTGCTAAGGTTTTACATCTCTCCAACTTGAAAATACTTCACTGATGGTCTGACATGATCAAATCAGAGCAGCCTTGATAAAAGAGACCTATTGGACCAAATGTCTCATAGGGGTAGTCATAGCATTTGCAAGAACATTTGCTCAAGATCAGTAAGATCTTTCAGGGGCATTGTTACATTACAGAGGCTGTATCAGAGGGACATGGTGAGAAAGACAGAAAGAAAGACAGGAACTTTTAATACTTGGGTCTCCTCCATATGTGTTCTTTTTCATTCTGGCCTCTTATATTGCTTCCATCCTTCATTTTAATCCCCCATGGTAAAAATGAATCTCATGTTCTCCAGCACAAGGACATGCCCCCCTTTTTGTTTCTTACTCTGCACACAGGAACATATACAAGAAAGGAGGTAGATCTGGATCTGTTGGCAGATATCTGGACCAGGAAATTGGCATTAGATTGGCTCATTTTATATTGCACTGCTGAAATGAGGAGATCTTGGAGTAACCAGGAGTGCTTTTTAATGTGAAGAATTACTGTTCTAATGTGGTGTGTTATTCATAACAAATTACTGGGATCAGAATAATTTAATTCTGAATGTAAGGTTTAGTTACTAGATCTAGGGGTTCTAATAAAAATGACCCCAGCAAAGTGATTTTTCTTCTGCTGACATCCTGTATTTGACGTGGGACTGGCCTGACTTTTCTACTTTCTGTTCCTGTGGACTGCAAGTATACAATACATACCTGGGTAGTTGCCAGCTTTAAATAACTAGGGAGTATGTGAATGAGTCCCTACGAACAACTTACTAAGTATTTAAGAGAGTGTCTAACTGTTTGGCCCAGAATCCATTAATATTTGGCTATTGGCAGCTGGTCATGATGACTGGGTCCATCTCAACTTCTAGAAGGATCCAGGTTGGGGAAGATGAAGCAAAGAAGATAGGACCAGGTGGGCTGGATCTGAGAAGGGATTCTAGGATTTTTTTATCGTCAGGCTGTCACAGGACCTTCTGGAAGGCCTACAACAATAGCATGAAAGTAACCATTCTTCTTCATTATTTGTTCTGGAACAATTGTTATTTAGTGATGTGATGGAAAACTGCCAGTTTTGGAGTCCACTTTATGGTCCTGAATGTGATTTCCTAATAACACCATTTTTTGGCCAATCAACAAAGCACAAAATTCTTCTCACAAGCTGTCAAAAATTCTCTTCCTCCAGGGTAGGATCTCACTGCTGAATGGCTAAGTTCAGTATTCCTCAAGTTATAGAAATGCAGGGGTAAGTATGTTGACCATAATACAAATTCCAAAGTCCATACTGTGGATTTTTATAAAAACAACATAAAAATGGCACAAAATGCTCTGGTCAAACTTTCATCACATACATACATTTTCAGACAAAATACTTTTGCTCTTTTTTATTTCTTTTGTTCTCCCCAGTTATATACATTATAATAATTTCTCCTATTCCCATTGAGTTATCTAAGGCAGTGCTACCACTGTATTTCCTGGTGGTATACTCCAGTAATTTTAAACCTTCTTTTTCCCAGGAACCCCCTGTAAAAAAATAATTTGTTCCCATGGACCCCCATGACTTAACCCAAGATTTAAATATTTAAATGTAGATTAAATTATTCAAACATTTAATTATTTAAGGCTTCTGGAGACTAGAATTCAAATCCCCACTCAGACACTGGGTGACCTTGAGCAAGTCACATTCTCTCAGACTTAGATGAAAGGCAAGGCAAACTCTCTCTGGACAGAGTTTGCCAACCCCCCCACCAATTTATTGTCATGAAATCAGAAGTGACTTGAAGGCACACAACAACAACAACAACAAAATGCCATTAGTGGAGGGAGCTTGTTACCCTGTTTTCTGGGGGTCCCGGGAGGGACACCTAAATGCGCTCTCAATTATTTGAGTTGGGGGAAATTAGCCAAGAGCACAAGCTAGCAAAACGAGAGGCAGGGCAATGGAGTGAGATCTTTCACCCAATGTCTGCTGGGTCAGGCCAAGTCAAGGAGCACACAGAATTGAAATAATAATTACGATCTTTATTAAAATACAATCAAACAGTGTATGCGACACACTGATGCAGAGAACTAAAGAAATAAGGGTTGGAGTGGGATAGAGGGATTTTTAGAGGAGTTGTTGGTTTGGGTAATACGATACCTGTCGTGAAGCCCAGGTAGATTACTGCGAACGTTCGAAGGTGCATGGTCTCAGTGCGTGGGACTGAGGGAAAGGCTCGCCCAGCACAATGGCAGCAAGGCTGGATGGAAATTGGGAGCGAGCCGAGTGATCCGAGGAAGGTCTCGAAATCAGGGGTTTTTAAAGAGGAAAATGTAGCCACAGGCTAGTCCATACTTGGGGAAAACAATGAGTTTCAGGTTGGAGACAAAGCCTCCGAAAGATCAGAATTTAGCATGATTGAGTTAATTCCGAATTGACAGTGGAATAGACAGTATGCAAACGCAGAGCGCTTGACAGGTGAGGATTCTTCTAATCAAGCTGCCTGCTAGGGGCGGGGAGTTCCTTGTATGTGGCGTGCATATGTAATGAGGGTACTTGCCTTGAGGTCTCCTGAAGCGGCAGTTTGGCTATTTCTGGCCAGCCTGTATTTGTTTTGAATATTGTTTTGAATAATATTTGAATTAGCAACCGAGCCTGTTTGCGTGCTTGCCTGGGGGCCTTGCACGCACGTGGAGAGGAATGGTGGAGGAAAGCCGAATTATTGATATCAAATGATATCTAATGTCACCCCAAGTGCAGCTTAGGAATTGCAGTAACAAGGTTGTTTTTAGGTATTATGTCTCCCCGCTTTGGAAACTGACTTATAACAACCCTAAGGTGATCTTATTATGGGGGTTTCCTTGGCAAGACTTTCTGCCTTTGCCTTTCTCTGAGGCTGCAAGAATATGACTTGCCTGAGATCACTGACTGGGTTTCCATGGCCAAGTGGGGGTGCAAACCCTGGTCTCCAGAGTTATAGTTTGGGTGCATGTAAATGCCTGCTGCTATGTCTCCTTCATCAGGAATGTGGCTGTGGGTGTTGGTGGTGTGATGCTGGTGGCAGTGGGGCCAAAACTGCATCCTCATTTACAAATGAAGGAGCAGTTTAGGCATGTACACATGCCTGCTGCTGTTGTTTTCCTGATGAGAGGGACATGATGGTAGGCGTGTGTGTGTGCCCAAACTGTTCCTTCATTTGCAAACAAGGGAGCAGCTTTGGCACTTGCAACCCCCCCATTGCTGCATCCCTGCTGCTGCTGTTGGTGGTGGTGTCCAGCAGCAGTGCTTTGTGGATCCCCTATGAAAGGTCCCAGGTTAAGAACCACAGGTGCACTCCATTAGCTAATTGCCAGGGCAGCTTTGGCTTCTATTTCAATAGGATGGTAAATCCACTCTGTGGTTTAGTGTTATGCTTTATCTCAAGAAGGCATCCTCAGATGAGGAAGACCAGAGCCAAGATAACAAGCTCCAATCAGTGCCAGAGGAGGCTGTTTGCACTGGTGTGGAACTGGCAGAAAGGGCATCCAGACTGTCCCATACCCAGATCCTTGCAAAAATCAGGAAGCGGATGCAGTACCACTTCATCCTGTTGAGTGTTGAAGACTGAAATGCCTGTTGTAAAATAATGCAAACTATCCCGCTCTTCCTTAAAATTAAAGCACTATGCAAATTAGGCCAGCTGTGCTGATTTACAGCAAGCTGTAAGTTAGCCCAGCTGAGGCCATTTCTTTCCAACAAACAACAGATCAAATACTCCCTTTTCTATCTCTCTCTTTTTTTTTTCATGTGTGTATTTCTGGAGCATAGTGGTATGAAATTTAGGTTATTTTTCTTCATGACTCCCTGACTGACACTCTACCCTGCTAAGACTGCTGTTCATGTTTGGACCTCAGATGGCCTTGACGATGTTCCTGCTTGCATTGCCATTCTGTGTATGACCCTGGACTGGCTTGATTTCTCCATTGTCTATTCCCATTGGCTATAGGTACACTTATCTGGGTACTTGCATCCTTCAACAGAACATTTCGTCCAAACTTTAAAAGGGATCCAAGGCCCTAAACCTCTATCCTCCAGTTCTTTTACAGTTCAGTTTAAAAGCTGAAGTGGATTTACTGTCCCACTGACATGGGAGCGACCAGCCATGGCTGGATAATTGTCCCTTGTGTAAAGAAATATTGTTGGTTCTCTTGCATTTACTACCAATTAGTTGCTTCCATTTGGTCTTTAGTTCTGCTGTTATGAGAGGAAAGGTCTCCCTATGCATCCCCCTTACACACATTACTATCATATTTATTAACGTTATAACCTTGGAACTAGCATTGTAAGTGAAGTCATGGTAAATAATTGCCTTTATTCATTCAGAGACACAGAAGAACAGGAAATGCAAGACACTAGAGCTTCCTGTTCTCCCCATAACTTTGTCATGGCCGGAGCTGCCTTTAATGTCGAGTGCTTTGATAATTGAAATGTTAGACTTTTGAAAACGGAATGAGTCTTGTTATTTTTCTTCTTGGTATGACACTTTAGGTTTTATGCTTTTAATCACCATCTGCTGTTCAATAAATGCCAAATTGCTCCTAATGGTCTCTTCTAGCATAGGGTTTTTAATTTGCTTTTGCACTCAGTGTTCATTATTGGCAATTCAATGCTTCTCATATAAGGTTTTCATTTTTTCACACAGTACCTTGGGTCCTTTTGAGGCAAATAGTAGATGCATATTTCTTTTTCTTTAAAAGAAATCATACACACATAGACACACAAACAAAGACACACACAGTTTAAAGCAGTAAAGGGATGTTGAGAGTCTATGAAATGTTCTCTTAGCAACACCAGTGATGGCAGCTTTTCCCGCAGAGCATAAAAGAATGCATAGCAATAGACCTAAGGAAAGCCTTGTGAGAGCCACTGGCATATTGGATTATATTAGAAAGTGAAATATAGAAAGAAATTAAGAAGATGGTGGCTGGTGGATGGGGTTCATGGTGAGGCTGAACATTTTTCCAAGTGCCCTACATGTCTGTACATAATGTGTAAGACAGCATACATTTAAACCTAGCAAATTTGCTTAACCTTTGGCAAAATATTTCCAGCTGCTATTTAGAAGTCTCCATAGAGCATGGAGTGGTAGGTATAGTTGTGTAAAGACTTTGAAAAACAACATAGATCCCAAATGAACTTTTTGTTTGTATGTACACTTACTTCACAGTACGTCCAATCAAAGTCAGTGCGGCTTACTTTGAGTAGTATTTCAAAAAAACATAGCTCTGTTAGTCTGTTGCAGTAAAAACAACCAAGTGTCATCTTGTGACACCTTAAAGACTAGTACATTTATTTTGGGATAGTTTCTTTGGACACAGTTCTTTTCATAGATGTACAAAACATTACCTCAGTTTGGCGGATAAATATACCATCTGTGACAGACTTCCTTTTCAAGCTGGCCCCACAGTTCCTAGCCTTGGAAACTTGTCACTATTACTTTGCCCTCTGGTCCCCCTTTAATTCCCCTGCTTGGATATGAAGTCCTAGTTCTCCAGGTGACCTCTCTGTGGCTTAGACCATTTCCACACTATCTTGTTATAGTGCTATAACATGTACAGAAAATGGAAGAAGGGGGAAACCACCAAAGAAGAATTTAAGCAAGTAGCCAGGAGATGTAGGGAGAAGGTCAGAAAGGCTAAAGCACAGAACAAACTTAGGCTGGCCAGAGACATTAAAAACAATAAAAAGGGCTTTTTTAAATATGTCCACAGCAAAAGGAAAAAGAAGGAGACGACAGGGTCGCTGCGCAGAGAAGATGGCGAATTACTCGCAGGGGGAAGAGAAAAGGCAGAACTACTTAACACTTTCTTTGCCTCAGTTTTTTCCCAGAAGGATACAAGCACTCAACCTGGCTGTTGGGGAGCAGGTGAGGAAGAAGGGGAAATGCGGCACATAATAGGTAGAGAGGTGGTACAGGAATACCAGGCCACACTAGATGAATTCAAGTCTCCAGGGCCAGATGAATTGCATCCTAGGATATTAAAAGAGCTGGCAGAGGTCATTTCGGAACCGCTTGCTATAATCTTTGAGAAATCTTGGAGGACAAGAGAAGTTCCAGCAGACTGGACGAGAGCAAATGTTGTCCCCGTCTTCAAGAAGGGAAAAAAAGAGGACCCAAATAATTATCGCCCAGTCAGCCTGACATCAGTACCCGGAAAGATCCTGGAGCAGACCATTAAGCAGTCAGTTTCTAATCACTTAGAAAACTGCAGTAATCACGAGAAGTCAACATGGATTTCTCAAAAATAAGTCATGCCAGACTAATCTTACCTCTTTTTATGATAGAGTTACTAGTTTGATAGATGAAGGGAATGCTGTGGATGTAGCATATCTCGATTTCAGTAAGGCCTTTGACAAAGTCCCCCATGACATTCTTGCAAAGAAGCTAGTAAAATGCGGGATGGACAGTGCTACTGTCAGGTGTATCTGTAACTGGTTGACTGACTGTTCCCAAAGGGTGCTCACCAATGGCTGCTTTTCATCCTGGACAGAAGTGACTAGAGGGGTACCCAGGGCTGTTCAATATTTTCATCAGTGACTTGGATGAAGGAATAGAGGGTATGCTCATCAAATTTGCATATGGCACCAAATTGGGAGGGGTTGCTAATACGCCAGAGGGCAGGATAAAAATTCAAAATGACCTTGACAGATTGGAGAGCTGGGCCAAGGCTAACAAAATGAAATTCAACAGAGAGAAGTGTAAGGTCCTACACTTAGGTAGAAAAAATGGAATACAGAAATATCGGATGGGGGACACGTGGCTGGATAGCAGTACGTGTGAAAGGGATCTAGGAGTCTTCATAGACCACAAGCTGAACATGAGTCAGCAGTGTGATGCGGCAGCCAAGGAAGCCAATGCAATTCTCGGTTGCATCAATAGGAGTATGGTGTCTAGATCGAGGGAGGTACTGGTACCACTCTACTCTGCTTTGATTAGACGTCATCTTGAATATTGTGTCCAGTTCTGGGCACCCCAATTCAAGAAGGACCTGGTCAAGCTGGAGCAAGTCCAAAGGAGGGCGACCAAAATGGTGAGAGGCCTGGAAGCCATACCCCATGAGGATAGACTTAAAGAGCTGGGTATGTTTAGTCTGCAGAAGAGAAGGTTAAGAGGGGACATGATAGCCGTGTTTAAATATTTGAAGGGATGTCATGTAGAGGAGGGAGTGGGCTTATTTTCTGCTGCTCCAGAGACCAGGACAAGGAGCAATGGATTCAAGCTGCAGGAAAGGAGATTCCACCTGAACCTCAGGAAGAACTTCCTGACGGTCAGGGCTGTCTGGCAGTGGAATATGCTGCCTCGGAGTGTAGTGGAGTCTCCTTCCTTGGAAGTTTTTAAGCAGAGGCTGGATGGCCATCTGTCGAGAGTGCTTTGAGGGTGTTGCTGCATGGCAGAGGGTTGGACTGGATGGCCTGTGTGGTCTCTTCCAACTCTACATTTCTATGATTCCATGATTCCACTTTCAACATCCTATGGAATCCTGGAGTTTGCAGTTTAGGGAGGGGCATTTAGAGTTCTCAGCCAGAGAGCTCTTTGGCTTCAGTGAACTACAAACTCCAGAATTCCACAGGATGTTGAAAGTGGAATAATAGCACTATAAAAGGGTAGTGTGGAAATGGCCTTAGTGTTTGTGTTAGATTTGTTATGTTTTATGGTAAGCGTGATTTACCCTTGTTTCAGGGTAAATGATGCTGTTCAGGGTCAATTTTACAAAATAATAAATAGTTTAACTTTATTTAATAATGGACAGAATCACTGCCGCTAGGTTCCATTTCTTAGTTATAAATGGTTAAACTGTTCAAATTAAGTTATGTCAGACCCCTTTCCTTAAATCTACTCAGACACCCAGAACTCATACACTGTGCTTACACTCTCACACCTGACTCCTTTAACAGTCTATTTCCAATGAACTCTCCTCCTCCTTGTTTAAATCCTTTTCCCTCTCACTGGAGCCCCCCTCACAGAATTCTCTGTGATGGAATTGGCTAATCTCAGTTATTTGTTCCTTGTATCCAGGAGTTCTTAAGTAACATTTTGTCAAGTTCTCTTTCTCTTCAATTGCTTCCTATTCTTGGATGCATAGGAAATGCAGAGAGTGAGCTCAGGGAACACTGAAATTCAGAATGGAAAGACAATAAATAATTACTTTAGCTGTAGCCTTATGCATGAAATTTAGAATCACAGAATCATAGATTCTTAGCATTGGAACGGACCAAAAGGGACATCTAGTCCAACCTCCTGCCATGCAGGAATACACAACACTTGTTAAATAGCTACAGCACTCTTAAAATATGCCCATCCAACCTCTGTTTAAAGACCTTCAAAGACAGAGATTCCACAACCAGCAGGGACAGTCTATTCCTCTGTATACTTCTTACAGTAAGAAGTTCTTCGTAGTGTTTAGGTGGATTCTCTTTTCTTGTAATTTGAATTCATCAGTTGGTGTTTTAGCCTCTGGAGCAGCAGAAAAACAAATTTGCTTCATTTTCTAGATGACATCCCTTCAGATATTTAAAGATGGCTCTCATGCACCTCTCAGTTTTCTCTACTCCAAGCTAAACATATATGGCTCCTTGAGTCATTCGTGATTGGTTTCCTGATCTTTGATCACTTTGGTTGGCCTTCTTTGGACATGTTCCAGCTTGTCAATATCCTTCTTGAAGTGTGATAACCAGAAGTGGACACAGTATTCTAAATGAGATCTAACCAAAGTAGAATAGAGTGGGGCTACTGCTTCCCTCGATCTAGGCATTATACTCCTGTTGATGCAACCCAGAATTGCATTTGTGTTTTTTGTTGCTGCATTACACTACATTACATTATGTGTCTTGACTCATGTTTAGTTTGTAGTCTACTAAGACTCCTATATCTTTTTTCTATGTACTGGTTTCAACCAAGTGTCACCCATCCTACCTTTGTGCACTTCATTTTTCATGCCTAGATTAAGTACCTTACATTTATCTCTGTTGAAATTCATTTTGTAAGCTTTGGTCCAGTTTTCCAATCTGTCAAGGTAATTTTGAGATCCCATCCTCTGGGTAGCTACTCCTTGTAATCTGATGTCATCTGAAAATTCGATAAGCATGCCTTCTATTCCATCATTTAAGTCATTTACAAAGATGTTAAATAACACTGGGCCCAGGACAGAACCCGAACACAGCCCACTAGTCACTTCTCTCCAGGATGAAGAGCAACTGTTGGTGAGTGCTGTCTGTGTTCAGTCTGTCAGTCAACTACAAATCCATCAAGCTATAATGCTATCTAGCCCATCGTTCACTGGCTTGCCTGCAAGAACATCACGAGAGACCTTCTCTTTATATGTTGCCATTTATCAAGCTGGGCAGATATAGCATAACTTTAATTGCTAGTTCCAGTAGCAGTGGAAGAATGAGCTGTACCCAAGTGTTGATTTACTATCTAGCAATTGATTTGATTCAGTGGGACTAGAAATTGGATTTAGGCATGGGTTATGTTTCATCAGACAAATTGCTTGTTAATGGTCCAGAATTGTTGGTGAATGTCTATTTAATGAAAACTAGTTTCAAAAGCAAGAATCATGCAAGGGCAACAAGACCTTCCCATGTGCCCCCACCCAATAAGAGGAGGGTAATAGTCTGAGCGTTGGACTACAACCCTGGAGACCAAGGTTTGATTCTTTGTTTGGCCATGGAAACCCACTGGGTGATCTTGGATGCATCACACACTCTCAGCCCCAGAAAACTCTGTGATAGGTTTGCCTTAGGGCTGCCAGAAGTCAGAAATGTCTTGGAAGCATACAACAACAACAAGAAATAACTTAAAATGTGCATGTGTGGGAACAGGCATTTAAGCAGAGCCCTGAATTGGAATCCTCTATAGCACTTACGAATGCTTAACCTAGGGTTACACACTTGTGACTACTACTGTTATTCATGAAAGTCCCCTGGTCCCTACCTACTGGGCAGCACACACTGTGATCAATGAGAGCCTATTCCTCTATCACAGTGGTTCTCAACCTGTGGGTCCCCAGGTGTTTGTAGACTTCAGCTCCCAGAAGCCCCAGCCACTATGGTCAATGCTCAGGGCTTCTGGAAGCTGAAGTCTAGAAACATCTGGGGACCCACAGGTTGAGAACCACTGCTCTATCAGCTGAGAAGCCATGCATGAATGATCTCTAGCATGAAGGGAATTTGCAACAGGGTCCTGCTTTTGCCTGTCACACTGGAGATTACTCATGGGAGGGGGTGGAAATGGTAATCAGCTACTTCCCAAGTGTCAGGGAAAGGGCCCCTATTGACTGCAGCAGCTACCTCCCAGTAAGTAGGAACTGGAAGGCTGGGCCAGGATGCACTTTGTAGCACCAGAGTTATGCATATGTATCTCCCATGTAGGATTCTGGCCTGAGAGATCTGAACTGAAACCATGGCATGTGTATGTTTACATATGTATTTTTCTGGAGATCAGATATGAGGCAGTGCATTGGTTACCTTGCTGAAGGACAGCACTGCTTGACTTCAGTGTTGCTCTGCTTGTATATTTGTGAATAAATAAAATATTACAAAACCCTCATAAACCTTCAGTGATCTGTTCCAAAAGGAAATCAAATTTGTATAGAGTGACACCCTGCAGCTTAAGCTTCTCACTCCTTTGGAAATGGAAAGTGCATAATAGCACATTTCCTGGAATGGCGTGACTCCACCTCCTTGGTAGTTGTTTTGATACCTGTTGTCCACACTGTCTACTCATATGAGTGCCCTTTAGACTTGTTGTCAGCAGTGAGGAAGTTATATACCCATGACTAGTTTCCCTGCAGGTGGCAGAAACTATAAATTACCCACCTACATAGGTAGATGCCTGTAAGACTAAAAAGGCATGCCAAGTAAGCCTGAGTAGCAGCTTCAATGACAGATCTTGCTTTTATGCATAACTAAAAAAACCAAAAGCAATCTTTATACATCCTGATCTGAAACAGCAGCAAAGGTAGGGGAGACAATCAAGAAAATTTAGTGAGTCCCAGAGAAAAACTGTATCATTTATTTCTGTGTGAAAATATATTTGCTATACATATTTAACATATTTAACATGGCATTTTCATTACCACAAAGGCATTGAAAATCATTGAGCTATGTAGAAAGCCTTGTTACTGTAGTTTCTAATCCGGATCTGTGGCATATTAGATATCATTTGATATCAAGAATTTGGCCTTCACTACCCATTCCTCTTCATGTGCTTGTGAGGCCCCTGGACAAGTACGCACACGGACACAGCCGAAAATAGCTGAACAATACAAAATAAATCCAGGCAGGCCAGTAATTGCCGGACTGCAGCTTCAGGAGACCTCCAGGCAAGTACTCTTTTAAAGTCACATTATGTATGCATGCAGCATACAAAAGGCTCCCTGCCCCGAGCAGACAGCTTGACGAGCTGAATATCCAACTGTCAAGCACTCCTTGTTTGCATACTGTCTGCGCTATTGACAACGCTGTCATAATTCCATCATACAAAATACGGACCTTTCAGAGGCTTTGTCTCCAGCCTGAAACCCATTGTTTTCCTTGGGAATGGACTAGCCTACAGGCACATTTTCCCCTATAAGACCCCCTAATTTTGAGCGTCTCTTCGGATCGCTCTGACTTCCATTCCGCCTTGCTGTCACTCCGTTCGATGAGCCTTCCCCTCAGCTTCCACGTGCTGAGAATCTCCGCTTCAACAGACTTTTCTTCAGATAACCCAGGCTTCAGGATCAGGTGTAGTATTTCCCCTGAAAAATCCCTCTTAAAATCCTCTATTAAACTCCTACCTTTCTTTCATTAGGTCTGTGTGAGTGTTTGCATACATACGTTTTCACTGTGTTCAAAATAAAGAAAAACAATTTTAATTTATTTCTGTTTGATTATTGACTCGCCCTGACCTTGTAAACATTGGGTCCAAGATCTTGCTAGGTTGTCCTGCCTCTTGCATTGCTTAGCTTGTGCTCTTGCTAATTCCCATTCCCCGTTATTTGGAGCACATTGAGGTGTCCCTCACGGGACCCCAGAAATCAGGGTAACAGCCTCTCACTGTAAAGGCAGAAGCAAAGCAAAACAAACAAAAAACAAAGCAAACAACAACAACAACAAAAAAACACTATCCAGAAGACTTTGAAAGTATCCAGGTGACAAACCTTCCACACATTCAAAGTTACCTATTGATTGAAAAACACCTGAACTCAAAGGAAACACCTGCCTCATCAAAGGTTTTGTGGATAGAACCAATACCGTCACCAAGGCAAGCAGGAAAGGCTTGCTGCTGACAATCAGATACTTGGTTAGAGAGATGTCTGCTGAAAATTTTCTGCAGCCCTTTTCAGGGTAGAGTAGTGAGAAATTTATCTATTGTTGATTCAAGAAATCCATATCTTTAACTAGTCCAATATAATTTATTCTGAAAGTCTGTAAGTGGGTTAAAAACACTCCACAATACTCCAATGGTATGAAGCAACTATGGACTGACTTGAAATGTTTCTGTGAATAGAACCACTTGTGCATAGATCCAGGGCACAATCTGTCTAAAGACCATCCCTTTGAATTCCAGGGTTGGGCAGTCCTTCAGAGGCAATGCAATGTGGTGGACAGAGTATTGGCTTTGGAGAAGGAAGTTTGGGGTTCAAATACCTACACAGTAGTAAAGCTCAGAATGTGACCTTCCTTCCTCATTTTGCTCAGCCAAATCTAACTTCAAAGTTATTATGAAAATAAAGTGAGCTCACTGAAGAAAGAGGCAGTGAAAACTGTCCATTGGTTTCATTTTCTCATTCTTCTCTTGAAGATAATGCTCCTCATCTAAGAATAGTATGGACATAAGATATCAAATGCAATTGGATAACAGTAAGGGAAGGAAATAAGAGAAAGATTGCCATTTTATTTTCAAGAGGCAATGAAAAGAATGACAGGAGCAAACAAGTGAAAATGTTAAATTGGGATCTGATTTGCTTTTTGAAAGATATTCATTATAAGTTAATTCATTAATGGTATTTGTTGAGGGTTGAGACAGAAAAAAAACAACTCATTTGCAAGTAATTAAAACAGGATTACTTTCGAAGTACAATTTCATGTGCTGATGAAACATTTATATTTGAATTACTTTTAATCCACTTGAAAGGCAAACTTAGATGTTTCATCAGCAGATAAATTGGCTATTTTGTTAATTACCAATTAACCAATATTTCAGTTCAACATCTGCATTCAAGAGAAAATTAAGGGTTTTCTTATCTTCTGAAAATGAAGCCTCATGAGGCCTTGATCTTAAGTGAATAATTTTACTCTTCTGATTTCTAGGATTTCTTTTCTGCCCAGCTCCTCAGGTGATACTACAGGCTTACAAATGATGCTGGTTCTTAACATTTGTTACAGCTACCCAGGTATGTGGGAATCTGACTGCACAATCCTTATCAGTTTGTTAGACTGGATCGAGTAATGAATAAACATATACAAGACATCAGGATGATGGTATAACATCAGTTGGGCAGACACTGAAAACAAAACAAAAAAAATGACAGAAATAAGATGATTTCAAGCATCATGTTAATTTTCATTGCAGTATATACTCATCAATTCAGATCCTATGTATGTTTTCTTTTCCTATCTCCTTTCTCTCTTCCCCCTCCCTTCTTTGTATTTCTATTTTAACAATTATTTTTTTAAAAAAATCAGTTATACTGTAATTTTATGCAAGCTTATTTACAATAAATGAAATTGAATGGGACCTCCTTCCAAATCAGTAGTCAACAACTTCCAGACATCTAGGGGCAAACATGCCGCCAAGACCTTGGAGAGTTACATTCCGTGCACTGCCCTGATTCCCCATTTTTTTTAAACTCAAAGGAAGCCGTTTTATCTCCTGAGAAGCATCGAGGGAATTCACTATGTTTATTGTCCCTGTACTTTTGGGAGTGAGTGTAGTGTAGTGGTTTGAGTGTTACTTCCCACTCAACCATGGAAACCCATTGGGCAATCTTGGGTTTATCACACACTCTCAGCTCCAGAAAACCCCATGGTAGGTTTGCCTTATGGTTGCCATGAGTCAGAAACAACTTGAAGGCACACAACAACAACAGCTGTTTCAGGCCTGGGAAGTAGAGGTTCTTTTTGAAAACCAGAAGTGAATGGAAGTAACTTAAATACCCTTCCAGGCCTAAAACAGCTCAGTCCCCCCACAAATGGATAGTGAAATTGTCTCTTATACTCCCCAGAAGATATACAGTAATTATTTGAAGAAAAAAATGTATGTGTTAAGGCAGTGAACAGTGCAAGGGACATGGCAACCTGCAGGTGACACTTTGGCAACTCACGTTCTAAGTTGACATGCATAGAGTCAGGCTGTAGGCGTAGCACGACCTCGACCGGAGGTCGTCTACACCTTAGAGTGCGCAGGGTTGGTTTAAAATTTGAGGTTCCATACCTCAAACCGCCCTGACGCAGCCGTAAGGGGTGGCGCCGCGTGTTTTTAAAAACCACATTTCATGTGGTTTTTATTAAACACAAGCGTTCTACCCCATCGCAGCGCCCCAATGTAGATTTGCAGGCACATGCAAGTGCGTGCCTGCAGAGCTGCCGGGGGTGGGCGTCCAGCTGGCGAGCTTCTCCGGTTGGCGGAGAGCCTCCGGAAGCTGGAAGCTGCCATTTTGGGCGCCGCCGGATGCCACCGGATGCCACTGGAGTGTGGAGCGGCGAACGTGCGCTGCTCCTCGCGGCGATGGAGTTACCCATATTCAAATAAGCTCCGTTTCCGCGTGCGCTGCCCAGTTTCTCCCCCCGCGTGTGAAAAGGGCCTTAGTTTATGCTATAATTTAAAGCATATGATTCTGTCTGTTTACACTCTACAAATCTATTTTTTTGATCACAGAGTTGTCAACCTTGATGTATCATCTGATCAGACCAAAATGGAATCTGTCGAAAAGTTTTGCACTATCCACTGTCAAATGCCTGGTTCAAATCTTACCTGAAACAATTAGATTGTGTCAGGTAAGCCTTTTGTCATATTGGTAATATGAAAATGAAGATATTGTATTATTGGATTGCTAACATAATTACTCAGGTAATGTGTGAGAAGCATTTCAAGTATTAATGGACTTTCCTATATAAATACAAGATATATTATTGCAGTTTGGGACTTGTTAACTAATGGGCAAAGGCACTCACCTCAGTCTAGTGCTATATGAGGCAAACCCTTTCCTTATTTTCATACAGCAGTCCTTTAAACAGCGCTTCTGATGTAGAAGACTGGCAATTTTTCATCCCAGTGTGCCACAGATTGTGACATATTTGTACCATTGGCTTCACTTATTTCTGTTTCACCTAGAAACTCACTGTGAACAAACAGTTGATGGCTTACAGACTTTCCTTGGCCTTCAGTGAGGCTTTAGATAGTGCTGCTTTAAACTAACATCTGGTTTTCCATTCTGTATCTCTCTTTCTCTCTCTCTCTCTCTTCATCATCACCATCATCATCATTTCTCTCTTTCTCTCACTTTCTTCTGCCAGTGATTTTCTAAAAAGCTAAATGCACTTTCTGGAAGCCTGGAACCAAATCTGAGCTCCAAGATTCTGCTTAGTCTTTCTCTTAATACAATTTTTCTCAACTGAATGCTTCCCCACCAACAGGTGTAAGATGAAGATGTAGGAATCCTACCCTAGAGCAAAGTTAAAAATGCAGAAATTCAGTCACAAATCTCCTGATGTCATGCCTAATTTGTCACACACCCAGTCCTCTCAACCAGGTAACAGTTCTAAAATGTTGCCAACCCTGTCTTTCTCATTTATAGAAGAGAGAAAGATCAACCTTCAAAAGCCACAAAATCCTAATCCACTGAGGATACCACACAGAAGGGGACTTCATCTGGCTCACTTAGCTACCTTTCTGGAAAATTATATTTGATTTATGATTTTTTTAAGCAGAATATCATTATTGCTTTGAAATCATATCCTCTTTACATCTCAGTGTAACCTCTTAGTGTACACAAAATGTAACAAAATATTTAATTGGATTTTAATTGGAACTGAACACCTGTAAAAAGGATACTTAGTGTTCTAAAGAAGTTTTAAGTCCCCCTTCCCCATTCTGGAAGCACACTCCTCGTTTCTCAAATGATAAAATATTTATCTGTAATTTAATCAAGCAAAGCTGTTGTTTTTTTTCACTGGATATTTTTCAAAATGTCAGATCATAAAGCTGCTTGAAAAAATGAAACAGTGAATAACTCTCAGTGGTTTACAAACAATATTTTGCTAACCATTCAAAATGAGACAGAGCTGAAAGAACAGCATTAATTCAGACTGAAATTGGATGAGAGCCTATTTCTCACTGAAAAATTATTATTTCAGTATTGGGATGATTGTAAATGCTATAGTGAGAAACTATGTACTTGTCCAGCCAAAACCAAATGTAGTGCAATACTTTGTGTGCCTACTAATTTCTAGGTGTGGCTATGAAAGCTGGAGAGTGAAGAAAGCTGACAGGAAGAAAATCAGCTTGTTTGAACTGTGGTGCTGGAGGAGAGTTCTGCAGATCCCATGGACTACTAAAAAGACAGATAAATGGGTCTTCTTAGAACAAATCTGTTGGAAGATGCAGCAACTTCTGCACCTGTTCCTGCTGTTTCATTAGGGATAAAATGACTTAGCCAGAAGGAGATTTGGAACGTGACCTTTCTTTTCTTGCCTGCTTGCTTGGTCTGTCTGCCACCTGTCTCAGAGTATTATGGGCAGATTTCATCATCTAGGTCAGCCAGATTACTCAAATCACTGCCCTTTGTTGAACAAGAGAATTAACCTGCAGCTGACCACTCCCCCTTTTGCGTCTGGCCTCTGCCATGTGCTCTAGAGTCACAAAATCATAGAGTTAGAAGGGGCCTTATGGGCCATTGAATCCAACAGCCTGCTCAGTGCAGGACCTTAAAGGATCCCCACCAGGTAAGTGTGCAGACTCTTCTTGAAGATGTCCAGAGAAGGAGACCCCACCACCTTTCTAGGCAATCAGTTCTATTACTAAACTGCTTAAACTGCTCTTAGTCTCAAGAAGTTCCTTCTAACATTCAAACCATCAGGCCTGGTCCTAGCCTCTAGGGCAGCAGAGAAGAAACCTGCCCTCCTCTCTGTGCCAGTCCTTGAGGTATGATCATGTCACCCTTCAATCTTCCCTTTCCTTCACCATGCCCATCTCCCTCAACCTTTCCTCATGTGTTTTGTTCTCCATGCCTCTTATCATTCTCATTGCCCTTCTCTGAATGGGTTCCAACTTGTCTATATCCTTCTTAAAATGAGGTGCCCAGAACCAGAAGACAGACTCCCTCTGTCTTCACAGAGGAAGTATAAAGATAGTAGGCAAGGTATGTTGGAGCATGTGTGCCTATTATCTTTACTCTTCTAGAATAGGTCAGGGAAGATCAGGCTATTCTATCTAAAGAATAGAATTAGTTAATAAACATTTCTCTTTCTGTGGATGTTAAAACCTATTTTCTGCCTCAACTTGGTTCTTGCAAATTCATCTTCCTAAGGTGGATGCTTCCACTCTAGCTGGCCTTTCCAATAAGAATCTTTCTGCATCCAACCCATTGGATAAAATCAAGCCTGAACCCTCACTAGAAGCAAACATGAACTGTTGTACTTGGGGCATAGCATGAGACGACATGACTCATTGGAAAAGACAGTAATGCCAGACAAAGTGGAAGGAAAAGAGAGAGACCACACTACAGGTGGATTGAGGGAAACCACAGTCCTGAGTTTGCAAGACCTGAGCATATCAGTTGTTGACCAAGGGTCTTGGAATTCTCTCACTCATAAAGTCACTGCGAAAGCAGACTTGATGGGAAAAAAACCAATTACAGCAAACTAAAACATATGTTCCACTTGTTTCAGCAGGGCTTACTCGTAAGAAAGCGTATATAGCAAGTGAGTTTATTCCTTTGATGCTAGGGTTGAAATTCCTCAGTTGGTATCTGTTGGTGTCTGGGTGCTGGCAGAGGGCAGGACTGGAAGGAGCCAGCACTGGAAGTGGGTTCCCTCTGTCTTCCCCTTATTCTATCCTTCTGTCTGCCACTATCCTTCTCTCTCTCTTTTTCTTCTCCTCACGTCTTCCTTTCTCTCTTCTTTCCTCCTTGCCCAGCTCTTTGCATTTCTTTCCTCTGAGACTTAGGTCTCATTAATTTCAGTGGGACCTTTAAAGCACAGATAACTTTCTTTGGACTGGAGACCTGCAAATTGGTGAAAGTACTGGACACTTTGTTCATTCATATTAACTGCTGGAATCTGTGGTGCAAATTGTGGAAAATCACTGAAATTGTGACATTCCTTAAATATGTGCACATGAGAGGAGGAAGGCTATGTACTTTTAACGGTTTTTGAGATCCTGTTATGAAGAAGTAGCAGAAGGTCTGTCATTTATAGCAGGGCAGATGGTTCATAGAGGAACAAATGCATGCCCTCCAACTGTCCTGATTTCACAGGGAAGTCCTGATTAATCCTCTGTTGTCACACTTTCTCACTTGCTTTTAAATTAACCCAGTTTCTCTCTTCTCCTCCTCCTACTTCCTTTTTTTCCCCAAAGCTTCCCTCACTTGCTGCAAACCAAGTTCAAAGTGTTAAAATACTTTGCACTTAGGTGACTCAGTTGAGAGGAGAGGGAGATGTGAAATCTTGCCCTACCTATAAGGTACAGGTAAAAGCACACTATAACAGTCTCTCCCAATTTGTGTGTTCTTCTTCATTAATAACTTCGCCATCTTAACCACACTCAAACATTGCTTGGCCACATGTACCCCAACGTCCATTTACGAAAACCTGGAGGATATGCAAATGTTCAATACGAAAACTCTATGAACAGATTGGAAAGCTTGAAAACGTAACTCTTTCGGGTCACAACTCCAAGAATTCTTTTAGCCAACATGGTGAGGGGTGCCTCACCTTTTGTATCCATGTTGCCCTTCGGCATGGTAAAGTCTGAATACAAGTTAGAATGTGATGGAATATTGGGAACTCTTCTTTACATATACTGATTGGCAGCTAGATAAAATGTGGACATAAACGCTTACAATTGTCGTTCACTACCAGCTACTGGATTTCCCTCTAAAATAGATTTATTTATATAATTTAAGATGTATGTGTTATGGAGAGGGAAGTGTACTATTTACCCACTCTAGATATATTTATGCTTTCAGATGCTGGGATTACTTGGCATTTCATCATCATCATCATCATCATCATCATCATCATCATCATCATTTTGTTACCCTGAAGTGTGGGTGACTTAGGGGTCCACTCATGATGCCAGCACTTCCGTTCAAAGGTGGGGAATTATTAGCTTAAAATTAGGAGGCCTGTGAGAAGGGGTTAGCCTAACCTAATGAGATCTTTCCACCAATGTTTATGGAGTCTCACACAAGGAAGAACCAGCCAGAGATCCAAAATAAGCTAAACTATTTCTTATTAAGGTAATTAACAATCACACTCAAGATGTCATGAGCCCGGCTGATTCAGACGGGGACTCGTAGTTAGACTTGGACTCCCAGCAGGGGGAGGATCCTTTGGAGGGAGAGGGGGCTCCTTCAGAGTCAAGGGAGGGGCCTGCCAGCAACCCCACAGTAGTCCCAGAGCCAGATCCGGAGCCAGTGCCTGCAGCAGATGAGACCAGTGTTTCTGGCTCGGCAGAAGCTGCTGTTTCTGACTCCAGCCTGGAGTTTGCAGAAAACCCTCCCTCCACGTTTCTCCAGAGGTGGCTGGAGAAGGAGGCGGTTCGCAGATTGCAGCAGCTGCGAGAGAAGTGTCTGAGGGCCTCCAGCTGTGAGCTGGACCAACGGACATTTGATCAGCTCCAGCTGGGCTACAGCCTGTGTATTTAAGGCAGATGCTGAGGGAAGTTTGGCACGGGGCAACAACCGTCTACCACCCGCGAAGCTGCACCCTGTGTCATGGGCTTTCAGTTCCAGGCTAATCCTTGCTGTTGAGTTAGCTGCCTGTGTTTGTTTTGGGTGATGTAACCTCTTGATTACTTTATTACTAAAAGTCATAACCCAGCTCCCACCTCTGTGTCTGCTTAAGCCGCTGTCTGACATTGACACAAGGCACACGCACTCACATAATCACACAAGGCTAGCTGATGGAGAGTGGGTGATGAGGATGATTTTTACCAGTCCAGAAGAGTAGCAAAGAAACAGCTATGTGGCTTTGACTCATGTCTAAGGACAGAATTCATTCAGTCAGTATCTCCCTCTTGTCCAGCTTGGCCGTTCAGTAACATCAGGGTACATTTTATATCAATGCCAATTAATATATCTTGCCAATTAAATTGTATTCTACCAATTAAACCATATCAATGTGTGGTGTTGTATGCCCTGGTAACAATAATAAAATATATATTCAGACTTCATTTATGGATGGAGTTTGCTTATAGGCTCAAGAGGCTGAAACTGCATTGTGCACTGACATTGTACCTGTGTATACTGTGCACAATGTACACATTTGAAAATGTTGTGCCCAGTTTGTTCTAGAAAGTTTCACATTTTACAAACTTTCTCCAAGAGCTCATTCTACCATATTCTGTCTTGGGCATTTGCCATCACCAATGTTATAGCTATAAAACAGGGTTAATAACAAAATGCTGACACCATTTTTTAAAATAAATCTTGGTCTAATTCTGTTGCAATAAAATGTTAGGCAGAGAAACAGAAAATCATATTTGATGTGACATATTAGCCACCAGCCGTTTTCTAGACCACAGCTGGAAAAAAAATTAGGACAAGTATATAGTTGTTCATAGTTCCCCACCATGCCACCATGTGAGAAAAGCTGACAGCCTGTAGCATACCCCGGGAATGTATTTGCTATTTTGATCATGTGGTTTGGCATTTTTTATTTTGCTTTTTGTAGGCTATATGTACAGCACCAACCTTGATGTCAAACTGGATAATGAACAGCAATATTCCCTCTCAGAAAGGAGAAAAAAAATCAAATAACTGTCGTGTTGAATTAGAACTCTTGCAGATAAGAAAATGCTTTGATTAAGCCCATGGCATAGTTCTTGGGGTATGTTTCAGCTTTCAAATATTCAGAATCTCTGATGCATTTTAATTTTTTAAAGAGATATTAATTAATTAATTAATTAATTAATTAGTTTTATAGCTCTTTTAATGTACATTTCTGAAACAGTGTGCATTATAGATAGTCACATATACAGACAGAAAGACAGGTGACTGAGCTCTGCACACAGCATTTTGGTCCTCTTGACCCAGAAAGTACAAAAGTATTGTGACAGAGTAAAGACTATGGCCCTTTCCGCACGAGGAAATTAAGACGGGCCAACGCATCCTGTCATGGAGGTCGTCTGCACCTTGGAGTGGACTAGTTTTGGACTATTTACCTTAGTTCCGCACCTAAGTCTGATTAAATAGGCCCCCAAGTGGTCCTCCAGCGCGCTATCTGAAAACGGAAAAAAACTGGTTTTTCAATTTGCTGGAGCTTGCCAATTCATATTTCCGCAGTGATGCAGATGCGCACATTCGCACCAATGTGAACCGGTGATCAGCGGAGGGCGGGCTGTGGGTGTGGTCAGCTTCAGCGGTTGGTCCAGATCCACAAACGACAGGAAGCCACCATTTTCTAAGCCTCACCAGTGTGGATCTATGACCTCGCACTGCTCCGAATCAGCGTGGTACATACATACAGCCCTGCAGAAGAGCTTAAGGGAAAGTCCGCGTTGCTTCAACCCCAGAAGAACCGTTAAGGAACGGCACACAACGATTCACTGGCCTCGTGTGTAAAGGGCCTACATAGACCAAAACAGTTTCCAAAAACATAGTTGTGTTAATCTGTCCCACCAAAAAGGAAGAAAAAAAAAGGAGCAGAGAAAGAATGTAGCAGCAGCTTCAGGGCTGATTTGTTTTAGCAGAAGGTTTGTTGGAGTTCAATTCACTTCTTCAGAAACATTGATAGAGTTAATATCTAGCCACAGGTATATTAGTAGTTACCTAGAACTGTGGGAACTGGCCATTACAGCAGGCCATAAGAGTATGCAACGGAATCCAGATCAGCTATAGCAGAAATACAGAAAGAAGGATGGTTTTTGTCATTTGGGAAAGTCCTGACAAACAATATGCCCCAGATATTCCCAAGCAAAACCTAAACATACTTTCACTTAAGACACTTAAGACTGTGGCTCTGATATAGAAAATAATAACCAGCTTATCAAAGCTCAAGCTGAAATAATTATTCTCTACTGGATGTTATGAAAATAATTCATTTAATAGATGTAGATCCCTGAGAACATAAATTTCTGACTATTGCTGGAATTATACGCAGTGTAGTGCATTAACCAAAGAACCAGGCTTCATTTAATAACACCTGAACTAGTTTATGTAAACATATTGAAACTTGTTTCTTTTCTTTCCTTCTTTTTTACATCGTATGAAAAGGTACTATGCTTCCTGTTCCAAATGGTTAATAAAGATGTTTTTCCCCTCACAGAGCTGTAATAGTGCATTTGGATTACTGTCATGCACTGTGCATGGGGCTGCCTTTGGAAACTGGAAACATCAGCAGGTCCAAAATGCTGCCGCCAGGTTGCCAACTGGAGCAAGTTGAAGGGATGACATAAGCCCCTTGCTAAAACAACTCCACTGGCTGCCAGTTGGTTTCCAGGTAGAATTCAAAGTGCTGGCTATGATTTTAAAGCCCTGCAGGCCTTGGGACTGGACTATATGAAGATGTTTTCTAAGATCTGTAGAACAAAGCTTTCTCTCAGCCCCATCACCATTCCAGGCATGTCTGGTGAGGACATGGGAGAGAGTTTTCTTGGTGGCTTTTCCCTTCACCAGGAGATCTGGTTGGACCCTTCACTGCTCTCTTTCTGCAGGCAGGTAAAGACCTTTTTATTAAGGAAGATTTTGGTTTTTAGTCTGTTGTGGCAGATAAAGCTTTAATGGTGTATATGTGCAGTGTTTTTCTTTTATTATGTCTCCAAGATATTTAATGCTGAATACAGAAAGTGCCTGTATCCAGTTCCATCTTCACTATAGTTTGTGAGTTACAGTACTCTCTGATGAAATACCAGTAAACTCATTGCCAGGTCTGAAAATAGCACCCATTCTGTGAATAGTGGAATATACCTCTAGGATCACACAATACAAGTAGAAAAAAGTATTGTGGTGATGCCTCAAGCAAATTAAACCCAAACACTCCTTAGTCACGCTTCAACAAGTCATCCTGGCCAGAGTTGGGAAAAGTTACTTTTTGGGGACTGTAACTTCTGTAATACCAGTCCTCGTACTGCCTGCAGGATTCAGGGCACAGAAAGTCCAAAACTATCTTTTCCTAGCTCTGGTCACCATCCCCAGAAAGCTTGATGAATTCTGAGAAGTTGTAAAGCAAGGATATATATTAAACTGACCCACCCCCAGCTTTGAGCTCAGAATTGAAAGCAGGTTGTTATTCAGATCCAAAGTTTCATTGTGTCATTGTCAGAAGAAATGGACTAGGTTTCAGAGCCTGAAAGGGAGGTTGGCAATAAATAGCTGGAGGAGCATAACTGAAGAGAATAGACACTTTCCTCCAAGCCTGATTTCCACAGGAAATAAGTAACGTTCCATTCTACTGCTTCTGCAGAGTGGCACAGGGGAGGTACAGACAGGAAAGTACCGGAAGTACATAGCCAGCCTTATCATTAGCCACAGGGAGAGTGCTGCCTGTGAAAGCATATTTATGGTGTTATTCAAAAGAAGAATGATTATCACTTTTTTTTTTCTTATAATAGAAACACACACATACATATCACATCCTTCAACATTTCACAGATGAAAATGAGGACACATGGGGCTAAGCAAAATCAGAGTGTGGTCAAGATGGCAAAAAGTGAGGAAAAACACACAAGCTGGGAGAGGCTACTGGGAAGGACAAGACTACCCTTTCCTCCTTCCTGAGGTGAGTGCAAACTACTTTTGCATTTTAAACTCAGTTTGCAGCAATTGAAGTAAGCTGAAGACAAAGGAGGAAACAGAGGAAGACAAAGAAACTGCACCCTTTTAAAAGGAGCTGAAAACGTGGGAAAATCAGAACTGTCTTTGCCAAAACAGGAGAGCTGGAGGCTATGACACACATGTGAACACATAGCTAGGGATGAGGAGAGGTGTGCATGGAACAATTTGCCTATAGTATCAAAACAATTTTCCTGTTTTTGCGTACTATGCACCTTGACATGCCTGAACAGTAATGCTGCTTCTTGTCATGTTACCAAATAAATGAAAGCTACAATGCACAGGAAAAACAAAACTAGAGAGATTCTCTTTCATAGCTTATTTTCTTTATATAGTGATGATGAAGGTGATGATGATGATGGGCATGGGCATGTATGTGTAGCCTGATTTGTAACAGTCCAGACACAGGTTTTGCAACTTAGCTGTGCATGCTCTTGTGATAATGGGAGTTTTTTGGAAAACAAAAACACATTTCTTAATATAATGACTGCTCAGAGTTTAATGATTAGGTTGCATTTGAAAACCAGGAACATAGATTGCTTCATTGTCTGGTTTGTGTTTTCTTCTTTCTCATTTGTCGCCCTTTTGTTTACACAAGCATTGTGTATTTTCTGTGCTCAGTGTGTACTCAGAAAGAATATAAAAAAGGGCCAACCCACATCCTGGGCAAAAAGGTGCAGCTAATCTTGAAATGCAGGCACTGTTTGTTCATGCAGAACGGAGGCATTCCCCTGGGTGAAATTACTGTCATGGGGAAATAACCTGGGGTAGTCTGCCTCATGCAGATGAGTCCCAGCTTTTCAGCACTGGCTGTTACTGCAGGAAAAACACTTTGTCGCTTGTTAACGAAGCAAATGTCATATGTAAATCAAAGAGGTGCGATAAGCATACAACTTCATGCACCATATACATAAAGCTCCCTTTTGGAATCCGGCCATTCTTTGAGGGGCAGCTTGTGATTTCCTTCATACAATCTGACATCATGGAGCAAACAAGCACTTTGACAGAGGGAATTGCCTATCATCGAAACAGATGTTTTTGCATATTTGCATTTCCCCCCGTAACTATTTAGCGGGCATTTTCTGTTAAAATATTGTAATGTATGCAGAGAAGATGATGTTAAATGTGCAAAGTACTTTCATAAGACATATCCTGTGGTTTTTATGCTAATAATTTTCAGTCAGTTGTGTTTTATGGAGGGGTAAACAGAATAGTCTAAATTACTACTTCCCACAGCATAGAGTTCTGTGCTATTCATTCTATATCTTCTGATGGAAACCATATTTTTAACTTCTACATCAGACTGAAGTCTTTAATTGCATCCTAAATAGGATAGGATTGCATGAGTATCCTATCCAAAAATTCCTCTTTGGGCAAGGTATATGTGTTTGTGTGTCTTTCAAGCATTCTATTTATGTTTATTGGTTAATCACATGGCAAAGAGTTTGGGGAACTGTACCTTTTAATATCAGCATTAGTCACATAATTTAACCCTATGTATTTGTTTTTTGAAATAGGCTGCAGAATAAGGATAAGGCAAAAGAGCTGACTTTATGTATGTTAGAAGGCTCCATCTTTGTAGGGAACTGTCATGCCCTGCTTCTGAAACATGGCTTCTGACTCAGAGTACGAAACAGGATATGCCAGTGGCTGAAACAGGGAACATGCCAGGATCTGCTGTGCAGGAGGAGATTATAATGCTACAAACAGAACAGGGTGCAGTGCCAGTTCCAGCAGAGAGCCCTGCTTCTTCAGAAACATAAGATAACTTAGCTGTATCCACCTTTGCTGAGTGCAGACAGCAAAGAGAGAACCTGCGCCGATCTTAGAGGATTTATAGCTGACAGCAATTACTCAGGTGGCAGCACCTGCGTTAAGTGCTGACCTATATAGGTGCTGCCCTTCACCTCTAGGAGTTGTTATAGCTTATCTGACCTTCCTGACTGCTGGATATATTGCTGAACTTCATGCCTGACTTTGGATTACACTGCATGACTTTGGACTCGCTTGCCTTGAAATTCTGTTGGACTCTGTTTATGACCTTGTGCTTACTGAATAAAAATAAATAACAAACTATGAGCTATTCGGTTTGTTTATTTGCGTTATCAGCTGTGCTGCTCTGACTGAGATAGGATAGGAACGTTAATCTAACCTAAACTGGTTTCCAGAATTTCTTCTGTGAAACCATGGATTACCATAGAATGTTGTGGGGAGCAGGTTCGTTGGCAAGGCCAGTTAACAGTTTGCTAGCTCCTTTGAAAGACAGACTGCTCAGGGATACTGCTCTTCCTCAGCATTCTGCATCCACAGGAGAGTTTTAAAATGTTCTAGGTCATACTCCAAGGGTAGGCAGGCCCAAGTGCATTTGGATACCAGTGCCTTGCATGCTGAGACACCCTAATGGAAGGAGTGGGGGGTGCTCTGTTACTGGTGCACAAAAATAAAGGGGTGCAATGGTGGCTTCTTCCTTCCCTCTCTTTCACTGGTACAGCAAAAAAGGCAGAAAGGGATTGGCTGTAAAGAATGAAAGCTCAGCAAGAGACACAATGTACATCAAGTTGTGTGTCTCCCTTCCTCTCTCCCCCTTTCTCTTGGAATTTTCTTGAGTAAGGCAGGAAAGAAGGGAGGAGATGTACAGTAGGGCATTTTCCTTTTGAAAATGAAGCTATTCATCTCAGCTAGCCTGTTGCAGCATAAGGAAAAGGGGATGGGGGAGAAAAAAAGAAATTTGCAGGCCCTTGAAGATTGATTTACAGTGGGCCCTCCATATCTGTGAGCGTTTGGTTCCAAGTCCCCTCTGAAGATACCAAAAAATGCAGATAATCAGGTCCTATTAATGAAATGGCACAGAGGAGTAGTAGAGCATTAGCTTTCTGTGTTCACTTTGCATGCCGGTGTCCTGTTAGTGCCGTATATGTGCTCAAGTCCTTTTCGGACAGTCTTGAGCATCAGGGCCTTGGAGCTGATTCTCCTTGTTCATTCCACAGGCAGAAGTGGGTGGCTAATGTGCTCACTGGAGGTGGGGGAGCCTGATTGTGGTGTGGCTGCCAGCTGAGGCTTGTCACCACCTTCCATGCAAGCAAAGTGATGCTCAAAATTTTGCAATAAAGACTTTTACCATATGTAGAATGAGAAATGCCAGATGTCCAAGATGGGTTCAGGAAAGGAAGAGGTGCTAGGGATCATATTGCAAACATATGTTGGATAATGAAATGCATCAAACAAATTTCAGAAGAAAGTCAACTTGTGCTTTATAGATTGCAGCAAAGCCTTTGATTGTGTAAATTTTGAAAACTATGAAATGGGTGTACCACAACATTTGATCATTCTGATTTGTAGCTTATATTGAGGACAGTATGCCTCTGTCAAGACAGAATATAGAGAAACAGGACATTTTGCCATTAGCAAGGAGGTCGTAAAAAGTTGTATTTTATCGCCTTATCTAAGGAGTGCATAGACAAATTTATATGCTGAACATCAAACAGAAATCTGGATTAGATTTGGAGAAAGGAGGTTTGTAGAATTGGAGAAAGGAACATCAAGACGTGCAGATGACAATAGTAGTAGAAATTAGCAAAGACTTGGAGCAACTATTGAAAAAAATCAAGGAACAAAGTGCAAGGGCAGGGTTATACTTTATTTATATTATATATTTATTTGTATTGCATTATATTGATTGTATATATAAAATTCAATTAAAAAGAATTTTCATTGGCTGAGTTTCTTTTTGGGCCATTATTATTATTAATTTTATTTTATGATTATTATTGAAAATAATTTTGTTGTAGAGAGGAGGAGTATTAAAAATGATCCTCACTGGATGTCAAATATACTAGTTATGCCACTGCTCACATGAACTCTGTTATGTGCCTTACAGCATGCTCCATTCCTTTGCTATGTTTGGAAGATATTTAATAGGCAAATCACTGTAAAAATTTGTTGCAAATAATTAGGGGGGAGGAGGAGGGAAAGGATGAAGTATGGAATTAACAAGTATATTTGATGATTGCTCTGGAAAAAAAATCCCTGATACGGTAATTTCCCCATTTCTACAAAAACGGTATACCTCCAGCAGTCATGAATTATGAAAAGGAAGAGAAGATTCTAATGTCCAGTATTTCACATCAAAATCAAACCCTTTTCTTGCTCATTTAGGTTATGTAAATTATAGTGCTTAATACTACATTCTTGGCTCTGACTTTAATATTCAGTTTCTTTATTACTTTTGAGATGACTCTGACCTCTCAGAATTTTATTCCAAACAATGCCAGATTGATGCACCTACTTTTCTGGAGTAATAACTGGCCTTGATTCTAGCTGATGTATATTCCCATGGAAGGCAGTTTGCCTTAAAGCTGTCCACTGTGGGTCAGAGTTCCACTGACCCCTAACAAATTGTAGTGGATCAAAAGAAAGATCAGCATACCTTCATTTAATCACCAATATGAACGATATTTTTCAGCAAGTAATTGGTGGATTATTGTCAATCTGGAATGTATTGGGGATGTGCTGTATACTTCTTGTGAGAGGCTCAAGTATATGGTGATGAGATGTGAACTTCAGTCCACGTTGCCACAATGAACACACTGTTAGCATAGTAAGTGATCAAGAGCTGCTATCATCTGCTGGCTTATTGAAGCCGTGAGTAAAATAACTGTGCAAAAAGGATACTTTTACCCAAATGAGAAAAGAGCAAAGACAGAACTATTCTTTGAATTATAGTTCTAAGAATCTGGTCATGCTGGCTGGGACATTCTGGGACTTGTCCTATAGAAAAGCAGTTCTGAAAGCTCTGAAACTAGCCAATTTTCCTTGCAACACAATAACAGGATGTATTCATTCATGCAAGTAGGCACAAGGTATTATGCATTTAGGTCCATATCTATATCTACAGACACATGTCAATTAACAAAACCTCAGACAAAGTAACTCCTTTTTACAAAGTCTTTATGCTTGCCCAGACCCTTTTCCTCATGCTCTGTCTATCTGAAAGGTATTAGGCAGCACCAACACCAAAAGCATGGTGAAGCAAGGCTGGAGAAACAGATTTTGGTGTCAGGTTGCAGCAGCATGTTTTCAGTAGACAATGCAATGAAGCTTAAGGTGGGGAAAAATGGAATTTTACTCTAGCCAGTCCTATTGAAGCTGTGTGTTCCTGCTTGCAACGAGGAAAGTAAATAGCAGCTCTCTCCAGAATCTTACTGGGTATTCATGAAATGCAAAAGATGGACAACAGATGAGTCTGCCTTACCAGCTCCCCTGGTATGTTAAAAAAAAAAAAAAAGCATGCATTTGTAAGTCTGGTCATCAAAAAAGAAACCATAAGAAAGATTGAGGCTGGTGAAAGAAAAAAAATGTCTCTGGGTGCATTTTGGAAGAAGCTTTATAGAGCTCTCTAGAAGACTTAAAATGTTTTTATTTATTTATGCAAGGCTTACATGACCTGGCTGTTTCATTTCTCATATACCTGGTGTTAGTTTTGGATAAAATGTTTTCTGAAATGTATTGAACTGCTCTTATTTTTTGTGAAGTAGGAACCTATCTCTATTCTTTGCATGGTATTTCTGTCTCTGGTACCAAAGTTTCTATTAAAGAAGTAAAGCCTGGGAACACATCTACTTTGTTGACTGAGGTATACTTATACGTCTGTATGTATATTAGTACCTACCTATATCTATATCTATATCATCATCCATACAGATATATATATAGGGCACAACTTTGAAAACATAAAAAAATCAATTCAGTGACATTTCTTCAGATGGAGAAGCACAAAGAGCAACATTAAATAAATTCCCAAAGTCTTGGACCTGCTCAGTAAGATTCTGGACTTTTTTCCTTTGAATATCACATCGCCTAATGTATTTTCAAACATCCTTTTCATTTCAAAAATGGTGTTGTAGAACTAAGGCTTGGCCAGGACAGGACATGACCAATGGGGACAGAGTGACTGTTGATGTTATTTAATAGTGGCAAAATTGTCAGATTCCTCCTTTGTTAAGGAAATTTCTCTTGATAGCTGTGTTACCCCAAAATGTGGGTGACTCAAGGGGTGCCAATACCTCCCTGAAACAGTGGGAAATACTAGCTCAAAGAGGAGGCCTGTAAGAGGGGGTAATCTTAAAAGTTCTTTTACTGGTACTAGTGCAGTGAAAAAATAGCCAGAGATTCAAAAATAAGGTTGTTTGTTTTATTGGGAAAATTAACAATTACATTTACAAGATCCAAGCAGTCTCACAATTGCACAAGGCTAACTGAAGGAAAAGAGAGGAAAGGTTTGGATAGCAAGAATTTAGGGCAAAGTGGGTAATATTTGCCAATCTGAAGAGAAGCAAAGAAGTGATTGTGGCTTGGACTAGAAGTCCAAGGGTAGTTCAATCTGGAATAGGAGTGGCAGAGTGATGGTCAGTACACCAAAAGTACTACAAATGATCTGGTGAAAAGCCAGGGTTTAGGTACCCTTTTTCTGCCCAGAGGGTGAATGTGTTAATGACTCTGTGGCAGAGTAAACAGTCTGGAGAGTGGGCAATGGGGTCCTAAGTGAGCTGTGGTCTTTGCATTAGGGTGACAAAGGAACTGATGGGAATTGTCATAGCTCTTTAATTGCTGGACAGATGAGGCGACAAAGGAGAGCTTTTGCTTGACAAAGGGAGAAGGTTGAAGACCTTCTGTGGAAAGATTTTGGTGCCATTGTTTCTAAAGGTTGACTTGTTGAGGACATGTGCAAATACATTGTCTCAGAATTTCCCTGGCTATGACCTAGTCATGCCCTGCTATAGTTTTGCAACACATGTGTGCAGCCAGTTTCCTCTTTGCCAGCCAGCTCCTAGTCATAGCAGGATGTAATTTTATATCTTATGCAAATTAAATATATGTTCATATCATGAAGGAGGGGTGTACAGCCCGGCAACAGCTGGATCTTCTTTACATTTTCAGAATGAACCAAAGTGTTTCTCCATTTTACTTCAGTTAAGAGTAACAGTGATGAAAAAGAAGAGGAACACGGTGTTTGGAAGAGAAAGATAGCTGAGTTTGGGGCTCTGGAGATGTGATGGGTGCAGTGAATTTAGCGGTTTGTTGTAAGTGTTTAAACTGTTTGTCATCAACATATGCTCAACCTGCACATTTGTAATAAAGTAAATTAAATCAAAACTGGATAGACACTGATTTTCTTGGACTTCGAACCACTCAGAGAAGACAAGAGAGATGAAGAATACTAGTACTGGAAGCTGAAGTTTGAGAAACAAAGCCTGAAGTTTGGGCCCCAGCCAAAAAAATATTTGGCAAGGCTGAGACAAATTTGTTTAACAAGATACTGTGGTTGCAGGTCATTGAACTGATGAATGATACAGCTCTGGTTTTGATCATTTGAAATCATCATCATCATTACATATTTACCCCCTCCCCCGTTTCTTTTTAATATGTATTTTTGGTATTTTAACTCACTCACGATTTGTAACATTAGTGCACACACTCACTCTCTCTCTCTCACACACACACTTTGTATTTCTTTTGAAGATAGCAGATGGTGTGTTATGGTGTGTTAAGACATGAATTGTTGTTGGGCTGAGGGGAAGTTATTCTCAAACAATTGTGTCTGATATTTAAATAAGAGGTGACAAAACTATGACACATGTATTTCCACGAAATCTTGCTTATGTACTACGCTTTGTAATTTGTTCTTCATCAAGAATTCTGAAGCTTCTGAAATTTCCGGTAACACTGGCTCTATATCAGAAACAGTTTCTTAATGCCTCTGGAGTACAGTAGCCCCTCCACATTTGTGAGGGTTAGGGGTACAGAACCCCTCTGAAAGTGGAAAATCACAACTAACTCCCCCACCAACAATTCCTCTCTAGAGCTCCGCCCCATTTGTCTTTGGCCCTGGTGTTGGAGAGGGGGAAGACAACCTAAAAGGCTTAAACAGGTGACCCACTCTGAAAAGGCAGCAACATGTCAGAATGCCCCCTTCTGAAGCTTCAGTGGTCACTAATGGCCATTTTTGATTATTTTTTTTTTAAGTGAGAGAACAGGGCCTTTGGGGAGCTGGAAGAATTGCTTTGATGGATATATATGGGAAACACTTTGCCCACTTTTGCTGTACACGCTGATCTCCTCAACTTTTGAGTGCCTGTACTTCCCTTGTAGTAAACCAGTGGTTCCTGAATTGCTTTTTCAGAGAGTAACTGTATCTCCCACACCAGACCAGATGGCTTTGTCTTGTTAATCAGTCATTTTCTTTAGGCTAGCTTGGAGGTTGTCCTTCTAGGATCATCCCATCATCCCCTTCTAGGATCATCTCATTCGTTATTGGATCTTTGGATACCCAAGGCTAAAAGTGGTTTGGAACACCTCAGAAACTTTGAATTGGGTCAGTTTTTGAAGTCAGTTATTTCCGAGTTCCCTGATGGATGTTCATCCTTCCACTATTCCTTGGCCATGTACTGTTATCATTATTATTTCACTTTCAACATGCTGTGGAATTCTGGAGTTTGTAGTTTCCTGAGGCCCAAGAGCTCTCTGGCTGAGAATTCTAAAGGCCCCTCCCTAAACTGCAAACCCCAGGATTCCATAGGATGTTGAAAGTGGAATAATAGCACTATGACAGTGCAGTGTGGAAATGGCCCTAGTCTTGCTCTCTCCCTTTGCTTGGACAGAGCCAAAAGGAAAGGACAGCCTTATACAGTTGGCCATTTACACTTTTTCAGTACAAAATTCTTTTCTGAAAGGACTCTGGCCTTGTCTCTAATGCACCTAGGAGAACTTTAGTTGTTGCTGTTGTTGTTGTTGTAGTTCAATGCTCAAACCACTGCATCATGCTGGCTCCCAGAGAACTCTACTACCTAAGCTAAAATATCTGAACTTGGATGCTTTGTGACTTGGTTAACGCACTACTTCCCATACTAGCTCTACCAGACAGAAAGCAGCCTGTCCTCCAGAAGAATGTTGCAGTCGGAAATGCCTCTCCCCAGCACACTTCAATTAAATTTCTCTTAATCTGAAACACATCCTGACCAAACTTGGTAACATGTGACTAGAACTATTGTAGTCTACTCATCAAATAAAAGTGTGTGTGTGGAGGTAATAACTGACAAATGTAACATTTAAGCAGATTTAGACATAAAAATGTAAAGTCAGGTTCTGAAACGGCACTGTGTTCTACAATTTTCAAATGCATCGTTTCATCACAAGGATGCTTGTAAAGATACCACATGATAGCCTGGTCCTTAGAAATATTAGTCACTGATCACGAGTAGAAGTGTTTTTTTTTCTTGACCATGGAGAAAGAAGTGAAATGCTCATTCGATAAGCTTAACACTTCAGAGCACCAAGCAGGTGGACTTGTGTAAATCCAACTGACAAGGCCCACCACTTTAAAAATGCAGTGCATGTTTTCAGGCTCTGCTGATCCTTAATTAACATTCCATGACAGTTCCCTTAAATCAAGACTAAGCCTATACAGGAAACAATTAATTAAAAGGGATCTAAATCAGAACTGAACTGGAGCAGGCTTGATGGCTGATGGGATTAGTAAAGAAGTAGAAAGCATTAGTATGGCATTTAAAGGATGCTTGTTCAAATGTGCCTCTTGTCTGAAGTCATTAGTAACTATTATCTTCCTGCTTGCGTTGTAGCATTGGCATGCCTTTGGTGGGCTTTGTCTATGGTAAGACCCAAAACCTCTAGTTTCATTTTTACATTACCATAATTCTACAGTAGAAACTGTCAGCATCTCACAATATTGACTAAGGAATCAGTAAAAAGTTTTTCTCATGCCAAAATCCCCATCAACTGATGCTCAACCATGGAATAAAGAGACCAGACACAAAGTTGGGTTAACTAAGGGCCACTTTATTTTGACCTGTATTATTTAAATTGCATTAACCTGAAAGATGCAAGAGAGGGGGAGCCACATGATACGGGACCAGGGTTACAATGTGACAACCTGCTCAGCCTACCCATGGGCGATAACACCTGAGCCCCAGGGGCAATCCAAATATCAATATATATCATGCCATCAAATATCAAGAGAATTTCAGGCAGTAGGACTCAGAACAAAACCTCTGATGTCCAGAAAACTGCTGCCAATCATGAACAGCAGTAGGTTAGACCAGTTCTTAGGCTATTTGATGTTGGGGATTGGCAGTTTTTCCCCCCAGTGTGCCAGGGACTGGCACTACATTTGTGCCGATTGACCATGACTGTTTCTTTCTTTTCCAGAAAGTCACCAGGGGCCAGCAGCCAATAGCTCATGGACTGGCACCAGATCATGGAGTACTACTTTGAGTAGCACTGGGCTAAATGGACTAGTACAAAGCTTGGAAAATTTTCGTTTTTTTATAATTACAGCTCCCAGAATCCAACAGCTGGTATGGCAACTAGTCCTGCTGACTGAAGAATTCTGGAACTTGTAGCCCCCAAAGTAACTTTCCCAGGCTGTAAACCAGAACCAATCTCTCAATCAGTTTGGATAATTAGTGGTATGCCACTGTTTTAAATAAATTAGTAGAATTTAAAAAGTAGGTGGACCAACAATCTGACTAAAGGTACTGCAGAAATCCTATGTGCATCCTTTCATGTCTGGAAAATCCTGAGCCTCAAAAGACACTTCTATATTGGTTCTGATAGAGAAACATTATTTAATGAATTTTTAATATTTTTATTTGCATTTTGCATAAAGCAATGAGATGTTGCTTTAATATTATAACTAATTGTTCTCTTTTTCTATTTTTGTACTTGTACTATTTTTTTAAATTGTGAGACACTTTGCATCCCAGTTTTGGGGAAAACTGGAGGAAGAATAGTAATAATAATAATAATAATAATAATAATAATAATAATAATAATTTGATAAGGACTTGGAGGAAAGATATTTCTTTTCTCTCTTTTGCACTTGGAAAAGAGGAACAGAATTCCAAACTTATTCTTTCTTAGCTTTCTCTTTGAAGAATGACAAGGGTACAATTTCCAACCATGCAAAAAAAAAATAGTCTTATTTTATTTAAACCTCCTCACTGCTTTCTGTGCAACATGTAATGGACAGAATCTTGTTGATTAGTTCCAGATTAAATTCCTGAGCCATTTAATCACTTACTGAGTGGTGAGTCAACATGTAGATAAACTGAGTTGATTCAGTCGCTCTACTCTACTCATGACCAATACTACCTTTAGGCCTATTCATGCGTGGGAGTTTTCTGCCATAGGATGCAATCTTAATTCAAAGAGGCACCTGCTCCAGGATGTAAGGATTTGGGATGAGGAACAGCATGATGGTAAATAGCAAGGATGGACAACTAAACCAATGCTAGGCCAGAGAAACTACTCAAGAGCCTTGGTGGCACTGTGGTTAAATGCCGGTACTGCAGCCACAAGGTTGTGAGCTCAATCCTGCTGTGCTCCAGGTTGACTCAGCCTTCCATCCTTCCACAGGTCGGTAAAATGAATACCCAGTTTGTTGGGGGCCATTAGCTGACACATTGTAAACAGCTTAGAGAGCACTTTGCTGATAAGCGATATAGAAATACACATGCTATTGCTAGTGCAGTCCAAATTCTCCCAGCCTAGGGATCTTAGATGTAAGGATTCCTTTCAACTCTGGCCTAACTTTCTGCTGAAACTGTGGCTGTGTCTTTAGTCTGGAAGGAGTTTTGGTCTGGTGTAACTCAGCTCTTCCCACACCTTACCCATTGTCTCCTGTCAGATGGTGAGATTGCTCTGCCAGCAGGTCTCTGAATTCAGCCTGCAGAAGAAGGCCATTTTTAATTGCACAAGAGACTCATGCCTTATTCTAACTTTCTACAGCTATATAATTCTTAGATTAGGATTACATTGTTAGCTAGCCAAAGAAGCCCTTTTTTAAAAAAATATTTGATCCCCACTGCCACTCCTATTTTACATTCTCCACTTCCAATAGTGACATAGAATACTATGGCCAGTGAGCATGCTTAGTGAGCCATTTGTGCCCAACAACAACAACAGTTGCAGACTTTATGGTTTCCCAGAGTTTCCTGCCATGCTGTTGTGCATGAATGGTGCCATTTTGGTGATAGGCAATTGAATTCATTATTAGTGTGCTTTTGCTAGATATCTTTTGTTTATCTGGACATATCACTGCATATACACACCCAAATATGAAATTGTTTAACGTGCATTAGCCATACCCATATCTATGGTTACGCAGACTAGTCCATGTGATACTCAACTTTGGGGTTTATGTTATAGATATTTAAGTGGAATACATGTACAACACTAAGGTCAGGCCAACAACAATTGGGCTATCAGGCTTGATAAATCAGGTAGCAATCATAAGCAAGGAGAAAGAAGTATTCTGAGAAACAAGGGGAATTTTTTTTTTCCTTTTGGAGGATTTTGTTTAGTCTCCATTCCAAAATAAATCAACTCAATCTGCACCTCCCAGTCTACCATGTGAATTGTTGGTTTTCTGTGTCTTCAAGTTGCTTCTAACTTATGGTGACCCTAGGTCAACCTATCACAGGGTCTTCTGGGGCTGAGAGTGTGTGCCTCATCCAAGATCACCCAATGGGTTTTCATGGCTGAATGGGGAATTGAACCTTGGTCTCCAGAGTTGCAGGCCAACACTCAAAATACTACACCATGCTGGCTCTTGTCATGTAGATTTACAGCACTGCAGTTCTTCAGTCTTTGTGATACAGTTCTAACCTCAGAAAAGTATAAAAAGGTGCTTATTGAGAAATGTGCAATTTAGAAATACATATTTTGTGAGGAGTTATGTTCAAAATACTTACTAAAAACACTTCATGTGACTCCAGCCAGAGTGAAGGCAGGGGCATCTTTCTTAGTTTTTCTCTCTTGCACAGACATCATTGTGAAAAATATTACACTAGCTTTAGGCTGCCATTATGCATCGATCACTCCACAATTGTGTTGGTAGAACAAGGGAGATTTGGGGTATGTATGTGTGTGTGTGTGAGAGAGAGAGAGAGAGAGAGAACCCAAGAGCACTTTGACTTGTCCCCTTGATGCACTTTTGGAATGCCCTGTTTGGGCCTTTCCCATCAATGGCCATTTCCGCACTAGAGTGTTATAACGCTGTGATTCCACTTTCTGCAAACTGGGGTTTGCAGTTTCAGGAGGGGCTGGTTGGCCCCTACTGAAACTGCAAACCCCAGGATTCCATAGGATGTTGAAAGTGGAATCATAGCGCTATAACCGTCTAGTGAGGAAATGGCCAATGAATATACTATTCCTCTCTGCTAGCAGAGGGACAGTACCATCCCATCTCCCTTCCTACCCATTCTGTGATAGAGAGGTGTGTTAGGACTGCTGTGTAGTCCTTTCATTTTTCCAATAAATCTTCAGCCGCATGAAAAATTTTTGGGCAAGTTTTCAAACACCTAATTAAAAGGAAATCAGCAAACAAGACACCCCCCCCCCAAAAGGGCTTAGTGTGAAAAGGTGGCATTCAGTTCTTATTCAATAAATAATTCATTTTTATTTGAAGAAGCAAATTAAAAAGTGTAGAGGTAACCTCCCATGATTATGAACGCTGACATCAGAGCTTCTCAACCCTTGTGAAAGAGACTCAGAATTACTGGCAATTGCACTCAACCATAACGGGCCTAATGAGGAATGATGTGCATTTTAAACACCTCCCAACTTCAAGGTTGGTGAGATGAGCCCTTGAAAGATGAATTACGGCAGGAAGGGAGACAAGGAAGAAAGCAAGGAGGAACAAAGTTAAAAAAAAGAGAAAGAGGGAGAGAGAGGGAGAGAGGGAGAGAGAGCAGTGATTAGAAATCCTGAAACTGATGAATAGAAATTTCGTTCGAGTTTGTGAAATATTACAATGATATGCAAAAGTAACCTCTATGCATAAACTCATTCAAGTGTGTCCAGACTAGATGATAGTGCACATCTGGAGCTGGAGTGTATCTACCATAATGCATCCTCCATTTGACACAACAATGCATATGCTGTTCAGCAATTATATCTGGTGAGTGGGGCTTTTTGCTTAGACTGAAGCACTACAAAATGAGAACCCTGTCTTTCCGCTTTAACTCCCATGGCTACATCTTGAGGAATCCCTGGGTTTGTAGTTTGGTGGGGTACCAGAGGAGCTCTCTAAATTCTAAATATGCCTCTCTAAACTGGAAACCCCAGAATTCCGTAAGATGTTTGCCATAGAAATTAAAGAGAAATCATAATGCTATAAGTTTGTAGTGTTAAAGGGGCCCTGAATATGGTCATTGCCTAATCACAAATCACTTAAATAGATTATGCACAAGGTATCCTTTCATAGAAAGGATGGTTTTATATTGGAGATATATATATGGTCACTAAAGAATTCCTGTTTTATAGGATATTTTAAAGAATTGGAACCTGGAGTTTTTAGATGGTAATATTTATCACTCCCCCCAAGAATGGCCAGTGAATGACTTGTCATGTACCATTGCTCTCATTGGACATTGGGTCCCAGGAATGCTACTGACCTTTGGTTTATATGTGTAAGCCACTATCATCTTTGGAGGTCATGCTCTGTTTTCCTCTGCCAAAGATGCAAATCATGACCCTTGCCCTAAATTTTCAAAGGGTTATGTAAGCTGTAAGGTGATACAGGTTTTTTAGATCTTTACAGTGGTCAGTATTGATGTGTAAAATCAATAGATCTGCTTGCCAAAGGCACTTTCGCAGGATTCAAAACTGTTTCTGAGCAGATTCCTTTTATTGTATGTGCAGTAGTGAGGACTTTTGTATTAGGATGTGCAGTGTGCCATGAAGCCATTATTTCCAAAAGTGAAGTAGCTGTGCATAAATAAGTACATACAAAGCAGTAGACTTTAGTGGTTAGCTCTGCCTCATTCAGGATGGTATTTGGCTTGTAGTCCATCCTGATGTGGCTAGGAAGGTGTTCTCTGGGAGTTTGTAGATGGGATGTATTTTCCTCTGGAAATCAGAACTGAGTCCATATATCCAATATCCTGACAGTCAGGATTCTAACGCTTGAACTAATAGGTCTTCCTGGATTGCCTCATTTGTGTATTTTGGGTAGTAGATAGAAGATGCCTGATTTGGGCTCCTGGGGTATGTTGACTTGAATTCAGTTTTGTACATCAGTGGAGAGTTCTTTGAGTAATTTGTATAATTCCTTCAGTGGCATCTTTGGATTCAGTGGGATCTTTGGAGAAGATTCTGTAAATGTGGTGTTGGACAGTTGTCTCTCAACCTCCTGTATGTAGTCTGACTTGATCATCATGACCACAGTTCCTTCTTTGTTAGGATTGTTTCTGAGACTGTGAGTGGCATCTCGTTCCATAAGGCTGAGACTGTGTGGTAAATTGTATCTCCTGTTGATTATCTCAGTTTGGGCACAATGATGAAAGCATTCTATTGTAGAGATCCAATTCCATGTTCCAGCCTTCTGGAAGGGTCCATTGTAGAGTTTTATTTTTTAAAAAAGAAGCAAACTGTGTCTTATAGTTGTTGTTTTTTTCTGGAGAAATTCTGGCTAGTGCTTTGTTACGTAGAGGGCCAATGGTTCTGTATGTATAGTTCCAGACCTGATACTTCCTTTCTGATCTTCTCTATTGACAACATGGTTAAGTAGTTTCCCGAAAGGATGTCACACAATTTGTCACTGTAATTTGTGTGGTATGTTGTCTGTAGGGGATTTTTCACCTTTATTCCTTCAGGAATGATGTCTTGCTGTATTTTAATGCTGTATTTTGATTGTTTGATGTATTTAATTATGGTATATTTTAAATTCCTCATTTTGTATGTCTTGAACTGTAAGATGCCCAGAGAATAATTGTTGATGGGCAGCCATATAAATTTAATAAATCAAATCAGTCAAAGCACTGGGGTGTGAAACATGCACAGAGACTGCTGCACAGAGAAATGATATGCTGTGGTGCAGGGGAAGCAGGTCATCTGACCTATGAGAAAGTTATAACATCTAAGTCAGTGGTTCTCAACCTATGGGTCCCCAGATGTTTTTGTACTTCAGCTCCCAGAAGCCCTAGCCACTATGGTCAATACTCAGGGCTTCTGGGAGCTGAAGTCCAAAAACATCTGGGGACCCACAGGTTGAGAACCACTGATCTAAGTTATGCTCAACTCATGAAGAGCTACCATGAGAGTAGGCAGCTTATGCACTGCAGCACATCTCATATGTGGTGGTTTAACTGCTGCACGTGGTAACTCTTGCACAGTTAGGAACTTAACTGGATTTTTTTTTATTGCCTAGTGTAAGGAGTTATCTTCTATTGCTCTAGATGTATTATAAGAGAATTCATGGGTGATTCACCACCTCTAGGTAGACATTTTTATGGGATCAGCTCTTCACTCTTTAAGATGCAGGATGTGACTGAGTCAAATTTAGGCACTAGACGGCAGAGTGTGGAAACATTGGCTGGCATCCTGTTAGTGAATTATGATGCCAAAAGCCACACTTATTTTTGCAACTCACTTTCATGGTTGTTATGTAGGTCAGAATTCTGTTTCCTCCAAATTCATCTAGTAAGCCTTGTGCCCCCCACCATTTTCATATTGTTGAAGAGTGGGCGGCATGAGTGCAGATATGCCCAGCTATTGTCCTGTAGCTGGACATATAGTGTGACATCCTCTGCAGAGAGCTCACAAGGACTGATGCAAGTTGCCTATTGCAGTGCATCCACTAGAGGAAAAAAGCTGTATGCATCCCTATTCATTCCCCACTTTCTGATAGCACTGAAATTGCTGTGTTGGCAGAGGCTGCACTGGTTACAAGGTGAAGGGTTTTTGGTAGTTTTGGGATATGTAGCTTCAGCTATATGATACCCATTCATCTCCAAATGCAGGATTTTAGCCATTATGTTTTGGAACTATAACTCACAGAATTTCCTTGGCAGCATGGACGCTCATGAGTTGTAATCTTAAAAGTATTGGACTTGTAGTCTCCCTACTTCCAATAACTTTTGTGAGCTCCAGTTTTCCTACCATTTCTCAACAACACACTCTTAAAAGGATTTGATTCCATATATAACTCTCTTCTTCCTTATGTTCTGTTGCTAAGAACAGGAACCAGGGCATTTTCTGCACAATCCCATCCAGGATTCTGAATGCTGAAGGTAAGCTTAGGGCAAATGTTGGCATAAGTGACATGCATAACAGATAAAGAAATGTACTTAATAGAAACCACTGAGACAGCAAACATTCAATCTAGACCTTCTGTCTGAAGCACTGTACTAGCACAGTCTGGGAACAGCGTTACCACTCCATCATTGTTAGGCGAACTAGACCTTGAGGGCAACGTACTTAAGGATGAAAGGCTGTACTCTTCTTCTTCTTCTTCTTCTTCTTCTTCTTCTTCTTCTTCTTCTTCTTCTTCTTCTTCTTCTTCCTCTTCTTCTTCTTCTCTTTTTTCTTTTTAAATATCCTGCATCTATGGAAGCGCAAATTTCTTTTTAACTTCATGGTTCAAACCACTGAGTCTGTTCCCCCCAAAAAAGATCTAACGTTAAGTCCTGGCACTTTCAGCTAGTTTTTAGAGGATAGTTATAAACAGATGGAGTTCAGACAGAGTGTAAAAAAGATCGGCTTCAGAAGTAACAGAAAGATAAAGATAGTCTTTAGTTGAGTCTCATCCACAAAAGGCTGTGTTGGTTGTGAATAAAGTTGGGAAGCTGCAGAGATGTGACTATTACAGGCAAGCATTGCCAACAGGAGGTGAAACAGACTCTGCAGGTGGTTGACAGTGCTTACTTGTGATATCCAGAAGTGCTGTCAGATAAAAATAAAATAAATGAATGCAGTAAAGAGACAAGTACTGATACTTGTCGACATGACGATGAACAGGACGGACAAATGACCACAGTTGTGTCTTGTTTATCTCTTTCAGAAATAAATGAGACGTATAAATGCTTGGCTGAACTGTGCTCTTACTTCTTTTTCCTTCTTTTCTTTGTTAAAGTGAACATAGAGATCTTCACTCACCATGGTGCTACCTTTCTTTGGTAGTGGGATTGTGTGCTTCTGTGAGGCAAGAGGCTAGGCTAACAGTAGCAGCGCTGCTGGTAGGGTCTCTCATGTCAGATAGGCTTTTGCTGAGTAAGGTGCCAAACAACTACAGGGCAGCAGCAGTAGTGGGGGTGACACTGGTGGAGGATTTATCAGAGACAATGGCAGCTTGTTAGTACTCTCCAGCAAGAGGCATGGTAAACCACTTTTGAATTTTTTTTTTATTCATGACACCTCTATGATGAGACAATCCAAACTGGAATGAGAGACAGTGCCAGGAGATGACACTCCTAGGTTGGAAGGCAATCAACAAGCTACTGGGTAGAGTGGAGGACAACTATGAGTATTGCTGTGGCTAATGATGTAACTGGACTCAAGCCAAAATGATGTTTTGTTGTTGACATGCCCAAGAAAGTCCGAAGGTGAGCAATACATATTATAGAAATATGGAATGTGGGAAGCATGAATGTGGGAAGCTAGAAAAGAAATGGAACACATAAACATTGCAGTACTTGGGGTGAGTGAGCTAAAGTAGACAGAAAGGGGACAATTTGGGTCAGATAATTACACAGGAGATGAAAATCTAAGAAGAAAAGGGGTGGCATTTATAGTGATGAGGGATGTAGCAAAAGCAGAAAAGCATACAATGCAAAGTCTGACTGAATAATGTCTATTCTGTTTGGCCTAGGATCAAGAAATGGAGCAGGAAAGCAACTGATTCAGTTTTATGAGGTCAACAGTTTGTTCATTATGAACACATTATTCAAGCAACTACAATGATACCTATGTATATAAAGGTTACCTTATGGCCAATATAGAAATCAAATAGATTACATAACTGGAAGCAGAAGATGGAGAACTCCATCTCTCTGCAAAAACAAGACCAGGAGCAGATTATAGCACAGATCATAAACTGCTGATATAAAAATGAGAAAAACCAGAAGTCCTTAAGAACATCCCCACAGAATCTAAAGATAATGTAGACTTTTTTTAAGCCTAATTGACTGGAAGCCAGAAGAACTCTGGACTGAAGCCAAGGACATTATCAGGGAAGAGTGCAAAAAGACACTATCTGCTGCAAAAAAGAAAGAGATTCCTCAATGGATGACGTATGAAATTCTTGAACTTGAGGGACAGACAAGAAATAATAGTAAAAGGTGACAGAAATAGTGTTAGAACCCTGAATGCAGCTGTTCAGAGACTTGTGTGCAGAGACAAAGAGAACTACCATTATAATCATCTCAGAGAAAGAAAAGGAAGAACAAGGGACCTCTTCCACAAGATTTGAGAAATAAAAGGGAAATTTAAAGGGAAATGCAAGAGTAGGCATATTATGAGACCAGTAGGAGAATGCATTGTATGCATCTGGGAGAAATAAATCAGGAACAGATGGCATACGAATAGAGGTGCTTCAAGCTACAAAGACCAAATCTGCTCTAGTTTTAACTAAAATCTGCCAACAAATGGGGAAAACAAAACAATGGCCCAGAAACTGGAAATGCTTTATATACCTTCCAGTCCTCAAGAAAGGGGACACCGGGGTTGCAGTAACCACGGGACTATTGCATTAATGATGCTCAAAATTCTATAGCAAAGGATTTTACCATAGATGGAGTGAGAACTGCCAGATCCCCAAGCTGGGTTTAGGAAAGGAATAAGCACTAGGGATCATATTGCAAACATATGTTAGATAATGGAGTGCACCATAGTCACAGCAAAAATTTCAGAAGAAAATAAGCCTATGCTTTTATATTATAGCAAGGCCTTTTATTGTGTAGGTCATAAAATTTTGGATCACCCTTGAAATGGGTGTGCATAACATTTGATTATCCTGATGTGTAAAACTGTACTCAGGACAAGAGGATACTGTCAGGACAGACTGTGAGAAACAGAATGGATTCCAGTTGACAAGGGGGTTAAGCAAAGATGCATTTGATCACCCTATCTGTTTAACTTATACAGTGCATGTATCATATGTAAAGCAGAATTAAATTCAAAAGAAGGAGGTGTTAAAATTGGAGGAAGAAACCGATAACTTAAGATGTGCAGATGCCGCATACTACGGTCAAAAAACAGCAAAGACTTGGAATGATTTCTGAAGAATGTCAAGGAAGAAAATGTAAATGCAAGTGTACAATTGAACATTAAGAAAACAGAAATGACTATAGATAATTTACATAAGTTTAAAGCAGATGATGAAGACATTGAAATAGTTAAAATTGTCCCTACCTTGGCCCAGTCTTTAATCAGAAAGGAGACTGCAGTCAATCAGAAGAAGACTAAGAGTTGGAAGGTCAGCTGTGGAGGAACTAGTCAAGATCCTGAAGTGTAAAGATATATCTTTGAATACTAAAGTTAGGATAGTCCATCCCATTGTATTTTTGGTTCCTATTTATGGTTGTGGAAGCTGGAGAGTGAAGAAAGCTGATAAGAAGAAAATCAATTCATTTGAAACACAGTCCTGGAGAAGAGCTCTACAGCTACCCTGGACTACTAAAAAGACAAATAAATGGGTCACAGAGCAAAACATACCTGAACTCTTCCAAGAAGCCAAGATGACTAAACTGAGTTGTCATACTTTGGTCACATCATGAGAAAACATGACTCACTTGAAAAGACAATAATGCTTGGTAAAGTGGAAGCCAGTAGGAAAAGAAGACAGATCATAGACACATCATAGACATCAGAGACAGATAGACTCAGACCCTTTCTGCACCAGGCTATTAAAACGGTGCAGCGGCCTCCAACGGAGGTCTTCTACACTGTGGAGTGGACTGGGGCGGACTACTTTTTGTAGTTCTGCACCCCAGTCTGGTTCGGAGTGACCGGAACTGGTTGCGCAGCGTGCTTTTTAAAAACCTCTTTTAAGAGGTTTTTAAAAAGCATGGAGCGAGTGACTCCATGTTGCTTCGTCGCCGCACTCCGGTGCAGGTTTGCAGGCGTGCACTAGTGCGTGCCTGCAGATCTGCCAGGGGCAGGCTTTAGGCTGGCAAGCTTCTCCGGTTGGTGGAGGGCCTCCACCAACCAGAAGCCGCCATTTTGGATGCTGGAGTAGTGCGGAGCGACGAGCTCGCACTGCTTCTCGTCCCAACGGACTCGCCCAGATGCTGAAGAAATCCGGTGAGTCCCGTCTTTGCGCGGTTCCTTTCCCACGTGTGGAAAGGGCCTCAGTCAAGGAAGCCATGGCTCTGAGTCTGCAAGCAGGGTTGCCAAGGGGAAAAAAAGTTAGAGTGTTTCTGTACCTTTAATTGCTGTGTAGGAGTGGGCCTTTCCACAGGTGTTGCTTGTCACACAACTAGGTAACAAACAACACCTGCTAAAATTCCCTATTTTACAAAGCCATTAAAGGTATATGAATCCTCTAGCTATTTTTCCCCCTGGCAATCCTGTTTGCAAGACATGAGCAGGGCTTTTGATGGTTTTCCATTCATATGGCATCCATAAGTCAACTTGACAGCAGATAATAATAAGAGACCTTCAGAAGCTGAATTCTGCTTCCACCACATTTTATGCATATAAAATATGCTTGCACTGAATCATCAATCCAGGACTCTTCCACACCATACAATTGCAGCTCTATTATTCCACTTTAATTGTTATGGTTCCATCCTATGGAATGCTGGGATTTGCAGCTTAGAGAGAGATATTTAGAATTCTCATCCAGGGAACTCCCATAGTGTCTCACCAAACTACAAACCTCAGGATGCTACAAGTTACAGCTATGGTGGTTAAAGTGGAATTGCATTGCTATAATTGTGGAGTGTGAAAGGACCATTATAAATCTCATTAGAAACTTGAATATGGTAGCCAAGCAGTAAATGATTGGTTTTATGCAAGAAATGTCTGTCCCTTTGTGCTTTCAGGCTGTAATTTGATGTTGGATGGTTGAGTGGGCAGACAAACTTTTTGAAATTTCCCCCAGGTTTGCCTGGTTCCTTGAATCTTCTCTGAAGCTTCAAAATGTCTGTATCTTTAGGTCTTTACTGAGAGTCCACAAACAAAATCTGATCTGGGAAAGAAGGCTGTAGTTTTTGTTTTCCAAATGGAAAAGAGGGAAGAAAAAAAAAAAAAAAAAGAAACCAGTCTTGTGTTTAATTTTTTCTTTTTGTGTATATAAAAGAGCTGAATGTTTATTCAGGAAGATATTTGAAGTCTTTTGTTGTTTCCTTTTTAAAAACGGAGATAAAGACAACCCACACTGCTGTTCAGGAGTACAATTATTTTACAAGTGAGCCGTCCCAGGAACTGAGATCTGCTCCCCAATGCTTTGGCATTATTCTGTATAATTAAGGATATTTCCCTCTCCTTCCAAAAATATTTTTTTTCCAGAAGCTGATATTTCAAAGGCTTCCAGTTCTGTGTGTCATTATCAAATAATCTTTTTTTTTTTGGTACTTGGCTGTTTATTATTGGATTGCAACAACGATAAAGCTCTTGGGGTTTTTGTCTCCTTTGGTATGCTAATTAGCCACTTTCCCTTTGATCTTTCTTTCACTGAAAACAGTGAAAAGCTACCTCGGCAGGGAATCTTACTGATGTACATTCATCCCCTCATCTCCATAATCTGAGGATCAGAGAGAGACAACATTTTTACTGCTGAATGAAGCTGCTTTCTTTATCACGATGCTGGCTTCTAAATAATCCCCATCACCATTTATACAAGGAATACTGGAAAGGGTGGTGGAAATGGCAGTGAGGATATGGCAGGAGTAAGGTATCAAGGGAGGAAGGTGAAGAATCTCATTTTGACCTGTAAAAGGAAAAAAAAAATCAATGTAACACCTTTTTCCTAAGGTTTTAAATTCATAAATATGCCATAAATGTTTGTTCTTTTCTGCAATACTGCTCTGGCTTCTGCTGTTCATCTCTTTTATCCTCCTTTCTCATGTTGCTCCTTCATCTATTTCACTGGCAATACTAGGAGTGAAATCCCAGCCACCTTTGTAGGAAACAAAGTAATGATAAAGAACATGTTTTTGTATTGTTGAATATACTGTGAGCTGGTGGGGAAGACAGAACTACTAACATTTTTTGAGAATGCTGTAAGTAACTCAGAGCCCATGACACAGGGCAAGACTGAGACCAAATCAAGTCCATCAGCCTGTCAGTCAATTAATCAACCCACCAAGAATTTATCCAAAGGAAAACCAGAGAGAGGGAAGACAGATAGATTATGGTAGGGGTGGCAGGTGGGGGTGGGAAGGATGAGATAGAATACATTTAGAATTGCTGTTAAAGAATGTGGTTGAGGAAAGTAGCAGTTGACATTGGTCATTAATACATTTAGACTTGAAACAGGAGACTTTTTCAATTATCAGGTATAAAATTTTGGAATCAGAAGGCAATATTCAGTTTACTAATTCTGCCAATGGAATGGCTTCCACAAGCAGAATGGGAAACTGTGTTTACCCACATAGGTCTCTGCTCCAGAACATTGGATGGATTATCAGACCAGATTTGGAGTGGTGGTAGTTATAGAGGGGGCATGGGCGGCTGAAGGAGAAAGACACAGAGAGAGGCCCCACTGAATAAGTGCAAGTCCATGGGCAATGAATCTGGATTTCTTGTTGATTTAACAGTTCTCTTTCTCTCTATGGCTACAGTTTCTTGATTGCAGATAATGAGAAGCCACTATACTCAAATATGAAGAAATTTATGACATTTTGAAAACTAGACTACTGCAACCACTGTAAGAACAGCATTAGTCTAAACCAGGGATAAGTAATACTTATCTGCACTACACTGTTATAGTGCTATTATTCCAGTTTCATCATCCTGTGGAATCCTGGGGTTTGCAGTTTAGGGAAGGGCATTTAGAATCCTCAGCCAGAGGGCTCTTTGGCCTCTGTAACTACAAACTCCAGAATTCCACAGAATGTTGAAAGTGGAATAATAACACTATAACAGTGTAGTGTGGAAATGGTTAGGCCATGACCACGCGCAATCCACAAGGCACCTTCCTTCAATACTGTACTGCCTAAATTTGGTAGTTAAATGTCTTCCTGAGTTTAAACGCCATTTAGAGCAAGCTTTAAAAGAGAAGTAGAAGTAAATTTAGGGGAGTGATGTTACGGAGAAAACAGGTTTGCCACAACAAATTGGCACTTGCATTGAAATATTTTTTTTTCCACTAAGGAATACCTTTTAAATTTTTAGGGTGATAGTTATGTCAGTCTGTTGCTGCAGTAACAACAGTATCTGCTGTTTTCTTAAAGAATAGAATTTTATTTGACGTAAGCTTTTGTGCATATCATCCCATGTCATCGGATATACAGCATGTTGTTTCAGTTGGAAGATTATTATACGCATACTTGGAGTGGGAGGAAGTAATTTGTGAGAAGAGAGGGAATGGAAATACAAAAAGTACAAACAAGCATCATTACCTTAACTGGTCATCAACAAACAATAGTCGGATGTTACTGCCAGCACAGATTTGCTGATCAGCATGAGCACTGAGATAAAAACTTGAACAGGAGAAAAAAAGTTAAATTAGATAGTTTTCTAGTTTTAATAAAATATCTGATCTCTGTCTCTGAATGAAATTACTCATTGCTTTTCCTGTGCAGAAGCTACTGATTGTCCTTACTTTCGTCTGTATGTTTGGTAAATTCGTCTACTCTAACAGGCTTCCTGTATTATTTTTGTGATTCCTTGTTTTTTCCTATCAGCAAAAAACTGATGGCAAGACAATTATAGTGATCTGATGAGAATTCCACACCATAAGCATGACAACATGCTGTTCTTGTTGCTATTGCTTTATTTGTACTGCACCAGGAATGTACAGGGCATTATGTGGTTCCTTTCTCCTTATTAATCCTACAACAATCCCACAAGTTGGTTTACTGAGAGGCAGTGATGGCCCAAGGTCATACAGTAAATTCCATGACCAAGGAGGAATTCTGACTTGGTTCTCCCTTTTTCTGACTATTATAAAAATGGTGCCAGCGCTAGAACTTAGTAGTAAGAAACAAAACAAAACAAAAAAACGCAACAATTAATATGTTGACTTTTCATACTTAAAATGCAAATTAGAATGAACTGCATCATATGCATATTGAATGCCTAGAATGGAATATGACAACCTCACAATATGGCACTGTAACCGCTCTACCATATGGTCTCTCTTCTGGCCAATATGTTTGTTTGTTTTTTTTTGTCATCAAGTTGTAATCTTCTAGCAAGGCCTAACTTGTTGAATTCTGGAATTGTGGATTCATAATTTTTTACATTATTTAGAGGGAACAGTCATCTGAGAAGGAAAGAGAAGAATATCAGCTAATGAGATTGCAATTTAGTTGCCAAATGTTCTGCTATGGAGGGATATTCAAACCAACAGATTCGAGCTTGATCAAAGCTTGTATGTGAAAGATGTGCTAATGCACACACTCTTCCAAGCAATGTTTCTCCCAATTTTCTTCATTCACTGCAGCACCTTTCCATCTGTTCTCAAGCAAAGGGACCAAATGGCAATGACAAGAAAAGATGCACCAAAGTAGGCCAAATGCTTACCAATCTAAGAGGCATTCCAAAATCAGGTATCAGGGCTTACTCCAAATGAGTGTGTTTATTGGCTGTTGTGAAGGCAAACATCTTGGCATATGGTCTGCTGAGGTCAGATCGAAAGGAAGATAGTCAGCTGCTGTTATGGGCAGATTAAGTCTCGCTAACAAAATGCAGTGCACAGTCCTTTTTCAGAATTTGGAAAAGTTCCTATTTTGAGCTGTCACTACCAGAATCCCATGGGCATTGAACATGATTAAGGGAGAAGGATCTAAAAAGTTTAGCCCCCCAAAACCTCCCATCCCCAAGTTGTCCCCTGTTTAACAGTCCCCAAGTTCATGGCAGCAGTTTATATACTGTTGTTAACTGCCATCAAGTCAATCTTGACTTATGGCAACCCTATGGATCAGAGACTTCCAAGCCACTCTATCCTCAGCTGTCCTGCTCAGGTCCTGGAGATTCAGGGACATTTCTTCCTTGACTGAGTCTGTTCATCTGTAATGTAGTTCTTCTCTTTTGCTACTGCCTTCTACCTTACCAAGCATTACCTTACCAAGTATGACACATCCCTAAATGTGAGGTCTGAAGTACCTTGTTGCATGGTTCTTTGTATAATTTTACATCTGGGTGAACTGTGCGCCTTTGCTCACTGTGCAGGGTATAGTTCCCTAGATAACAGCCAAATGAACTTCCCAATTGTACTTGTGACCCTTCAACTGAACACAGGGTGCTAACCACGTATGATGGTCCACCAGGGGCCCTGTAAGGCCCCGCTTTGGGGGTCCCCAATATCAGTATGGTTTGGATGGGCACCATACCTAATTGGGAACACATTTTACTGGCTCTGATATCAAATTCAAGCCTGAGAGGTGACAGAGAGGTCAAACTGAGCGAGGAAAAGAATTTGACTGTAAATGTGAGAAGCATAGGTCAACTCCAAAATTTCTCCAGGTAAGACTGAGTCATTCGTTAGGCAAATACACACCATTCCTTGGATAATAGGCTTACATAGAAGCTGGAATTTTCCAGGGAATCCAACTGTGAGGAGCCCACCAGAACACTGATTGACAGATATCCAACCCTTGTACACCTGGATTCTTTCCTCTGTCCTCACAGCACCGACAATAGACAGCTATTACAACATTCATCATGTCTTTGTCAATCAAAGCACTAAGCCCATCAACAAGTGAAAGACTCATTGTCCACAACAGGTTCCCTTTGTCTTGCATCTGGAACCTTCACACCCACAAGCCATTTTCAGGGTACAAATACCCCTGATTTGAGGATGCCCACTGTAGTCTCTTGAAGGTCTACCCGTCACTCTGTCCGTCTGGCTCCTGAATGAGAACTGCCCTTAGGTCCTACCTAAGCCAAAATACATTTCTGCTCTTCACTACTCTTCTGGACTGGTAATTATAAATCCCCCCAAATCCCTCAGCCTCTCTATAATTTTTCCTCCCTTTCTCTTTCAGCTAGCTCTTGTGTGAATGTGTGATTCTGTGTATCTTGTGTGCATGCATGAGTAAATTCCCCTCAATAAAATCATTTATTAGACAATTCTGCTTGGTTTTTGGCTTGGCCTGACCCTGTAAAAATTGGGTTGAACGATCTTGCTAGGTTACCCTGCCTCTCGTAGTGCTACAGTTTGTGCTCTGGCTAATTCCCATTCCCCATTATTTGGAGCACATTGAGCTGTCCCCCATGGGACCCCAGAAATCAGGGTAACAGGCTTGAGAAAATCTCTCATTTTCCTGTCTCATTGGAATTTCAAATCTGTAGGTGTGGTGCATTTGGAATATTTGGTCACATATGTTTTGCAGTTTGGTATAAGAATTTCTTCTCTTAGAAACTGAGTGTTTTGGTTCTGTTCCCATAACAGAATAAATGAGTAAGTCCAGACTTGCATACCCTGTTCTTTATCATAGATTACCTTTAGCAATGGGTCTCCTACTCCTGTGATCATACATATTGAGTCCTTTAATCAATGGATGGATTGTACATCTTTGTGCTAACTATGTGAGCCTTTTGAAATATATCTCAGCTCTCATAAAGAAAGCAGAGGTGTGATGGAAGTGGGCACATGAACCAAAGTCTTGTTTTCACAGCAATTCAATTGACAATCCATGTGCTTGAGATATTGTGAACCAGCTTTCTGCTATATGTAACTGAATCTAAAATATGTGATTGTTACAAACACTTATTCCAATATGAATGCTGTTGATGTAGCAGATCATACTCCAAATTTTTGTGAGGTACCTTCCATGACCTTTCATTGTATGGTAGTTGTGATAGAAGCTCTTGCTGGTTCCAAGTCTGTGGTCAGCAGGCAGTGTACATCTGGACAGATAAAAAATTAATCTGTTTGCATGGTGATTTTTCACAGAGATGTTGTCTCAAAGAAGCATTCTTACTTGTGTTGTGTATGAGAAAGGCAAATGCCTCTTCTAAGGGGACACTTGTCATCTGCAGTTTTTGTGCATAGAGCTCTTGAAGTGAATTCGTTTCTACTAAAAAATGATTACTCCTCCCTATTCACCATAACCTTGACATGGATGAGAGAGGCAGACAGAATAGAAAGATGCAGACACTGGCTGAGATGTGAAATGTATACATAATCAAGAGAGACAAGGTGCACCTCTTCTCTCTGTGCAAATTTAGTCAGACAGTTACATTTGACTCAAGATATGCAAGCAGTCCTACCTCCGCCTACCACTATAAATCAAGGGTGGGGAACCTAAGGTCCTCCAGACGTTATTTGGCTAAAAGTGCCATCGGTCTGAACAAGCATGGCCAAAAGTCAGGAATGATGGGAACTGGGAGTTTAACAATATCTGGAAGGCCACAGGTTCCTTACCCCATTATGTATATTTTGGGCAAATAAACATACAAATCTCTATGCCAAGGTAACACAGTTCCTGCAAGAAGAAAAGTTAAACCTTGAAATTTTAGATTAAGCAGATTGGCCTGATTCTTTTCCAGAACACATTCCACAATTACTTTCATCTTGCACAGTACATATTGCTTTTGCCAGTCATAGTGGTGGTAAAGAGGAACATAGATATTCAAGCCATATAATTTGAGCACTGGGACCCAGATTCCTTCAGCTTCTCTCCCAGGTTTAAGGACTTGACAGGCAGTGCCTACACACTGTCAAATGGTATCACTGTAATACAAGGACTAGAAACCTGTTTTTTAAAAAAGCTATTTAAAAAGATTTGAAGGAAACTACATTCTTCAGTCAAGACAATATCTTATTGCATTTCTTTGTGGGCCTGTAGCATATACATATGATCCACCCCCTTCCTATGCTATGGTGACTGCAACTGCCTATATCTTATTGTTGGTCCTAGCCTTGCTCCTCGTATCTGGCATACCCCTGCAGTCCTACACTATGCACTTACTTTCTGCCACAGTAGCATGCAGCATTTGGCCATTAAGCAGTAAAGGGCTTCATGGGAGTGCAGCTGGAGCCAAGTGGGATTCTGCTTCTTCCCCTTTGCCAGGCAACTGAAACATGTTCTGTAGTCTTGGGAGGGTTGGAAGTCACAAGGGAATTGGATATCAGCTGAATAAGAAATTGACATCATCTGGGAGACAGTATTTTAGGCACTGAAGCAGCTATGTAAGAGGTGAACTAGATGCCTAGGAGAGGAGAAACACGGAGAAATGTATGCTGTTCAACATCCTTTCACCCAAGGCTTGAAAAGATGCACTGGGCCAAGAATCCTATGATCCTTACTTGTGCTTGCCACAGTCCTCCCCAGATATACCCACTCTCATCTTTTCTGGATGGAAATCAGAGGCTTTGGTTGTTACTGGAAAAGAGAAAGGGCTCATTTTAATTGGCATCTTTAGAGTGATTTTTCTTGCCTGTCAGCTTGTCATGCTGCAGTTATCAGCCATTGTTCTTCATGGATGCCACAGCCTGCTCTGTTTCTACTGGGAGCAACTTGTCAGCTTTTAAACCATCTTTTCTCCCAGCTTAAGCACAGAAAAGAATCTGCATATTGTCATTGTGATGGGACAGCCTCTGACTTATTTATTAGCATCATCTGCTCTCTCCAGCTGCTATGACCTTTGTGTAAAGAATAACGATACAACAAGATACCTCTTGCAGAATAAAGTGAAGCTGATATGTATTGGGAACGATAACATTGGAAATGCAAAGCATTGTCCTTGATATGGGATCAAGGGGGATACAGTTGTGAGACGCCAGTCATGAAGGAAAACACATTCATTTCTTAGTAATTGGCTTCCTCCTGTCAGGGGTTCTGAGGCAAGTTTGACATGTTTGTCTAGAACTTGGTAGTTATCTTGTGTTTACCCATAAGAGATTGGTAAGTTGACTTCCCCCATTATTAAAAATAAAGTATCTCTGGCAATTAAATTCTCAGTGTATAAGCATGTGTTGCCTTGAGGATTATTATTTTTGTTTTCATTTATTTATAGAATAACTAGCTCACCACAAGGTGACTTGCAGCTTATGAAACACCCAATCAGTAGAAACACATCAAAACCAATAAAAGCAGGAAAACTGCCCAAGCAGTATCTACCAAAATAAACTCTTCCAGAAAACTACCACAGAAGAACAAAATTCTCCTCAGTATAAACATTTAATAAGATCTTTAAAACTGAAGCTCAAATCTTGCCAGAACAAAAATGCCCTTCGTAGTGCTTTTAAACGTCACAGCCAACAATGGCCCATGTGTCAGATGGAAGAACAACTCCCTCAGCACTGCAGGGTGAGTACTCCCCCAAGCTCTGATCACTGTCTGTACAGAAGAGACCTAATGATCTTTCTTGCAGGGACAGTTCCCAAATGAGGGTGCTGCCTCTGAAAAGGCCACGCTCCCTGTGCCAGCCAGATGGTCCTCAGAGATTGCTGGTAGCTGGTGTACGTCCACATCTGACATATGTTCTGTAATCAGGACTTGGAATGTTCATTTGAAAATTAATATATGGATTTTAAATGCTTGGAATTGGGAGATTAATTTTTTGTTAATAGTTGAAAATTAAGCAATTAAGCAGTCGGTGAATTGCCATTAAATTAATTTGTTACTTAAAATATTGGCTTTTAAGAGAGGCCATTTGTTGTATAAAGAATGGCACTGAGGTTGTCACTAGTGAGTCTAGTCACTCTAGAGTCACATTTTGTTAGTGGTTCCTGCAAATGTCCTTTTGTTGTTGTTGTTTCAAAATTGCATTCACCAACATGGATTTTCCCCCAGATGGACTACAAAGCCCATAATATGGGTGTTGGCTAGAGATTATGAGTGTCCAGTGTGTCTAGAAACTGTCAGATTGGTAAGGCTGTCCTAAACCATCTTGCAAACTACCATTGTCTTGCAATGTATTCAGTGTTGTCATTCATTTCTACCATTCTTCTCTTCTTTTTACCTCCACCAACTTCTACAATGTTCATTCACCCTTCAAGTATTTTTGTTGTTGTTGTTGTTGTTAAAGATCAATAATGAAAAATGTTAAAGGTTAGTAAGGACAATGTGTTTATTTTGGCAAGAAGACTGTGATCCACTGCAGGTGCAACCATAGGAATTAACCAAAAGATAAGTTGGTGAATCAAGGGTGGAAAACTTGCAATCAGACATGGTTTGAGTGCCTCTGCGCATATGAAGAAAATGTTCCTGCACACTGAATCACTGCATTTTTTATGTCCTCGTTCCTACTCAACAAGAGTGGTTTGCAAAGATCACTGGTGGAGCACATATTTTATAAGTAGGGGCCAGAGACCTCAAGTTTTAGTGGTGGTGGATGGGGAGAAAACACCAGCCTTTACTTCTGAAGGGCTTGTTATTCTAAAAGGGGAAAATCCTGCAGTGCATTTTCTCCAGCCCTATCCTTTCTCTGAGACTTACTGTATCTGTTTTGCAGTATCTAGCAGATGGAAAGACATTCTGTTTCCTAACAAATTTTAATGTGACATAAAATAATTAATACGTTAAAGTGTAGAATAACTTCACTGTTAATCAGGCAGTCTATGGAGTCTAGCCACATTGGGGAAATGTTAAAAAACTGATAATTCAACTAATTTACTAATGCTTTCCCCAAGTTCTGGCTATAATATGCAGTGTTCTTATGGGAGCAAGCAGCCCTAAGATATCAAAATGAGACCTTTGACATAATTGTATATCACCTTGTTTTTTATTCTTTATATTTTTAAAACAAATATTACAAAATTCAAAGTAGCATACATTTTATATTTATATTTAATTTTTCTAATGAAATATAAATATAAAATGTATGCTACTTTGAATATTTGGTGTGTCAAAGATTTGCTAATTTGGTGTGCCAAAATTTACTAATTTACTAATTCTAGAAACTGATGAATGGATGACCCAGGGCCAGTCATTCAATTTAACCTATATGGGTTACTGTGAAATAAAATAAGAAAAAGGATGAATACTGCTTTCCTTTCTTTGGAGGAAGGGTACAACAGACACATACTACTTTGATTTAGGGTGAAGGAGAAGTTCCCTATTACTGAGCAAACACAGTTTGTTCTGTTAGATTAGATACAAGAGTGCTTTTATTGACTCAGTTTGGAATGATTGCATGGCCATTTTCAGATGGTCATATAATTCTTTAGAGGAGATTGTAGTGGCCAAATAAAGACTGTGTAGGAAGATATCCTATGTTTGGATTAAAAGTTGAAGACAGAGGATGATTACAAAGAGCTAAGCATAATCAATATCTTAATATCATTGATATTGATTGGTTATGATTAATTAATTATGATTAATTATTACAATCATTATTTATTGTGATTCATTATTGTGTTTACAATTTAACAAAGGAGTAACTTGATCTCATCTACATGTTCCAACTAGTTTTGATGTTCTTCCAGAAATTTTTGGTGTCCTTCCAATGCCAATAACTCTGAAGACAGAATTCATATTAATTTCTGATTTGGAATGTAACAGAAGGTACTGACTTCCAAGGCAAAGACAAAGGGGTTGTGAACATAGACAATCTTCAGAATGGGTGAAGCTTACGGACAAGTAGTGGTAGTGGAAACAACTGTGGCAGTTTCTATTTTTTTTAAAAAGTTTACAAGTCCCCCCCCCCCATCATTGCAAATGAAAGAGGGCAGCAGTGTTTCCTAAATCATTCTGAAAAAATGCTATGTCATGATGTATGATTGTTCTAAGAGGGATTTTAGGAGAAAATATCTGCCCCTGTTGTTGTTATTTGCAGTGATGTATTTTAAATCTTTTACTTTTACTTTTAAGTGTCAAGTCAAGCCTCAAGTCATGTCTCAATCTGGAAGTCAACTTTATACCCCAACCAAAATTCCAGAATTATTGGACAGAGCCAAATAAAGTCAGTTTTAACAATATACACAGAGTCAGCCCTCCATGTTTGTGGTTTTGCCATCTGCAGCTTTGGATGTGGGGAACAGGATCCTTCTTACTTTCCATTTCTGAAGCTGGATGACTTTTCAGAAGTGGAGAATAGGATCCTGCTTACTCCCCATTACTGAAGCTTCAAAAACTTTAGAACAGTGGTTCTCGACCTGTGGGTCCCCAGATGTTTTTGGACTTCAGCTTCCAGAAGCCCTGAACATTGACCATAGTGGCTGGGGCTTCTGGGAGCTGAAGTCTACCACTGCTTTAGAAGGAAGGATCCTTCCTCCTTAAGTCTGCTGCCTAAAACATTTGCTGCTCCCTTCTGAGTAATGCACCCTGCGCTCTGGGGGTGAGTCTTGTTTTCTGCTCTTAGGAAAAGTTTTAGAAGGCTCCTTGAATATGCAGCAAGGACAGACTGCTGAGTCTTCCTCTAATCCATTGCCCAGTCCCTTTGCTGTTCCCCTCTGAGAAATGAGCCTACGTACACTCTGGGCTTGAGACAGATTGCCATGTGACCAGTTGGCAAAAAGAGATGGAGGTATTGTTCAAAGTCGTAAGGTTTCTGAACTGAGGGCAGCAAGTCAGTCATTAAAAATATTCAAGTCTTGAGTCAAATCGAGTCAGTGCATCATTTATTGTAGAGTCGAGTCTGAGTCAAGTCACTGAAGCGACTTAAGGCTTCAAAAAGTCAAAAAAGCAAAATTGGAACAGGTTGCAGCTGGTAAGGGTCCCGTGTTTCTGCACGATGTCATTGTAATTACGTAACTATTTCATTTCAAAGCATAGTAATTACGTAGTTTTCTACTGACAGAAAAAATCTGTTTTGTTGTAGTAATACCACTGTAATCCCGTCAGCCAGCTTAATGCAGAAATGTTATAGTGCATCGTCTCAATTCAGAGGCGGCACCAGGGGGTTGTGGGCTTTCCCGAGCTGTCACCACCCACAAGTACAGATGTTGCCATTTTTGGTCGCCATTTTATGCTCTATGTGGTATGAATTCTGGTAAGTGTGGAAGGGGATTTTAAGGATTGTTGTTGTTATTGTTGTTGTTGTTATTATTATTATATATTGCTATATCTTATATTTTTTTTTTGCTGTAGCCATTTGTCTACATTTCTCTTAACTGTTCCTCCCTCAGTAATGCTCTTGTGAAGACAACAGAAGACAACAATGGTGGCAAACACTGAGGGGCTTTCTCTTCCTAAGTTCTCTGCCATGGGTATGGGGGCAGGGGGAGAAGGCCATAGAGGAACCAAGGGTTGTGGGAACTCAAGATCCATCATCATAAGGTAAGGTGGTAGTGGCTGGTGACTTTCTGCACCCATGTATGTCTCCCTAAAAAGTCCCTCCACCCTCCAACCCCCCCAGGTCTCCCCAGGAGTACTGAAACCACCCTGCATTGCCTCTGTAATCACCCCCTGCCAATGCTCACACGGCCAGGGATAATGGGAGAGGTGGTACTCCAAAGAAGTACTCCCCTTCCCCAGGGCCTCCCCAACAGCACTGAAACAAAAAAAAAAAAAAAAAAAGGACAGTCTGCTGGGCGAACGCCCTCCAACTCCCCCACCTGGTTCTCCCCAAGATTATCAAAACCACCTCACATTGCCTCGGCCATCACCCCTTGCCAATGCTCACATGGCAAGGGATGATGGGAGACACAGTACCAAAAAGAACAAAAGATGAAAGGCTTGTTTCAGGTTTTTAAATTTAGAAATCACCTGATCAGCCGTTCTTTGGAAGCCTTTTTCAGTGAGGGCCAATGCAATGTCCTCATAAAAGTGGCAGCTAGGAATTGGGTTGCTCTTCATGAGCGGCCCAAGCCAGGGTTCTCTGCCACCAATGAGAGCATTGTCTTGATCTCATTGAAAGTCTACAAAGTTCCCTCCCTTGACATTCTCACACAAAAAATCACACAACCAGACACACAACCAGAGAAAAAAAACACAGTAATCCACTCACACCAGCAAGCAAACAAAACAAGAAAAAAGCAGAAGAAAAGGAAAAGAGAAAAGAAGGTCAGAGAAGCAAAGGGTACAATTCACACAGGAAAACAGAAAAGTCAGCAGTAGAGAAAGCAGAACTAATTAAAGATAAAAACAATGTAGGAACACAAGCATGAAAAGGCAAACACACACAACAGCACACAGCACCAAATACCAAACACTATGCAGCAACAAACATCCAAGAATCAGCAAGCTCACCACACCCAAAAGAAGCAAGGTAAACACAAACCGTATAAACCTTTCCCACCTAGGAGCAATAGGGGGCCATCATTTCAGCATGGCAACTAGTCGGCCATTCAGAAGCAAAATCATGTGATAGTTGGGTGGCATTCCTATTGGTTGAAGCAAGCGTCTTGTGTAATTACGTTATTATGATGGCACCCATAATTACATTTTTCTGTTGTCTTTTCTTTCGGCAGGAAAATGGAGGAGGAAAGTGAAGTGGCCAGGTCAAAAGGAAGGGGGGAGGCATGGCGGAAAGCAGAGATTGTGGATATATTAGCAGTTTGCGGGGAGGAGAATGTGCAAGCGGAGTTGAAATCAAATCACAGAAATATAGATATTTTTGTGGATGTGGCAGAGGAGTTGAGGAGAAGAGGTCATCGTCGAACCATGGAAGAATGCCACTCAAAGATGAAGGCAATGTGTCTGGAATATCGCCGGGTGGTTGCCTGGAATTCACTCACAGGGAGACCAAAGAAAACATGTTCCTTCTATGGGGAACTACATCGTATACTAAAAGGGGATGCGAGTGTGAAGCCAAAGTGCATGTGCTGTAGCTTAAAACTCAGAGTACAAGGGGGTACTGTAGAAGTATGTGCTGGCCCATCCACAGCTGTGCAGGAGCACACAGTCTTGCAGAACAATGGGGATGGATCTCCCTCGTTCTTGGGTAACAACGCTAACACAAGAAAGGGGTGTGGAGGAGGGGCTGCTGGGGTATAATACGCAGCGAAAAAAATTAAAACTACAGTAAAGGGGAAGGGAAAAATTTCTTCATCCTTCCTTGCCTACAAATATGTTTGCCATTTCTTTTCTTCACAGTGGCACTGTTGGAAGGAAGGGAAGAAGATGGGAACTCCTCTAACCTATATGAAACCAGAGACTGTACACTAGATAGGATATTAATAAGGGTAATAATAATGATAACAACAACAACCATAATAATAATGGGAATAATAATAAAAATAATACTAATAATAGTAGGGATAATAATAAGGAAAATAAGAAGGGAGGGTAATAAAATTGTGAATGTTCCAACTTTGGAAAAGCAGTGCATTAAGGGAATGTGTCTAACAGTTCCTGTTTGCCCACCACAGCCAATGATGAGCCTATGGAGAATAATGGTGTCTTACCTTCTGAGGATGCAGATAGCAATCCAACAGTGTCAGGAATAGGTGAGTATGAGAATAGGAAAGATTACAATTTACCCTTTGTAGGATACCAAATGTTCCTGTATAGGAATATATTTCAGGAAACCCACCCTAACATAGCCTGTGTTTCTAGAGCCTGTGGAAGATGAGCCCAGTACTCCCATCAGCATTGACATGGCGTCGCTTTCCCCCCATTCAAGACTCAGGCATGCACGGGCTCGAGACCATTCTGGAAGAAAGAGAGAAGCTATCACAATAGCAATGATGGAGCAGATTAAAGAGGAGGGTGCTACATCTAAGAAGAAACATCAGATCAACCGTGAATCCCATAGGGAGGAGATCAATGCACTTATGGGCAAGCTGGACGATGGGAACAAGATTTTCTGAGATTTAGTGGAGAACATGGATCGAGATTCAATTGGTTGTGTAGAAGAGAGGCAGCAGGTTATGTCACTCCTCCAAGTAAGCAACAGGGCAATCTGCTCCATGATAGACTCCCTGGAGAGGCTGCTAGAAAATACCAGACCAGTTTCCAGAAACAGTGATGCCTCTGTATCCACTTTAATGGCTCAAGCATCTGAAGTGCCTAAAGAGGGGTCACAGGGAGGGCATAGAGCAGGAAAGCAAGTATGTCTTAAAAAGCAACTTGAGCGTTATAGCCCCTAGGAAGGCAAAATAGGAATGGAGATTGTAGGCTCCATCTTCTTAGAGCTTTCTCTGTTGCACTGTTACAAAGAAGGTTGTGTTACTTGCAGAATGTGTTCTGAAATGGCCTGTTAAACATGAGAAGCCAACCCAAATGTAAACGTATATGTTTAAATTTAAGCTGCAAATGCAGCAGGGAGTCCTTCCCCAACTTCTGCCTTAATAGTAATGCATAGTTATACTTTCATGGTATTTCAGTGTAAAAAATCTAGGATGCCAGGCTTTCCTCACATCTTGCCGTTGATATAAATGATTTGATGTTCCAACACTAGTCTTCAGTTTTTTTTCTGCAGTTAAAAAATGTAACCTCCCTCCTCTATCTTTCCAAACTCCACATCCAAACACACAGAGAAAACTTATACTGACAAACAAAGGTTCTTTACTTGAGAAATCACAATAGCACAGTAGGTTTTACAATAGTTGGTGTAATAGGGAACTAAGAACAGCATCAAATAGTTAGGAATATTGCCTAACGGGGAAGGCATTCAATTGGAGAACAATATGTGGTACTTCTAGCCAGCAATGCTTCTTGCAATAGCACCTCTCACCCTCTCGCCCTCCCCAAGCTCCTGCCCCCAGTTGCCTAGTAAAAGACATTACTAGGAGTAATGTTCACAGGTGGTGGTGGCCTCAAGTCAGGGTGTAAGATGTGGCCCTTGCACTCACATATATTGTGGAGAATGACGCATGCAGAGACCACTGGCAAGTAATTTTCTTTGGAAACTGTCAGCGGGGCTGAGAGGTAGCCCCATCTTGCCTTCAGCCTTCCCAATGCACGCTTCACTACATTGCGGCAACGGTTGAACACCCTGTTGAACGCAATTTGTTGGACATTCAAGTGACCCACATAAGGCTTCATCAGCCAGCGGCAAAGGGGGTAGGCACCATCCCCAAGGATGAATGGGCCTATCTCCACGCCATTTATGGTGACAGTGGGGTTTCCAGGAACAAAAACACCAGCTTCCATTGCCTGCCACAGGGCAGACTGGTGGAAGTCATGTTTATCATGCGTCCTCCCTGTATCTCCCAAATCAAGGTCCACAAATCTCCTGGAATGATCTGTGATTCCCTGCAGCAGGATGGAGAATGAATCCTTCCTGTTTATAAATTCCACTGCTCTTCCTTTTGGAGGATGCACAGGACGCACCAACACACTGTGGTAGTCCCAATTCCTGGAAGCCTTCCATTATCTGTGGATAGGAGGAAAGAAGAGAAACCATTATATAGATATTTCAGAGCAATCAGAATTCTCAGCTCAGAAATTGATCTGTCCAACATTTCTGCAAAGCCTATGATTCTCACATTTTCCTACTTTAAATCTCTCACACATCAAAATATATTGTTAAGCACACATCAGCAACTACTAGCAGCATAGGTGCATAGGTGTATCATACACTGTAATAACCCACGCTTCTGAATGACATCGGGTAGCATTCGAAGTGCTTGGTGTGGGGGTCAAATAAGAGACCCACCTTGCGATAGTCGCTCAAGCAAATGGTTGATGGAAGCAGCACATGCTCTATCACCAGGCAGACTTCAACAGCAATCTCAGCAACAGTAGAAATTCCAAGATCAAAGGGTGTTGGCTGTCTTCCTGTATATGAGGGGGGAAGTTAGCCACCAAACTGCTATGGCAACTCATTCCTCTACAGGAAATGGAATCCTCATCACGGTGGCTGATCGCTCCAGGTGAGGGCAAAGATGCTCCGCAATTTCAAAAAGAGTGGCTCAGGTCATACGAAAGTGGTACAGCCACATTTCATCATCCTGCTTTTCCAATACCTCCTTTGTCCACCAAGAACGCTGCATGCGCTCCCTTATCCACCATCTCCTTGGCCGCGGAAGGCTCCCGATCCAGCAGACTGCGTAAGGGAGCAGAAAGATGGTTGCTGGTTCTGCGATATCATCTGGGACAATGGCAGCAGAAATGAGGTGGCATTGTCTGACATAACGTCAGACAGACAACAAGATCCTTGACTTTCTCTGCTCACTCTCCCACTCTCTTTGTAAGAGCACAGTTGCATAGCAGAGAACCAGGATGTGCATCTGCAGAGCAATACTGCAAGTACGGAATATGCGATCCAGTTCCATACCTGCACAAACGACAAAGCAAAGAGCACACACACAAGGACCATGAAAATGGTTGCCGCTACTTAATCGCAGCCGCTATGTAATCACGGAAAATGGTGGCCGCTGTGTACCGCTACGTAATCACGGCCGTCTCCTGCGTACCTAGGTAATTACATCAGTGTATGGTATATACATAAAAAAATTAACTAATCACGAAAGACGGGGTGGGAGCGAAGGCGGAGTAATGGTATTGAAGAGGAGTGGCCAGGAACACTGTAATGCAGAATGTACACCAGCAGCAATCGCGATAAAACTCGATTTAAAACAGAATGGTGCAGCATGGAACGAGCCTATAGCGGTAATACATACCACGATATTGCAACGCAACAACGCGGTAAGGTTGTCTCGTGTGGAAAGGGTCTAAGTCTGACTTGAGTCCGAGTCTATTTACTTGAGTCTACATCACTGATTATTTGTTGTCAACTTGACTTTGATTTATGGTTACCCTACGCAGGGCTGCATTAATGTTTTTTGAGGCCTTAGGCACTCTTGTATTTAGTTCATGTATGTGATCCATGATAGTTTTTGTTTTCAACAATTACTTTTAATAAATCTATTTCTTTTTAAAAATCTACTTATAATTTTTGTGAATGAAAATATAAAATATCTTTATTTTGAAATTTTGTTTTCCTTCCCAGTTCCTGTAAAATATATTGTTAATCCTGTTTTTGTAGACTCTAACATTTTGTAGGCCCTAAGCATTCTGCCTAAAAGGGACCTAATGGATAAGGAGGCCTTGACCCTATCAATGAGAAAGGTCCAAGATCTCCAGTCCATCAACAGCCCTGTTCAGGCATTGCAAACTCAGGGCTTTAGCTTCCTTGATTAAATCAACCCACCTGTCAGGCACTCTCCTTCTTTTCTTATTGCCTTCCACTCTACCAAGCATTATGATCTTTTCATGTCATCTCTTGATGTATGACAGTCTTAGTTTAGTCATCTCTGCTTCTAGTGAGTGCTCAGGCTTGATCTGGTCTAAGATCCTTTCATTTCATTCCTGTTTTTCTAGCGCTCCATGCTATCCATGGAATAACATAGAGTGTTGTCTCTCACATCACATTTCAAACGAATTGATTTTCTTCCTGTCAGCTTTCTTCATAGTCCAGCTTCGACAATCATATGCAGAAATAGGAAAGACTATGGCTAATTGATTCTGGCTTTGGTGTTTAATGATACATCTTGACACTTGAAGATTTTGTCTAGCTCCTCCATAGCTGCCTTTCCAAGTTTTAGTCTTCTTTTGATTTCTTGACTACAATCTCCATGTTGGTTAATGCTATTCCACAGAGCATTAGGCATTTGGTCAACAAACACCTGCCTCTAAGTATCCAGAACCAATTTTGATGCAAGAGCCATCTAGCTGTACCCAGGGCTACCCAGGGCTACAGAGTCGAACAGCACAAATGCTCAAACATATCTCTGAGCTCATGTTTAAATTATTCTAGAAATTTAACATTATTACAGTGTGAACCATGTCTATTTTTCACAATTTGAGAGCTCCACCCCCCCCTTTCCTTACGAGAAACAGTTGGCAAAGCATTTCCTTCATCATAATTAGAATTTGGTTAGGCTGCTAGAGGCCAGAGAAAATTGCTTTGGAGCCCGAATCGAGCTCAAGAGCTGTCCCTGGACTAATCCTTTATCTTGATCTGAATTTGATTCCATATGCACCATTTGAGAAGTTGAATAAGATAGCCAGCTGAGATCATGGGGGTAATGAGTAACCGACCAGTGGTTTTTTCAGTTCAATTCATTAACTATTTCACACTTTCCAGCAACATCCAAAATACACAAAACAGTGATATGTCTATTGGGCCAACCACAAAACCACAAAATATATCAGGCAAATTTTTGAAGCTCACTGGCTTCTTTACCAGACAAAGGTGTTCAAAATTATACTGGAGAAGTTTTTTAAAAAGGGATGTTGCTGTCACAGACCTATATTTTGTTAAGATGTTGGTTTTGTTGTTGTCAGTGAAGATGGCCCAGAGGGATATCCATGTAGGTTGAGGCTACTCCTTTCTTTGGCCATGTGGGCTCAGGGAGACAAAGAGTCATAAAATCCAGGCAATAAAATTTCAACTTCATTAGCAACTGAAAAAGTAACTTCCCTTGAGATCCAGGCTACTTTTGGTCTGAGTGAGGCTATGCATCCCTTTCATAGGCAGAGAACACTTTCTTATCCTCAGATTACAGAAAGCCACTTCACTGAGGCCCTTTCCGCACATGGTCATTAAGGCAGGTCAATGCATCTTGCCATGGAGGTCTTCTGCATGTTGGAGTGGACTGGGTTCAATTTATTTACCTTTGTTCCACATGTAATTCTGACTAAATCCACCCCCATGTGGTGGTAAAGCGTGCTATTTGAAAACCAGAAGAAATCGGTTTTCCAATTTTCCAGATCGATCCGATTTGTACTTTCACAGTGGTGCAGACACGTACATTCGCACCAATGCGAATTGGTGGTCAGGGGAGGGCTCTTGGGAGGGGCTGGGGGTAGTATGGACTTTCGCATGTAGGCAATGAAGTACTAAACCATGCAAAAAAAGGGGGGGCAATCACAGCTGATGGGGCGGGGTGAGGCGAGTAGCAAGAGTGGCCATGGCAGAGGTAGTGTGGATTCATGAACTTGTACTCCTCCAAATCAGAATGGAATATACGCAGTAGCTGTGTGGAAGGAAATGAGGGAAAGTCCGCCTTGTTTCGAGCCCAGAAAATCTGGTAAGAAATGGCACAAACCGATTCACCAGCCTTGTGCGGAAAGAGCCTGAGGGTCATGTCCCATCTATAGACAGGTACAATATGCCAGTTATTCCTCCCTCCCTTCTTCCCTCCCTTTTTCTTGATAATAGTAGTAGTAGTAGTAGTAGTAGTAGTAGTAGTAATAATAATAATAATAATAATAATAATAATAATAATAATATAACAACTCTGCAGCCTCCCTCTCCTTCTCCCCCTCCCCTCCCCTCCCCTCCCCTCCCCTCCCCTCCCCTTCCCTCCTCCTCCTCCTCCTCCTCCTCCTCCTCCTCCTCCTCCTCCTCCTCTTCTTCTTCTTCTTCTGCTGCTGCTGCTGCTGCTGCTGCTGCTGCTGCTGCTGCTTCCTCCTCCTCCTCCTCCTCCTCCTCCTCCTCCTCCTCTTCTTCTTCTGTTACATTCAGTGAAACACCACACAAAAACAACACACAAAATGAGCTGGAGTTTTGCATTTAATCACAAGGCAATTACAATCAAAGATGTCTGAGTAGATGTGATATGAAAGCCACAAGCTCTCTGGGGATCACTCAGCCTTCAGGGACTCTTCCAGAATCATGTGTTTATAATGCTCTGAAAGGACAAAAATGTAGACAAAGCAAGTGATCTTTTCTTTAAAAATAACAGTTGTTTACTGAACATTCACTCTTGTGCTTCTTGGATGGGTGTGCAGTATTTTAAAGGTGCATTCTATACTCATTCAAGAGGTCATTATTCTCCCCATACTCTGATTTTTCCCCCAAAAAACCAGACTGTTCATTTGAATTTCAAGAAGATGTTTCTTACAGTCCCTCCTCCTGCCATTATGCAGGTTAAATTCAGTAGGCCAGTACTGTGAACTCCCCTAAAAGTGCCTACTTTACTTTCACATTTTATTTTCTTCCACTTAATTATTTCACATGTGCTTTAAAAATTGAATATCTCCACGGTTATATGTGTCCAGATCACAGCCTGTTTCCTGTTCCCACATGCCTCCATTAGGAGACGGTAAGCTCTTAACAGGTCTGTTTGCTGTTCACCATTGTGTACGACACATTCAAAACTTTCCTGCTTGGCTTACTTCTTTATAAATTAAAGTAAAAGCTGAATTTAATTTCTAAAATTTTGGTTTTTCTAGATGGTTTTACACACACACAAACACACGAGGTGCTTTAGCTCCAGTTTTGTTTTTCTGCAAAACCACAAGTGGCTGATGAGATCTAAAGCTAGATTTAGATATCATTGCAGATATTAGTCAGAATCTTCTTGGTGACCCCCTTTAACACCAGCAGGTGTGCTATTGCATAGATCAGTGGTTCTCAACCTGTGGGTCCCCAGATGTTTGTGGACTTCAGCTTCCAGAAGCCCCAGCCACTATGGTCAATGCTCAGGGCTTCTGGGAGCTGAAGTCCAAAAACATCTGGGGACCCACAGGTTGAGAACCACTGGCATAGATCTTTCCACAGCACTCACCTGCCAGTGCAAAGATACTTCAATGTCTGAATCAGTCCTTATGGATAATTCTTGGCTTGGGAGGGCAAGGGGTGCGTGCAGTTCTGTAGCCAGATGTGATATGCCTAGTTTTTCGGTCTATACACGAGAATACATCTAGCATACTCTCTGGTGATCTGGGAGGTCAACATATTCTCTTTTCTTCTGGCAGCAGAACCACAACTGGAAACTGCCTGAAAACTCCTTGCCCTTTTCTGGTGACCAATGACCTGTAGGGGCATGCTCCAGTGCTGAAAAGGTGCCCATGCTGGAGCTTTATCCTGTACTGGTGTAATGTAGGATTTTGGCCTTTTACAGACTCATGTTTTATGAGATTCCACCTGAACCTCAGGAAGAACTTCCTGATGGTCAGAGCTGTCTGGTAGTGGAATATGCTGCCTTGGAGTGTGGTGGAGTCTCCTTCTTTGGAGGTTTTTAAACAGAGGCTGGATGTCCATCTGTTGGGTGTGCTTTGATGTGGGTTCCTGCATGGTAGGGAGTTGGAGTGGATGGCCCCTGTGGTCTCTTCCAACTCTATGCTTCTATGATTAGGCAATGAGGACAAGTTTCAGGTACCATACTGTTCAGAGGCTTGATAGACATCTCTACGGAGTAGAGCTTTCTTTATGGTGGGCCAGGAGTCCTGGGTCCAATGCTACATATCATTGGTTCCTTTTCGATTTTCTCTCTAAGTCTTAGAATCTGAGATTATGGGTTTGTCTTTGTTGCTATCAGAGCTTGATAAACTTTGTTAACTGATCATAGTTACTTCATTTGACCTCATCCAACACAGCTGAAGTCTATTGATTTCCTGATAAATGCTGAACCCAATCTTACATTTTAATGAACTCTTCGTTTCAGGGTATTAGAGTTCATTACAGGTGGTTCACTTTCTGCCAGTTTCGGTAAGGAAGGATGGTGCCAGCAGAAGGATTAGAATTGGAGGAAATACATCATATAGTTCTGTGCTGGGTGGCTCATTGTTCTAATGAAACAAGAAAAGATGTGTTCTTGCCTTTAATGCAGCAATGGATATAATGAGCATGTGTGTTTGTATGCACTTTAGTTGAATTAAAACAGCATTCTTTAGTAACCTATAACAAGTCTTTATTAGTCAACAAGATATTTGGAAAGTCAATGAACAGTGTACATGTTGTGAGGGAGATATAAGGACTTAAGGTAAAATTTAATCAGAGATAAGACTCAAGAGCCGGTGTAATAAAGTGGTTTGAGAGTTGGATTGTGACTCTGGAGACCAGAGTTTGTATCCCCACTTGGCCATGGAAATGCAGTGGGTGACCTTGGGCAAGTCACACTCTCTCAGCCTCGGAGGATGGCAAAGGCAAATCCCCTCTGGACAAATCTTGCCAAGAAAATGCTGTGATAGGCTTGCCTTAGGGTTCCCATAAATTGGAAATGATTGAAGGCACACAACAACAACAAAGATGAGACCCATGCCAACCATCCCAAGACATCAATAGTATTATGGGTTTCATAGTCTTTCTTAGTAAAAATCCAGATTGGGAAAAGGCAATTATGAAATGACCAGAAAAGGAACAGCTTTGAAGATGCCAATAGCAAAATGTGCCCCATAGGTTACTGGTGACAACCTTCATGCCATACCCTGTAAACCTTAGTTTGTCTCTAAGTGATAGTGAATTAACTAATGTTAATTAAATGAACCGAATGCTTTCCATTTTTAGTGTTTTTTTTAAAAATAGCCAGTGGATCCTAAAGTTTCTAATTTGTAATGTTAACAAATTATTTTCCAAATCATCCGTTCTAAATTCTAGCTGCTGTGCATTTTAGCACGGCTGGTCCTCCTATACAGCCAAATGAGACAACGTTTTTTAGGTAGTACCACCGAATCTCACTCTTTGTGGGAAAGATGTACATAAAGCCTTGCATGATGTGAGCAGCATTATTCAAAATGTGATGTCTAGTGGCTGGAGGCAATTTGGCTCTGTTTCAGGTGGCAACATAGCTTAGGCTGGCATTGCATTTAGCTGATTATGGTTGTTTAAATTTTATGGCTCTTTAAAATTGCTTTAACAATTATTTTTTAACGTAAACTCCATGAGGAGATCACTTTTATTTACAGGTTCTATAAAATGTAGTAAATAAATATGACTACATATAAATACAGTTGGTATAATTCAGAGTTGGTTGCATACAAAACTTCTTTCTGTGGTCAATGTACAAAGAGGCAACAGCTTTGCTCACCTCATGGTAGCCCCAAGTATATTTGCAAATATAATGGTTGCTGTTGTTTTTTTATAGCAGGAAAGACCAACTGGTAGTCATTTGGTAGAATCTGGGGAGATCTAGAACATCAAAACATTTCCCCTGGTCATTTTGATTGAGTCTGCTGATGACACAACAAGTAGACCAGGATTGGCAGGGACTGGAGGCTTCTATGACAGAACTAACGACACCGAAGGTAAGTGGTGAAATCTAAAGGTGAAGAACATGAGTCTCATGGTTACAACCTTCTGCTAAATTTTGAAGAAGTCATACTTTAGCTGGCTTCCAGTTAGAGACATATGCATATGGAAGACATGTTATCCATGTGAGGCCAGAAAGTCACTATTGCACAATGGTTGTATTCTGCTGGCAGAAGAGGAGTTGCACAGACAGTGTGTTCCTCTGTGCCTTGTCTCTGAGTGTTGCTGTTGCACATTGTGTAAGGAGGTTGTACATTCTATATTGTGTATTGCAGTTGCACAGTGTATTTTGTGCGCTGTGGTTATGTGTCACATATTGTGAATTGCAGCTGTACATTGTTTATTTTGAATTGTTGTGGCACATCATATACTATGCATGGATTGTACATTACAGTTGCAATTGTGTACTGTGAATTGTACATGCACAATGGCACCAAGCCATTGACATTTGTCATGCAAACTTGCTATTCTGTATGAGGGTTGCATAATATTTGTGTAGTGTATTTCTGCGTGTGGATATTTATCTTATGGTGAGGGACTGTTGTACTACTGCATCACTTGCTGTCATTATGATTAAATTAAATTAAACTAAGCCAAATTAAACTAAAGTAAGAGAAATTAATAGAAAGGCACTATAGATGCTAGGCCTATGAAAACAAGGATAATTCATAATAAAAGGTATTATTGAAACATTTTATTGAAACATTCATTATTTTTAGCAAGAAGGAATCTTGCCCCATGCAACCCTTACAGGGAACCTAGTTTTACTAACTTAGCTTGCTAAAATTATGTTTCAGGGTCAATGGAAAAAATGACATCCTTTCTTTTACTTATTTAGTAAAATATTTTTATCCCACCCTTTTATTGAAAGATCTCATGGTGGCAAAGAAATAAAATAATACAAATAATTGAAACTTTCCAATTAAAATAAATAAATAATTCAAGAGTGACAGAAAAGATATTAAACAATTCAAACAAGTTAAAAGAGCTTTAAAGGGGTAAAAGAATTATAAAAAAATGGATGCACATACTAAAAGTAAATTAGGCCTCAAAAGCTAATTTTGATACTAGACTGCCCTGGTGTTAAAAGGAAACCAGTGTTGGTGCCTGTCAGGCCTTCAGGCACAGCCAAAAAGTTCCCTTCTGTGTCCTTCCCCATTGGATTGTCCGCACTAGTGGAGGAGCAGATCTTGGTCAAGCGTATATAGGGAAAGGTGCTCATGCAAGTATTGAGGTCCCATTTAAGGCTTTGAATATCATTGCCAGTACCTTGAATTCAGATGAGAAACAAACTAACCTGTGTAGTTCCTTTAAACAAGTATTATGTGTTTGTGGGGTACAATATAGTAATATTGCTGCTGCATTTTGCACTACAGGTAGCTTCCAAGTCACCCCCAAGGCCAGCCTCACATAGAATGCATTATAATAATCTTAGGGGGGAGTTACTGGTGCATGGACTATTGTGGCTATGTTGTCCCTGTGCAGGAAGGTTATCCCTATCCAGGCACCAAGCACTCTGAGCTACTGAGTCTACATGGGCCTCCAGTTGCAAGAATTCTCCTAAGATGTGGATCTGCTCCTTTTTGGGAAGTACAAACCCATCATGTTGCTTACCCAGTTCCTAGACTCAAGAAGTTCCAGTCCCTAGAGTCTCCATCTTCTCTGGACCCAGTTTGAGTTTATTGGGCATCATTCAATTCACTACAGCATCTCAGCATTATTCCATCACTTTCTCAGCCCCATGATTCCCATGACAAGGACAAATAGAGATGAGTATCATCAGCATATTGATGGTACCTCACTCCCAACCCCTTATGACTTATCTTACTGGCTTCATATAGATGTTGAACAAAATGAGGGACAGGATGGATCCCTGTGGCACCCCACAGCTTAATGGCCATGGGATTGAACAGGAATCCCTTAATGCTACTCTCTGGAATTGACTCCCATGATAGGAGTGTAACACCTTGCTTCCGCTCCCATCTGCTGTAGCTGGTCCAGTACGACGCCATGATCAATGGTATCAAAAACCACTGAGAGATACAGGAAGATCAATGGGATATCATTTCCCTTCTCTTTCACCCAGAGTCAGAGCAACTAAGGCCATTTCAGTACTGTGCCCTGGCCTGAAACTAGCCTGAAAAGGGCCTAGAAAATTAATTTCCTCCAAGAACATCTGAAGCAACCCAGCCACTACATGCTCAAAAAAATATTTTAGTGATGGGGTGGTAGTTCTCACACACCCCTGGGACCAGGCAGCCCTTCATCAGGAGAGGGAGCACTAGGTGAAAGGCACCCATCCCTGACATAGTGTGGCATTTACTAAGCCATGTTTGCTAGATTGTCCAAGATGGGTAGGTTCAGGTTTATGTTTGGTGGGATGGATTAATTCAAATGCCTTGTCCACATCACCAGGCCATAACAACTGACCAGACTGAAGTCTGGACACTTGCTCAGACTCTACAATAAATGTGGTGTCAACCTCTGAGTGAATGTTCCACAAAGTGCCTCACAAACTTGTCACAGCAGGTAACCAAAAGCTCCAATGCTGATTATTCGAAGTCTGATCCAAACAGAATAACTCTGCTGGGAGGCATGTTGAGGATACAGTAGTGGAGGCATAGTATGACTCCCCCTCCATCCTCACTATTACATAACAGGACAAGAGTTTTTGACAACTGTTGGCCATACTCACTCTGTATCCTATCCCACCTTTACTCTAGCCATTGTTCAGCCTGCTTCATTGCCTGTAGATCTTTTCTATACCAAATGGAATTATGGGTTCCACAGTATGAGGCTGGATTTTGAGGAGTGAGTAGGGCACCTCTAAAATAGGACTGCTCAACTTGTTAGAGCCTGGGAAAAATAATTTCTCTACTATATGTCCTAGAGTCCCCACTGCTCCACTCCAATCAGCATGGCCAGGAGTAGTAGTCCATAAATCAGCAAGCTCTGCAAGTTGTGACCCCTGGGTCAAAACACAGCCCATGAGCTAAGTACTCCAGCTCTGGCCTGTCAAGGTTTTACAACTCTCCCTCTTTGTCTGCTCTCTCAGGCATATTGACCACCTCTCTTTTCAGCAAATCTATATATTGCCCTGTTGGGTGCTATATATGGTTTGCATGCTGTATTTGAGTTGGTGCATTAAACATTTCATTTTTGGTAGTTTCAGATTCAGTGTGTTAACATCTGTGATGAAGCTGCCACCGACTCCAAATAGGCTTTTAACTGCAAGGCTCCATGGACTAGCACTGCCTACTAATTCCTTAAAGATTTCACAATGTCTTTCTGTTCCTAAATTCAGGTCACTTTTGCTAATCTGAGATGGATTCCAATTAGTGACCTTGGGCAATGGTGAAAGAATATCTATCACATTCCTAATTCTCCAAGTCTTTCAGTCTCCCCAAAGCAATTTGGTTTTGATTGATGCCCTATTCTCCCAACTCAGTGAATTTATATTTTAGCTGAGTACCAGCAGGATTTTATAATTGAGTGTAGGCACTAGTTTGGTTGTTTCATTCACTTTTTGCAACTGACATTCAAGCTGAGCAGTCCTCAGGAGAAATAATGACGACAATGACCATAAATAATGAATTCAGTCACATGGCTTTTATGTGGTGCAAACAAAGAAAGTTCCTTTGTGCCATCAGGATTAAGCATACCTAGCTACAATGCAAATTCACCTTCTGAAAGAAAATGTGTTGTCTTATGGCTTATGCACAGACTGTCCCAGCCCTATCATTAGGCAGAGTGAGGCAGTCACCTCAGGCAGCAGATGCTGGGAAGTGTTAGAGGGAAGAGCTCTACACATGTTTATGAGTTTATTTTATCAGAATATCTTGCAGTACCTTGGCTTAAAAATTTTTTTTAACAAGCAGCCATATGTTGAAATGGGCTGAAGGGCATCCCATGTCAGCTTTACTCACTGACTCCAGTGTCATCTTGGCTTAAGCAAAAGGCTGTAACTTCCTCTCCTAGTATAAATAGAATAATAGAGGCTTCTGTAAAGATCATCTCTCTAGAAAATTACTCTGTCTCAGCTCACTTGCTCATTCCCTATTCCTTTGACTTTCTGACACAGAAGGTGTCAGCAGGTGAGAAGTATTTCAGTTTAGCACATTCTATTAACTGCTTCTCATGTTGACTCAAGCTCGAAAATGCTGGGAAATTGAATCTGCTAAGTGCTACTTCCCTAACAGACACAAATAGCGTGGATATGGTATGGTATTCCATCTACATATATTTATTTCTAGCTTCATCACCATCTTGGAGCTGGATGGCTAGAGCAGTGGACCTTAGACCTAAATTTGTCTGCTCAGTGGAATGGACATATAGAGTCTTAAGCTATCCTGTAACTGAAGCTAATCATTTTACATTAATACCCACCCAGCTGAGCAATACCACCCACAAACAGGATTAGGAATCATGCAGCCCTCCAGATATTATTGGACTGCAACTCTCAAGCCATTTCTGCATGACGTCACTGTCCCATGATGGGGATGCATTGCTGATCATCCATGAGTTGTGCTTTCACACGTCATCGTGGTTCTGCTGCCAACGTGTCCCCACCCATTGCGACTGTGGAATATTCCATTACCTGAAAAAAATCCGGTAACAGTCCTCGATCATGTGACACTCCTGTCACTGTGGTCATGCAGAAAGGGAGGAAGTGCAGTCTAGGAGCTTCCTTCCCCAGTGCTGCATGGGAAGTAGCTGCCTGCACTGCAGAAGGAAGGCATGTGTTGCTCGCACTATCCTTCCGCAGGTGCAGAGGGGAGCATTTGCGTTGTGCTCCTGTCCCAGAAGTGGCATCACTGGGATCATGATAGGATGACGACAGAGATAGGCAAGGTGCAGAAATGGCCTCCGAAACCCAGCAGGCATAGCCATTGGTGAGAAATGCTCAGTGTGCTAGAAATGCTGGGGTCAATAATATGTGGAGGGCTGAATGATTCTCATCCTGGACCATTTCCGCACTAGACTGTTATAGTGCTATTATTCCACTTTCAACATCCTATAGAATCCTGGGGTTTGCAGTTTAGGGAAGGGCCTTTGAGGCCTCTCCCTAAACTGCAAACCCCAGGATTCCATAGGATGTTGAAAGTAGAATAATAGCACTATAACAGTCTAGTGCGGAAATGCCCCGATGTAGAACTATTTGTGTTATAAGGGGCCATGGGAAGACTGTGGCCTTCTATATATGGAGAGAAATTTGGCAAACTTCTAACGCTGTTAATGGCAGAGAGTAAGAGGTTTAAAGAAACCCCCCTTTTCCCCAGGTTTTTTTTCCCCCCATGGGGAAGTTGTTAGGATTGGGAATTATGCAAAGGGCCAGAGAGAAGGTCTTGTGGGGGTGGATTTAGTTGCATACCTGTACTATAAGAGCTCCCACAAACTCCTGAGTGTAGCAAAGAAAGGTCACATGGTCAAACTATATGATATGCAGGAGATCCATTAATGGAACTCACAAACTGTCTATTATTAAAAAATGAGTTTTTGTGGTAAAAATGAGGTGGGTTGTCACTCTGGAACCGGGTGGATTCCTTAAAGGCCCTCCCTAAACTGCAAACCCCAGGATTCCATAGGATGTTCAAAACGGAATAATAGTGCTATAACAGTCTAGTGCGGAAATGGCCTAAGTCTAAATGGTTCCTTCCACATGCCAAATGTGCAATGGGTATGTCCCTTCACGTCGCTCATCAACTTACGGTAAGCCTATGAATTTCATAGGATTTTCTTGGGCAAGGAGTATTCAGAGGTGGTTTTGGCAATTTCTTCCTCTGAAATTTAGCCTACAGCACCTAGTATTCACTGGCGGTCTCCCTCAAAGCACTAACCAGGCCTGGCCTTGCTTAACTTCCAAAATCAGACAGCAATGGTGTCTTTTAAGGTATTAAGCTCACCAACTATTAAACTGTTATACTTTGCATAATCATGCCATTTTTTTTAAAAGATTCAGCTTCTGCTAATGAATGTGTGTGTGGGAGCATGTGCACCTCCAAGTCACTTGTTGACAGACAGTGACCCTTGAATTTCATAGGTTTTTCTTAGGCAAAGATTACTCCTTGCCAGTTCCCTCCTCTGAAATACAGCCTTAGCACCTGGTATTCCTTGCTGGTCTCCCATCTAAGTACTAACCAGGGCTGACCTTGCTTAGCTTTCAAGATCATACAGAATTGGGTGTCTTTAGGGCATAGCCCTGCTATTTTCCTTGTGGGGTAAAATTACTAAATGCTTCCTTCAGTGGGACAGCGGGGGGAGGAGATATAAACTTTGCATGAAGGGAATGGCTTTACTTTTCTCCTTCATGATCCCAATCAATTCACGCCACCTATTGTTTTTTAGATTTTGTCTCATTCTCTAATTTGGTCTGTTGATTGGAGATTAAATGACATATCAACATAATAACAAGACCAGCTCCAGGAACGGCAGTTTAAAGAGTGCTGAGCAAGAAAATCAGGCTGCAGAACTAATTTCACACTGGCAGGGAGGCAGGCGAGAGTCTTTTATATAGTCTCATTAAATACCTTAATGTCTGTTTATTCATACGTGCTCTCAGCTAAACAAAAACCTCATCTCTGAAGTATTTCAGCGCCGCTATTAAGAAGGTATGGCCTGATTCAAAGTATACCCTTAGCCGAGATATATTTGTATGATTTATAAGATGTAATCTACTGCCACTAAAAGGACATTGAAACAATTACTAGAAAAAAGTAAACGATCAATAATGTGAATCAGGATCATCAAAAATACTTCAGGGATGTGGAAGAAGATTCTTATTACCACAGATTACATATTTTCACTCATGAAATAAGTGGGGAGGAACCAAATGCACATGCTGAACTTGTATTTCATTTGTTGTTATATCTGTTAATCAGATCTTGAAAACTGGAGGAACCCAGGATGAAGCGTACGTTATGAGTTTTCTTCATATTTCATCTGCCTTCTCTCTTATTCTGTGACTTCTTTCTTCTATCCTGCAAACATTGGCATCCCATGTAAAATTTCATGGAGACTTTAAAAGATGGGGAAAGGGAAATATATACTGATGAGATTTCATCTTCACTTCTATCGGTCAAGATAAAAATTCAGACTTCAATAGGTAGGGGACATAAAAAGGTGGATCTTTTGTTCAAAAAGGAAAGAGATTGACAGAGGGTTTTGAGGAACTGTATCTCAATATATATAAAACTCTTTACCTCTACTGTTCTGGATAGCTGCATAGAAGCTCCTACAGTGTATATAATAAAATGTACTCTGCAAATACAGACATATCTGTTTATCTGGATCAGAGGTGAGGGAAAGACTTCCACCCTAATAATTTATGTAATATATATGAGATATATATGAGAATAATATATGAGAAAAGAAAGGAAGGGATTGTCCCTCTTAAGGTTGCTAGATTTCTTCCATCTCTAGATTTCTTTGCATGTACAGGTACCGGTAAATGGAAAAGGATAAGATGTGCGTGACATATAGCACTGATGTGTGGGGCTGTGTGGCACTGAGAGAACCTGTACATAGTCACAGGGAAGGAGAGTGAAGGCTCTGTACCGTATAAATGTGCAATGCATTGTAATATGATATTGCATGCCTAGACCATGTAACATCAATAGCACCAAGGCCAACAATCAAGAAAAGTGTCATCATATGGGGGGCTGCATTTGGATGAGCACATTTCATCTTAACAAATCAAGATAGGAACATATTTACTGCCTGCACATAAAGCCTCTTCACTCTGCCTTTCATGATACAAGCAATCAAATCAAGAAATTTCTAAAGAACCACAAAAAAAAAATATGCAGGGTTAGCCATGTTGGCCCTACAACAAAATCCGAAATACCTATTGTGGTGATATCTTTATTAGGCCAACAAAAGGTACAAAATATATCATGCTAGCTTTCAAATCCTACTGACTTCTTCATGAGGCAAAGACAGTAAAAAAAAAAATCATGCAGGGAAGGGAAAAAGACAGGGTTAGGTTCCCAAGTCTGTGCCTTACTTTAGAGATTTGCTTAAGGTGCCTGAGGTGTTCTTGAGAGAGTTAACGTACATAGACATTACACTCTTTCAGGGCCACAAGGAAACTGGGAACATGAGTAGTAAATAAATGCAATAAGATTTTGTTTTCCATTGGAAGCCACAAAGCACTTCCTTTTGAGAAATAATTCTGTCTCTGTCATGTCTGAGACTACAGGCCACTACAGTAGCCCCTCCACATTTGCGAAGGTTAGGGGCACAGAACCCATGCAAAAGTGGAAAAATTGTGAATAACTCCAACCTCTGCAATTCCCCTCCAGAGTCCTCCCCCAGTTCCTTTGCCTCTGGCCCAAGCCTTGAGAGGCGAGGGAGAAAAAAGCCACAGGAAAGGGCTTATTGATACTTTCCCCTCCAAGGGAGAAGAGCACAATTCTCCCCTTCTAGTTACTTCTGGTGGCCATCTTGAAAAGGGAGGGGCAGGAGCAAAGTGAGCACCTGACCAATCAGCAGCCATTACACTGCAAAAAGTACAGCCACATGGGAGAGAGGACATGCATCCAGCAGTGAGAGTAGGCCTTGCTCACCCAAAAAGAAAAAAAAAACTATTTTAAACACAAGCCTCACAAGCCTAGGGTGAGGAATGCAAGGGAATGGGAGGAGGAAAATGGGGGAGAGGCAAGCACGTGCCTCACCAATAATCAAATTTGCAAAGGACAAACCCACAAATGTAGAGGGAGGACTGTAAGTATGTAGTCATAGTACAATAAGTGTTTTATCCTAACTTACAGAATATGCTACCACTGCTTATTCTGTATTGTTAGGTCTGGAGATAGATTAAAGCATTATAGTGGCAAAGCATGTCAAATTCATATTGCTTTACCTTCTGTTGTAGGAGGAATTCCTGGTTAGTCTTCTCTTTATCAAAGGCCCTTTCCACACCCTGCCTTTTAGCAAAGACATCTGGTGGGGACCCTGGCAGCTGCTCTGCTGGGAGGAGAGTACAACAAGAGTGCTCCCCTCTGCACCAGCTGGCTCCATGCAGAAGGGAGGGCGATGGCCACACTTCTTCCTTCCACAGTGCAGTCAGGTACTTTCCCAGTCTGTGCTGGGGTAGGAAGCACAGCCATTGCACTTCTGCAGCTTCCACAGGACAGGTAAGTGTGGGATGGTGGTGCAATTGCGGGTCATTGGTGACAAAAACCCATCAAAAATCCACTTCATCCATGATTGTGCTCCCTGGAGATGGGAGGAAGGATAGAACCATGATGATGTCATACAGAAGTGTTGTCTCACCCCTGTCCTTTTCCTGTCCCCATTGTGGGATGGGAGGGTGCTGCGGAAAGGGCCAAAGTTAGGATTCCCTTGTTCAGTGGCTAACTTCAGTATCTTCAAATCCAAAATAAACATAGAAATAAGAATGAAGGAGTAGCCATGTTGGCTACAGTATCAATTTCATACAATCAGGAAACATAGTTTATCAATTTTAGAACAAACCAGGATTTTAAATCATGGTTTCAAACTGGTTTAATATCCTGGCTTGTTCTGCAGCTGGTAACCCTAGTTTTCCAATTCAGATGAGCTGTAACTAAGGAAAACCACAGATGATGAGAGGCTTCCTAGTTTGACTGCTTGTACTACAAAGGGATAAACAAAAGGACTGCACACACAGGTAAAAATCTCATTCATATCTGGGCTCAATAAGTTGAGCCACAAACATCTGAGGACCCACAGGTTGAGAACCACTGCTTTAATCAAAATGTTAACTAGATTTCCAATTTCAGGAAGTCCTAAACTGATTGAGTATTGAACGTTGGATTCACATTGTTGATTGATATTATCTTATGGAGTGTACTGCAACGTGGGTACATATGGACCTATTGTATACTGATTTGTGATGATGGTTGAACTTAATAAACAAATATATCAAAAACAAAAAAACAAAAAAATGAAAATGTATTTATAGGTACATTTTTCAGGAAAGAAGACAATTTGCTAAAAAGCTTACATTGGCTAACTACTACTACAACACAGTAATAACAATATCAGAAATGAGATAATGTGTTTAGAAGTACCATGGGCGTAGTACTTATAAAATTCCTAATATTTGTGGGCGTTCTGATTAATGAACAGAGGCCGCTTCCACACTACATTGTTATAGTGCTATTATTCCACTTTCAACATCCTGTGGAATTCTGGGGTTTGCAGTTTACAGAGGGGTATTTAAAATTCTCAGCCAGAGAGCTCTTTGGCCTCAGTAAACTACAAACCCCAGAATTCCACAGGATGTTGAAAGTGGAATAATAGCACTATAACAGTGTAGTGCACAAATGGTCCAAGATTACTGTGTGCAATGAACATGGTGGAATATATTGATTTGTACCAGACTTGAGAATTTACAAATGCTTCATGCGAGCTTGGTAAAGTGTTTTCCCAACACTGCAACCCCAATTATTTTAACTAAAGTTGCCTGGCATTGAAACTGGCACCTTTGGTTGGGAAGTATGTGCTCCACCACTGGATGACCATTTCTCTTGTTATAAAAGTTTACGGATCATACAAGAGGTGATAGTAAACCCTTTTGATCTGAGCCAGCAAAAGAGATCCATGACACTGATCAATTATTGTTGTTACGTGCCTTTTGCCCTTTTCGCATGGCGTTTCTTAAGTGAAACGGCCCCTTGAACGTCGCATAAATGTGAGGAGTGGTCCGCATGACGCACTCCCATTTACGCGATGCTCAAGAGCCTCATGTGCAGCGCATATGCATTTATTTTCGGTTTTTAGCTGAAAATGGCGTGCACTCGTGCATGGGTCGGGCGCCCTGCGCACACGTACCTGCCATGCAAAGCCTCCTTAGCCTTGCCAGTCGCGCTTCCTGCCCCAGCGCAGCCTACAACTCCCAGGCTGCACCGTGGAAGGAAGGGGCAGGGCGCGGGCGGGGCGCTTGCACGACCAAGACACTGCTGCAGAGCCCAAGCGGGAGGGTTGCGAGAGCCTTCCTCCCTAGGCTTCTTGCGTGAAGACTGCAACCAGCTCCGCGAAAGGGTAAGCTGCTAAAAGGTCCTCTCAGTGTTGATCCTGACTCTTGAGGACCCTATTATCAGATTTTGTTGGCAAGGTTTATTCAGAGGTGGTTTGCCAGTGCCTTCTTTTGAGGATGACTGAGTAACTTACCCAAAGTGAGTAGGGTTTTGAAGTGTGAAGAGTCCATTCATAATAAAGAATATTATTCCTTATTACAGAATTATTATTATGCCAGAACGCTGAAGTTTGCTGTTTGGTGAGGCGCTGGAATACTGTAGCTGGGAATTCTAAATGCCCCCCATCTAAATTGCAGATCCAGGATTAACCATGCCAGTTAAAGTGGAGTAATAGTGCTATTATTCTGTAATATGAATGAGTCCCTGGTCTGCTGGTCTCCTAGTCCAACACTCAAACCACTGTGAGTGTATGTGTCTTCAAGTCAGCATGCAGTACTGCATCTGAAGAAGTTGGTTTATATCGATGAAAGCTCATGCAAAAATAAAAATCAGTTAGTCTTAAAGGTGCTGCCACATTTCTTCCCCCCCCTTGCCCCTTCTTTCCTCTTTTTTCTGCTGCAAGAGACTAACATGGCTACTCCTTTGAAAGCAAAAGAGTGAAGATGCATGGTGACCTGGTGAATTTCATAGGATTTTCTTAATCAAGGAATACTCAGAGGGGTTTTTGACAGCTCATTCCTCTCAAATACAGCCTGTAGCACCTAGCTTTGTTGGTGATCTCACATCTAAGTACTAACCAGGGCTGACTTTGCTTAACTTCCAAGGTCAGAGAGGATGTGGTAGCAAGGCCCTGACTCAAACCATTATACCTCACTAAAGGATGCTTCTGTATAATGGTTGACTCAGATGTATATCCAGATATACATCTACATCACAGTTCTTATTCCTGATTCACACATCTCTTTTTTCTCAGGAATGTTTATTCCTTTCCGGTGACTTTGGTAGTTATGTGTTACTAGCTGCAAAGCCTGCTAGAGCAAGAGCAGAGGAGATCTATACTCCATTGGGCTCTTAACAACAGCAACAATGGCTTTAGCAATTGCTTTATACTGTGCAACTGAGAACATCTAAATAAAAAAGAGTTTTTGAATTTCCCTCTCAGCAAAGGATCTCAGCAAAGGGCTTTGTGATATTTTCATGCACATAGCTTGTGGGACTTGTAACTTTATAACATCCTAGTCTGTATTTGAGACCCTGTTCCTCATTATCCCTTGATGTTCGTGGCTATGGGGTTATAGAATGTGCTTCTTTCTTTTGTTTATGGCTCACTGAGACGTATATTATATGTAGTAGAGTAATGTAAACTGAGTGTCTGCTTCAATTTTTGTTTTAAGTTCCAGGAAACAAAACTGGTGATTTGAATTCAACAAACTGAATTTCACCAAAGGTTGAAATTCAGATCCAAAGTCTTCATAAAAGATTAATCTAGGTGTGAATCTGAAATGCCTAATTACATTTTTTCAGTACAAATGAGACTTTGTAGATGGCAAGAAAGATGGACAATATTTTTAAAGTTCTTAGTAGGCTGGCATTGGTAATTAAGGACCTGCTGTTGCTAGTTAAATTCAGTGAAGGAAAATACATACCTGTGTTTAACTGACAATAGAATTCTCAGTTGGAATAATTCTCTTTGGGATAATCTTATTAAAATAGTTATAACTCTCTTTTTTAAAAAAGTTCTTACACACTTCAGTTCACAATAATAAAAAGTAGCTTCCCTCTGCTCAAGTCTGCCAGGTGAAAAATTCACATAAGCAAGAGTCAGTTGTCAAGGTCTAAAAACAGGAATCTCTCATGGCTTGAAAAAAAAGCCTAGGATAGTGAAGTATCTTTTATCTCAGGGCATTTAAAGAAATGGGAAAGCAGAGCACTGGATCCCTGTGACTGAACAATTTTTAAAGCAGGGTGGCTTAACTGTCCCTGCTTCCCTGCTCAGTTTTGCAAGAAGAATTAGGTGGACAGTCCACATTAGGCAGCTCCATGCTTTTGCAGCACTAAGTCCTCTATCAGTTGCTACTTCATACCACTTCCTAGATGTTGCTAAAGATTCACACATCTACATCACTGAAAGAGTTCTCCTCTTCCTAGCATCTTCTCTCACAGCCATCATTTTGCCTAAGAAAGTAGTGTAATGCAAGAACTAATCATGAAAGGAGAGAATGCACTCTGGTTTTCCTGAGTAAGCATGAGCAAAAGGAAAGGTCTCCAATATCTGTTTAGCCAGCATGGGACCATGGGCAGAATGCAAATGCCCTACTCAAATCAAACCAAACCAAAATTTCACAGAAGACCTGTTGATTGGCAGTTCAGGGTCCTAAACAAATAAAGGATAGTTTTACTTGCACTGCTCAAAGTTCAAGGAGATAACCCCACTGTAAAAACTCCATGGACAAGAAACTACTGCTCTGTCCATTTGAATTTAGGGCAAGAAACTTCCTTTTTCAATACCTGGGGAAAAATAATCAGGATCACTGGATATCTTTTGTAAGATTTTCAGCACCCGAGTCTGTAATTGCCTGCATAAACTCTACCTCTCTCTGTCTGTGTTCTGAATTATGTTCCCTTTACACTATTCGCCCTCCTCCTCTTCCTTGTGAACTCTTGGATGGTGTCTACCTTACTTTCTGGTATTACCGTCCTTCTTTCCTGTTTTCAGAGAGAGCTTAAGGGGGAAAGCAGCCTTTTCTGCATCTTGCCACATCTCTCTCTTCCCCTTCCATTGTCATTCAGATTTGACCAGTACTGCACAACCATGCCACCAAATCATTCCCCCCACCTCGTTCACTCCTCTCATAACTGATCAGATAATTGTGTTAGTACTCTTTTGATAGAAATAACCCCTGACCTGTCCGCATGGCTCCTGGACTATCTTACAAACACACTCCTTCATCCAGTTGTAATGATTCCAGCTTCACACACTTGCCCTTTTGTAGTTTGCTGAATAGAATCAGAGTCCATGTGGCTGTCATCAGGTTGTCCTCTGGCAGAATAGGAGTGGTGTCACACTGAAAGTAGTTCTCCCCTGGCACTCCATTTGAGCTAAATTCATTTAAATGCTCCTTTCCCTAGAAGGGCTTACTCCCTGAGCATGGCAAAACAGTATCCCTATGTATTAAGAAGCATGTGTCCTGAGCAAAAAGAAGTGGCAGAAAAGAAACAGGATAGCAAGTAGCAGAAGGCTCAGATGAAGAATGAATAGGCTGTTTACCCCTCTTTCCTCTTTGATGGTTGACTCTTTTTTGCTGCCAGGATATAGAATCATAGAATCATAGAAATGTAGAGTTGGAAGAGACCACAAGGGCCATCCAGTCCAACCCCCTGCCATGCAGGAAAACCCTCAAAGCACTCCCGACAAGTGGCCATCCAGCCTCCGCTTAAAAACCTCCAAAGAAGGAGACTCCACCACACTCTGTGGCAGCACATTCCACTGTCGGACAGCCCTGACTGTCAGGAAATTCCTCCTGAGGTTCAGGCGGAATCTCCCCTCCTGCAGCTTGCATCCATTGCTCCTTGTCCTGGTCTCAAGAGCAGGAGAAACAAGCCCACTCCCTCCTCGACATGACATCCCTTCAAATATTTAAACATGGCTATCATGTCCCCTCTCAACCTTCTCTTCTGCAACTAAACATACCCAGCTCTCTAAGTCTGTCCTCATCGGGCATGGCTTCCAGGCCCCTCACCATTTTGCTTGCCCTCCTCTGGACCTGCTCCAGCTTATCCATATCCTTCTTGAATTGGGGTGCCCAGAACTGGACACAGTATTCAAGATGAGGTCTAACCAATGCAGAATAAAGTGGTACCAATACCTCCCTCGATCTAGACACCATACTCCTATGATGCAACCAAGAATTGCGTTGGCCTTCTTGGCTGCCGCATCACACTGCTGACTCATGTTCAGCTTATGGTCTATGAAGACTCCTAGATCCCTTTCACACGTACTGTTAGCCAGCCACGTGTCCCCCATCCTATATTTCTGCATACCATTTTTTCTGCCTAAGTGTAGGACCTTACATTTCTCTCTGTTGAAATTCATTTTGTTAGCCTTGGCCCAGCTCTCCAATCTGTCCAGGTCCTTTTGAATTTTGATCCTGTCATCAGGCGTATTAGCAACCCCTCCCAATTTGGTGTCATCTGCAAATTTGATCAGCATGCCCTCTATTCCTTCATCCAAGTCATTAATGAAGATATTGAACAGCACCGGGCCCAGGACAGAACCCTGTGGCACCCCACTAGTCACTTCTCTCCAGGATGAGAATCTGCCATTGGTGACCACCCTTTGGGTACGGTCAGTCAACCAGTTACAAATCCACCTGACAGTAGCCCTGTCCAGCCCACATCTTACTAGCTTCTTTGCAAGAATGTCATGGGGAACTTTGTCAAAGGCCTTACTGAAATCAAGATATACTATGTCCACAGCATTCCCTTCATCTATCAAGCAAGTAACTCTATCATAAAAAGAGATAAGATTAGTCTGGCATGACCTATTTTTGAGAAATCCATGTTGACTTTTCGTAATTACGGCATTGTTTTCTAAGTAATTAGAAACTGACTGTTTGATGATCCGCTCCAGGATCTTTCCAGGTACTGATGTCAGGCTGACTGGGCGATAATTATTTGGGTCCTCTTTTTCCCTTCTTGAAGATGGGGACAACATTTGCCCTCCTCCAGTCTGCCGGAACTTCTCCGGTCCGCCAAGAGTTTTCAAAGATTATAGCAAGAGGTTCCACAATGACCTCTGCTAGTTCTTTTAAAATCCTAGGATGCAATTCATCTGGCCCTGGAGACTTGAATTCATCCAGTGTGGCCAGGTATTCCTGTACTACCTCTCTATCTATTCTGTGCTGCATTTCCCCCACTTCCTCACCTGCTCCCCAACCGCCAGGTTGAGTGTTTTTATCCTTTTGGGAAAAAACTGAGGTGAAGAAGATGTTGAGGAGTTCTACCTTTTTCTTCCTCCTGTTATTAATTCACCATCTTCCTTGCGCAGTGACCCTATCGTCTCCTTCTTTTTCCTTTTGCTGCGGATGTATTTAAAAAAGCCCTTTTTATTGTTTTTAATGTCTCTGGCCAGCCTAAGTTCGATCTGTGCTTTAGCCTTTCTGACCTTCTCCCTACATCTCCTGGCTACTTGCTTATAATCTTCTTTGGTGATTTCCCCTTCTTCCATTTCCTGTACATGTTTTTCTTAATACTTAGCTCAGCTGAGAGCTCTTTAGTCAACCATTCCGGTTTGTTCAGATGCCTTCCATTTTTCCTCCTTAATGGCACAGTTTTAGCCTGTGCCTCCAGTACCTCCCTTTTAAAGAACTCCCATGCATCCTGAACTCCTTTCTCATTGACTATTCTTGACCACGGGATTTCAGCCAGCAGCTCCTTCAGTTTACAGAAGTCTGCTTTTTTAAAATCTAAGACGAATGCCTGGCTACACTTGCCTTCTCTTCCCCACTGAATGCCAAATTCTAATAGGGCATGGTCACTCTCTCCTAAAGATCCAACCAGTTCTACGTCATTAACAAGGTCTTCCCTGTTGGTCAGGATCAGATCCAGAATATTTGATCCCCTTGTCACCTCTTCCACCTTCTGGACCATGAAATTGTCTGCAAGACAAGCAAGAAACTTGCTGGACCTTGCCGCCTTTGCAGAGTTTGACTGCCAACATATATCCGGGTAGTTGAAATCTCCCATTATTACTGTATCTCTCCTTTTTGAATGTGCAGTCATTTGGTCTATGAAAGCGCCATCGAGGTCCTCCGTCTGGCTTGGAGGTCTGTAGTAAACCCCCACTATAATATCCCTATTGTTTCTCGCTCCCTTAATTCTTACCCAGATGCTTTCGACCTGGCTTCCGGTGTTCAAGTCATGGATCTCTTCACAGGTGAAAACATCCTTGACATATAAGGCTACTCCTCCTCCTTTCTTATTTGGTCTATTTCTACAAAATAGGTTATACCCCTCTATTCCTACATTCCAATCGTGAGACTCATCCCACCAGGTCTCAGTGATGCCTATCAAATCATATTTATTTTGCTGTACTAGGAGTTCAAATTCATCTTGTTTGTTTCCCATACTCCGTGCATTAGTGTAGAGACACTTAAGTCCCCGTGCCCTTCCTGCAAGTCCCATAGCATTGTTTCCACCCCTCCCACGATTGGATGCTATTCCTACTTGGCCAATATCATTTGGGCCTTTTCCCCCTGCACTTGCCGAGTCCTTGTCCTGAATAATCTTGTCTCCCTCCCCAGTTGTACTTAGTTTAAAGCCCTCCTAATCCTCCTTGTGAGACTGTTTGCAAAAACGTTCCTGCCAAGTTTTGTGAGGTGCAGCCCATCCCTTGCCAGAAGCCCATGTTCCTGGAATTTCAAGCCATGATCCAAAAAGGCAAACTGTTGGCGGTGGCAAACAGAGTAGTTTATTTATCTTGAACAACACTCATAGGAAATGATGTTGTAAAGACCTTGTCCCCATCTCATTGTAATCATTTCTTTTTCTGTACATTTTTAATTTTGTTCATGGATTAAAAAAGAGGCATTAAAAACAGTACACCAGCAATACCTATGTGCCACTGGAATATCCTTAACAACAAATGTCTAGATAACTTCCCCTAGCAGTTTTGTTCACGCCTTTAAAAGTATGGGGAACAAGACAGAACCTTGCAGCACCTCATATGCCAAGGATCATGGGGGAGAACAGAAATTTCTCAGCATCACCTTCTACAATTGCCTCTCCAGCAGGGACTGAAGCCACCTCAACACTGTGCTTCCAAGTCCAACTCAGTTATGTGCACCACTGTGGTTGATAGTATAGAAACTCTACAAGTGGTCAGGAGGAATCAATCAGCCTACAGTCATCACATTTGTTTCTCCATTCCAGTAGGGCAACCAAGGCTGTTTCCTTCTTGAAAATGGAATGGAATGTATCTAAGCAATCAAGTTCCTTCAAGATTACTAAGGCTTGAGAAGCCACCACTCTGCTCTCTGTGTTTGTGTCTTGTAAAATTTATTTGTGCAGGTAGCCAAATGTCTTGGGCTGATCTTAGAATTTTCCCACCTGTTTGGTTGGCATAAAACAGTTAGTTGGTTGGCTTAAAACACACAGGGTTTGGTAAGCTTTGTCTTCAAAAGAAAAGCCAATATTGAATTCTTATGAGGCAGGAGGGCACGGAAATGATTCATTTATTTCTACCAAGCAAATGGAAGAAACTACTGTTCCCCCTCCCGCCTTGCTTTGCTGCCCATGTTGCCCTCCTCCCCAGGAGAATTCTTGTTTTGACATTTGGCCTCCATTTACACCACATGCCTGCAGCGATCCTTTAATGGCATGGCAAACATACTCCCCTCTGGGCTTTTAAGCTGGTGCTTTTGACGGCAAGCAAATCCTGCCTGGCAGAAAAGTCCTACACAACAAGTGCTTTCTTTAAAAACAAAACAAAACAAAACAAAACAAAGAAAAACTGAAATAATATTATTGTAAAAGCAGTCTAACAGATTGGAGTGGTGTTAAGCAGAAGGGAAGGACTTGCAAAGCCACCAAGGGGCCTTGGGGGACACATCAGGCTGTTCTTCTGTTATCCTGCCTGTCGTTACTCTAGAGTTTTAGCATTTATTCATCTGCCGATCCCCTACAATTTCCTTGAACTCCAAATGCCTTTCACAAATAGGAAAACAACAACAAACAACCAGTGGTATGCCTTTTTTGGTTTAAGAGGTGACCATTTTGTAGTATCTCTTTTCTGTTAGTGTTGAAACTATATGCACCAGCCTGTATCATGGGAAAGGAAGACCATTTTCAGTTGGGCCCTCAGCAGCAAAATGGTTATTTGAAAGGTCTTGGGATGGCATGAAATGGGCATACTGCCTGTTCACAACATCTAGCTAAGATCTAATACTACATAAAATATTTGACCAAATACACAAATCCCTGTCAAAGCATTCCACCAAGGGCCTTTCCACACTACATAGTTATAGTGTTATTATTCCACTTTCAGTATCCCATGGAATCCTGGGGTTTGCAGTTTACGAAGTCACATTTAGAATTCTCAGCCAGAGAGCTCTTTGGTCTCAGTAAACGACAAGCCTCAGAATTCCAAAGGATGTTGAAAGTGCAATAATAGCACTATAACAGTTCAGTGCAGAAAGGCCTAGAGTTGCTAGATTCTTATGCATGATAAGAATATTGGAGATCTCTTCTGTTAATTATTTGTATAATTTCTTTCTTCTTTTAGAATTTCTGCTTTGTCTCTACTGTACAACAAAGTTACAAAAATGATAATGGGGACTGGTATGGTAAATAGACTGATTTAGACCAGATAGACCTGGCTTAAATTCCTTGCCTAGCCATATAACTCCCTGGGGGAATCTGGGTTAGCCATTTAAAGCCTGGCATTACCCAGCCAGCAGGGCCAGCAACGTGAGGATAAAGAGGGTTAGAAAGAAACCATGTATGGCACTCTGTGATTCTTGAAGGAAGAACAGGACAAAAGCAATCCTTAAAAATTAATAAATAATAGGATATCTGCTCTACCACCCTCTTTCCAAGACTGTTGTATGTGAACATTAATCATGTTACATCGTTGATAAGATTACAAGTTGTTTTTAGAGTGGATAATGTTTCTGCATAGCAAAGCCTGTCTTAGAACAGTACCCTCTCCCATCCCAAATATGTATACCATCTGGTTCACAGCTACATCTACATCAGTTGTTGTACTCCTCTCTTCATTACTGTATACCCAGTGGCCTAAATCCAATTGTCAGTCCTGATGAGAGCAGGCCCATTCAGTCAGTGGGATTTCCCTCTGTGTTGACTCATGATTGATTGAATCGGACTACTCTGTTGACACTAACCAAGACAATGACAGCCAATGTCTAGAACCTGGGTGTGTGAATGGACACATTCGTTTGTTTTAAAGCATCTCTTTGCTTCTGGTGGGACAAATTTCTCTCATTGCATTAGGAGGTTATAATAATGCTCTGTTGGTGGTGCTATACTTGTGAATGACACGTGCAAGGTACCACTAGGTGTTGCAGTTATCACATGGATCAAATACAGGAGAACCAGCCTTCCTTTCAAACACATAATGGGCATGATCCCAACTAAGCAAAGCAGTCGGATGTTCAGTGAAATTAATTGCATCATGTGTATAATTGTTCCACTGAAATTAATGGGACTTAGGCTGCAATCCTAAAAGCACCTACAGCAGAGCTTTCCACGCTTTACATGTTGGTGACACACTTTTTAGACATGCATCATTTCGCGACACAGTAATTCAGTTTTACTAGCAAACTGGAGGTTAAACTAACCCCATTATAAGAGATACGGATGCAGACATAAATTGTAATAACAAAATGTATGGAGACACAACATATCTCATGAAAACCTTTCATATATATTTAAAAATGTATGATTTATAAATAATAATATAAATTTACAAGATTGTAGGCGACACACCTACACACTTCAGGCGACACACAAATGTGCCATTGCATACCATTTAGAAAGCCCTAACCTACAGGGTGTAACATAGTTCTAAGAAAGCATTATAGGATCTTGCAATTTTTTTCAGTTACAATTTTGAAAAAAAGATCAACTTCCTCTGTTCTTTGAACCTGGGAATAATTTTGATCTCTTTGAGATATGGCAGGAAATAGGATCCTAGTGCTGGGGTTCAGCGTCTTCTCAAGAAGAAGAGGAAGAAGAAGATTTAGACAGAAAGGAACTACCCTCCCATGGGAGCAACACACAGTGTTTTGGCACCATTTGTAAGGACCACTGAGGATTTCACACTGCAGTTGTTGCTTCTGGGTTTTTGCCTACTGGTAGGTAAAACATAAACAGATTTTGCTGGCCAAATGGCTTCACAGTTTATGTAAAGGGCTCTTTACCTTACACAGGGCCTACTGGCTTCTTCAAACATGATCCACATATGAAACAATACTGTGTTATTGCATTTTTTTTAAAAAAAAACAGCATTGTACTAACTTATCTGTACTAACAGCATTGTATTAAACAGCATTGCACTAACTTATATTTTGAGTCAACGCATAAGTAAATCCCATTGATTCAATGGGTCTACTCTAGTCAGAGCTAACCAATAGTATTTAGGCTTATGTTCACAAGAAATATTGTCACCCAGTGACAATATTTCTTGTGAACATAAGCCTAAATACTATTGGTTAGCTTTGACTAGAGTAGACCCATTGAATCAATGGGATTTACTTATGCATTGAGTCAAAATTCAGCAATTGTTTCAATGGATTTACTATAGTTAGGATTGATCAACAGGATTTCAGCCATAACTGGGAGTGTTTTAGAGGACTTCACATAGTGAGGCCTTCTCAGAAAAGCAAGCCCAATTCTAGCTTTTGAGGCCTACAGCCCTCAGAAGAAGATGAAAAGGAAGAGGAGGAGGAGGAAGAAGAAGAAGGGAGGAGGAAGAGGGGGTAGAAAGGGAGGAGAATGGAGAGGACATTAAAAAATACAATAAGATATTTCTCAGGAAAAAAAGTGAGATATAACTGAATATTTTTAAATTTAAGAAATGCTGTCCATGCAAATAATTATGGAAGAAAACAATCTAGCTTCTGTGCAATGTCAAAACTGATATGAAGCACGGTGAGTCCATTCCACAGCTGAATAGTGACAGTTCTTTCAACAGTCTGACTGGGATAGGCACAAATGTAAGTTGTGGAATTTACGAAAGAAAAAAACAAGAACACGAGTCAAAACATAAGCACCCTCCCCTCTGAGCACAGGGCCCAGGCCAAATAGCCCTTCTCTCCCCCACATAGTGGGGCTGAACCTGACTAATGGTATTTATTGATGAAAGACTGAAGTTAGATCAGCATTATTGGATTGTCTGGATGGGAAATATCAAAATTATTTATACAAAATCTGAAGGTAAAGCATGTATTTTAATGACCATCTTCTGTCATTTTAATATAATTTTCTTATTCATTGGCCCTAAATCTTGTTTTAGTTCTGGATAAAGTAGACCCAAGAACCAGTGTTGCATAGTGGTTTGAGCACTGGACTATGACCAATGGCTCAAATTCCCCACTCAGCAATGGCAAGCCACTGGTGACTTAGGGTGCATCACACACTCTCAGCCCCAGAAAACCCTGTGACAGGTTTGTCTGAGGATTGCCTAAGTTGGAAACAACTTGAAGGCACACAAGAACAACAAAGTAGACCCATTGAATCAACTGGATTTATCTATGTGATGACTCCTCATTCAATAATTCAACCAAGAGGATGCCAACCATTTTCTTACAACTACTGGCATGTTGTTGTGTGCATTCAAGATATTTCTGACTGACGGTGACCCTAAGGTGGCTCTATCCCAGGATTTTATTGGCAGAATTTGTTTGGGGGGGGGGGCTGACCTCTGAGGCTGAGAATGTGACCTACTCAAGATCACCCAGCAGGTTTCCATGGCCAAGTGGGGATTTGAACTTTGGTCTTCCAGATCCAGCACTCAAACCAGTACAACAACACTGACTCTCAATAGCATGTTACCTACTTCAGAACAAGTATTTAGGATTTCTCCTGGATAATTTACTTTCTCACATGCACAGAAGACTTCAAATGTGGTTGAATGGGCAGAACAAAAGATCAGTGATCCAGTCCTTACTGCGTCATGAAACTCATTGAACCACTATTTCAACTTAGCCACTAGTGTTGTGAAGATTGTGTAGGGATGACATTATGAATGCACACTGTGTTCCTTGAAGGAGTAAAAATGTAATCTATCAATGCTGCTTTTGGAGAAATTCTGTTCCTGAATACTGTGGAAAAGCACAATCAAGTAGAGAGAAATTATCCAGGAGTGTGCAAAGCCCATCACAAAATTTGATTCCACTAGGTAACAGTTAATCCTGTTTCCACGCAAATCACCCACTTCCCATACAACTGGTTCAAGTCTAGACAAGTCTGTCAGACTTTACTGAAGTCAAACCGAATTGACCTAACATGACTGGAGGAGCAAGCCTCTCCTCCTGGGCTGCTTGTATTTCTGAGGACGCTCTGGCTGCCAGACCCTCGCGAATCTCACCGGGCTGGCAAGAGAAAGAGCCCGCGCGCTCCATTGGGCGGTCCGAATCCTCTTGGATCCCCTGGGAATGAGACGATTGGTCCAGGAAGGCGCTTCCTTTGCATGTCGTTAACCATATCAGCCCCGGCAGAAGTTCTCGAGGACGTTAAAGAGAAGTGCAGCCCGGGGCAAAAAGGGAGCCTTGTTCAGAACGGAGACTGCCTGGGAGGAGGACAGAGCTGGACGGGCGGCGAAAGCGAGCTTCTCGAGTACTTTCCGACCCCCACGGCCGAGGGAAGTGCGGCTTTGTGGAGAGGGGTCGCCATGGCTCTCCCCTGTCTCCTTCTCCTCTACCTGCTCTGCTTCTTTTCCGTCCCGGGGGCCAAGAGCCAGACCATCCGGTACAGCACCAATGAAGAGGAACCTCCCGGCACGGTCATCGGGGTGCTCGCGGAAGAGTTGCAGCGGTTCGGCTCAGCCGTCGGTGGCGTCTCCGGCGGCTTCCGCCTGATGCAGCAGTCCGGCAACGGCTCGCGGGTGCGGGTGCGGGTGCGGGAGCGGGACGGGCAGCTGAGCCTGGGCGCGGAGCGGCTGGACCGGGAGCAGCTGTGCGGGCCGGCGGAGGCGCCGTGCGTGCTGGCCTTCGACGTGGTGTGCCTGGGGGGCGGCGGGGGCCCGGGGGCCGGCGGGGGCGGCGGGGGCCCGGCCTCGGCGCCCTACAGGCTGCTGCACGTGGAGGTGGAGGTGCGCGACATCAACGACCACGCGCCGCGCTTCCCGCAGCCGCAGCTGGCGCTGGAGGTGTCGGAGAGCGCCGCGCCGGGCACCCGCCTCCCGCTGCCGCTGGCCCTCGACCCGGACGCGGGCTCCAACGGCATCCAGAGCTTCGCCGTCTCGCCCAACAGCCGCTTCGGCCTGGAGGCGCAGAGCCGCGCCGACGGGCTCAAGTGCGCCGAGCTGGTGCTGCTGGGCGAGCTGGACCGCGAGGCGCAGGCCTCGTACCGCCTGGAGCTGGTGGCCAAGGACGGCGGGAGCCCCGCGCGCTCGGGCACGGCCACGGTCAGCGTGCGGGTGCTGGACGCCAACGACAACGCGCCCGCCTTCCCCCGCGGCGGCGCCCTCCGCACCGTCGAGCTGCCCGAGGACGCGCCGCCGGGCTCGCTGCTGCTCGAGCTCGACGCCGCCGACCCGGACGAGGGCGCCAACGGGCAGCTGCTCTACGCCTGGGGCAGCCAGGTGCCCCCCGAGGCGCGCCGCCTCTTCGCCCTCGACCCGCTCTCGGGCCGCCTCAGCCTCCAGGCCGCCGTCGACTACGAGCTCCAGCGGGCCTACGAGCTCGACGTGCAGGCCAGCGACCGCGGCGCCAGCCCCCTGGCGGCCACCTGCAAGGTGGTCGTCCGCCTCCTCGACGTCAACGACAACGCGCCCGCCGTGGCCATCAGCGCCCTCAGCGCCGGCGGCCCGGGCCCCGACGGCCCCGCCCCGGGGGCCCCGCGGGGCGGCGGCGGCGGCGGCGGCGAGGAAGGGGAGGAGGAGGAGGGGGCCGGCGCCGGCGCCGCGTCCCCGGCCCGGCCGCCCCGGCGACGGTGGCCTACGTGAGCGAGGCGGCGCCGGCCGGGAGCCTGGTGGCGCTGGTCAGCACCTCGGACAGCGACGCGGGCGCCAACGGGCAGGTGCGCTGCGCGCTGCTGGCCGGCCCCGGCGAGCCCTTCGCCCTCCAGCGCGCCTACGACGCCAGCTACGTGGTCCTCACCACGGGGCCGCTGGACCGCGAGCGCCTGGCCGAGTACAACCTGACGGTGGTGGCCGAGGACCTGGGCTCGCCGCCGGCCAAGACCGTCCGCCGCCTCACCGTCCGCCTGGCCGACGAGAACGACAACGCGCCGCGCTTCGCCCGCGCCCGCTACGAGGTGGCCGTCGCGGAGAACAACCCGCCCGGCGCCTACCTGGCCGCCGTCCTCGCCGCCGACCCGGACCTCGGGCCCAACGGCAAGGTCACCTACCGGCTCCTGGAGGGGCCGGGGACCGGATCCCCGCTCCCGTCCACCGTGATCTCCGTCGAGCTCCACAGCGGCGTCTTGCGCGCCCTGCGCTCCTTCGACTACGAAGAGTGGAGGGGGCTGGAGGTGGGGGTCGAAGCCTGCGACGGGGGCGTCCCGCCGCGCTGCCAGCGGGCCGGGATCGGGGTCACTGTGGAGGATCAGAACGACAACGCGCCGCAGATCACCTCCCCGTCGCTGGTCAACGGCTCCGCGGAAGTCCCGCTGCCCCTCGGCGCCCCTGCCGGCTTCCTGATCGTTCGGGTGACCGGCCGGGATGCGGACGAAGGCCCCAATGCCGAGCTCTCTTTCTCCATCCTGGGCGTGAAGCCCAAATTTTTTGGCATCAACTCACAGACGGGGGAACTTTTTTTAAAGCAAAAGCTTCCTGGAGGAGCCTCGTCAGGAACGGCGCTCTCCGTGGTCGTTGCCGTCGAGGACGGCGGGAGGCCTTCGCTGACTTGTACCGCCACACTGCTGCTCATTCCTACGGACGCACTGCCCTCTAGCGTGCAAATCGTGGCCATGCAGCCTCCAGTGTCTGAGGAAGGGCCCTGGCATCTTTCCATGGTGTTGATTTGGGTGCTGGCTGGAAGCTGCGGCCTGCTGCTAGTTGCTATCCTCCTGGTGGGGGCCTCCATTTGCAAAAGCAGAAAGAGCCCTCTTAGGGGCAGGATACCTCATAAGGTGACTGAATTGCAAGGAGGCCGGGGATGCCCCTTGCCTGGACGTCTAGGCTCCCTCGCCACAGATTCAGGTTTGAGTACTGCTACCTTCCTGGCAGAAAAAGGGACCAGAAATTCCTTGTATGGGACAGAGAGAGGCCTTCCTAGCTGTATGTCCCAGGTAAATAGTGCTTGCAGTTAGGGTTTCCTCCAGAAGAGCAGAAAAGGCTGATAAGCATATTTTTGCAAGTGATGACTCTTTACTTGGAAAACTTTTTTTTTTTTTTTTTTTTTTGGCCTGTTGGGAATTATTAGGTGTGCTTGGATGTCTCCAGATGGAACTGCAGTAGGCGCTTTTTGCAAACACACTTTCTTGTTATAAACAAATTGTTCTTCCTTTGTGGTTTCTGAATATCTCTTTCCTTCTGCTTTTGTTACCAGTGAGGAGACTGTGACTCAGATGTACTCAGGCTTGAGGCTTAAATGATCTCTTTTGTCTGATGTCAGAATTCCATCAGCTGGAGCTTGGGGGCAAAATAGTGACCTAGGCAGCCAGATACAGAATTATAGGACAAAGGGATAAGTCAGGGGTGGTCTTTCAGATGAACAGCACCTCCCAGCATCCTGCATCATTATCTGTGCTGGCATGGGCTGCTGAGAGTTGCAACAACATCTGGGAGACAGCCCAGTTTCCATCCAAGTGTTAGTGCCTATTAGAATAGAATAATAGAATCATAAAGTTGGAAAAGACCAGAAGGGCCATCGAGTTCAACCCCATGCCACGCAGAAATACACCATGCAAACATTCCCAATAGATGGACATCCAGCCTCTAGACGTATTGAATCAGTAGACCTATTCGAATCAGTAGACCTATTGAATCAGCTCTCATATAGGTGCCATTTGAGTCAGTGGGTCTGCCCTAATCCAAGACATTTCTGAGCATATGCTCAGCCCACAAATTTGTTTTCAGCACCAGACCTGAAGCTTACATGCAGATATTATCACACATGATCCTGTTCCTAACTCCCCCCAAGTTATCTTGATTTCAGCGGTATGACATAGGGGAGAAAGACAGCGAGAAAGGAAAGAAAGAAAGCTTCATTGAATTGACAGGAGGTACTAATTTTTACTGATCTACCTTGCAGTCATCCAAAGGTCTGTCTTTGCCTACCCTTGCTCTATCTGATTCACCCTCATGTCTGCTCCTCTGGGATATGCTTGGTCAGATCTAGTTTGCTGCACTTTTAGCCAGAGTCTGTTTGGAGAGAAGTGGAGAGAGGTTGACAGCACCTGTCACTATCCAGTTAAAGGCAGGGAAACTGAGTTTAAGCCAATCTCATCTGACTTAAATCAGAATAGCAAACCCATGATCTTATAGGGACTAGAGTTCTTACAGAAGCCCTGAGTCTGCTCGTGTCTGAAGATCAGCAAGGGAAAAGGAGGAGAAGGAGATAATAGCGACACTTATTTTCTCCACCCAAGTTATTTAATGACAGTTTGCAAGTGGGTTTCAGAAGCCCTGATTTCTCTGAGATCAGCTGAACTTAACATATTTTGCTATTCAGATGGAAAGAGAGATGTAGCTCTTGTTTTTCTTTGCTTAGAACTTTTTAAAGAAGAGTGTTGTGAAACACTGTAAAAATTGGCAAGTCTCTGTTTCCAGTTCTGTTTAGCTTTACTTCATTTACCCATTCATTTGCTAAACATTCCAGGCAAAGATAGGGATATCAATTGAGCAGGGGAAAAACAAACTAGCGTCTTCTGTACCGTTTAGTAGCTGGATGTAGAAAAATGAGCTAGTAAAGCTTTTCATAATAGTGATCTAAATTCATTTCTAATGTGTGTATGTTAAGCTGCCATTCAGAGGACAGCTACAGGAACACACTGAAAAGTTGGCAGTCCTGTCTCAGGAACCAGACAGGTAGGACTGGCCCTAGACATTTTATTGTGGGAGCGAAGTGCATCTCAAATGGACCCCCCCCCCGGCCATAAAGGATGTCATAGTTTAGTCCAATTTTCCAGAGAGGGAGTTGTGTTACTCTTCTGCATATACATGGAAAAGTATAGACAGTGGAAATTTGCCTACCTGGTGGCCAGGAATTGGGTTTGGCGTTTGAGGTGGTTGGCTCTTGTATCAGTGCCATTGTGGATTTGCTCTCAGTTTTAGTCTGAATTTTGATAGCTATTCAAGTTGTAAGCCCTGTTTGCAAAATAAATTCAACATCTTGTATAGCTCTTGTAAAGTTCAGAATAAAACTCAGAGCAGTTTTAACACTGATATGGAAGGCATCAGCTGCCACTCTTTGACACCCCAGATCAGCCACCTGAGGTAATCGCCTCACTCTTGGTGCACAGATAGCCTGTCATTGGGAAAATGAAAGGTTCCTTAATTGTGAGCAGTTTTATAGATCATATTTGTGCTTGTTAGTCCTTTTTCTTTTTTCTTTTTTTTCTTTTTCTTTTGTTTTTTCTTTTGTTTTTTTGCTTTTGCTACCTTCTGTACCAGTGTGGGCAACATGTGGTTTTCCAGAAATTTTTGTATTGCAATGACCATCAGCCCTTGTCAGCAAAGCCAGTGATGAGGGATGATGGGAGATGCAATCTAACAACTTCTAGAGCATTGCATTCTTGCCCCTTGGGGATGCTTTAGCATTTATTAATGCAATTTTGCTTCCATTCTGTAGTTTTTGTTGGGTACTGTGTATTTCCTGTCCAGAATTATGAAGGCAGGCATAGGAATGGGACACAATCCTATGCATGTTTATTCAAGGGCAAGTGTCCTTTAGTCCAGTGGTTTAGAATTTTCAAATTTTCAAAACATCTGAGATGAGTAGCAAAAATAAGTAATTCAGAAACCCACTAAGTTGATTTATGTGTGGAAGCCAGGTGGGAGACGGAGATCTTTATCTGAGTCCAGATGGAATTGCAATTGTGTACAACAGAGTGGGCAAAGTATGGCCTATGATCTGCAGCCTCCAAGTCCCAAAGTCCTCAGGCCTCTTATCTTTTTTGAGGGCTGATTTTTGGTGATTTTTTTTTTGCACCAAAATCAGCCAAAAGCACTGCACACTGCCTCCAAATCCAGTGTTTTATTTCCTCTAACCCCCAGAAGACTCCTGAAAGAAACAAAATTATCTGAAAATCAAAATGTTGGGCTTCCAGTGTGCTAAATTGTTCCAGTGTAGCTCTGTGAGTGGGAATAGATGTGTGGGGTGGAGTGACCCCAGCCCCACAGTTGCCCATCCTGCTCTACAAAGACACACGCTCTTGTTTTGAAGCATGCATCATCCACACACCCATAAATTATGTTCTTTCTGGAGGCATGAGAGCTAAGAAACGCTTTTTTGGAATTATACCTGACTAGCATCCCTCATCTTTGGCAGTGCCAGCTAAGGCTGCTGGAAGTTTGCTATGCTGACTAGTCAGGTACAGCAACAGGTACAACAACACCTGGAAGGCAGCATCATTCCTAGCATTGACCTAAATCCAACTGTTATTGTCAGCTAGAGACCAATTGAGTCATAGCCAGAAGTGCACTATAGAGGATTCTGAAATAATGCAGTCCAAAAAAAAAGAGATTATTTTCAGTTGCTATTTCAGAGACAACTGTAGGGGCATAAGACATATGAAAGAGAGGACTGCCAGTCCTGGAAGTATTGGCTTATTGTTCTTAAATGATATTGCAATTTTTTTTTGGTATCTGAAAAAACCCTGTGATTTTCTTTTGCTTCCCTTCAACAGGGTCAGGATCTGATTCCTCTTCCACCCTCGTCTGTATGGGAAGGGGGCCAGTCAGGTTCAGGCTTCAGGTAACTGCCACATTTTCTTTAGACTTGCTTCTTCTACCTCTTTCTCCTTTCCTCTTCCATGAACCTGCTAAGCTTTGATAAACAACTCTCAGAAATGAGTAAACACTTTACTGCTAATACTAGTGAGAGGTTTTCATGTATGTGGGTCCTTGTTTTTAAAGGGCCCTTAGAATGGAGAAATGTCAGGCAGGGGGGAAGGTTTTCTTCCACAGAGTGTTTTTTCCATTATGAATTCCTCACCAGTGGCTTTCTTCCTGTGGGTCTGAAAATATGGTTTGAAACTGCAAAGGAAAGAAAGGTTCTGTGGTGGAAGAATATGGAGGGAAGGAAAGAGTGCTAAGCAGTCCAACTATTCCTTGTGGCTTCTAAATGCCCCCTTCCCAAAATGGTTTCAATGAAGATGATGATGACCATGGTGGTGGTGATGATGATGATGATGATAGTGATCATCCTCACTTTCATCAGTGGTGTTGGGGCTATGTGTTTGAGTGTAGCGTTCAGCTTGCCACTGCAATACGCAGCTTGTGTGTCATGAATAGATTGGAAGCAACATGTGCAGGGGTATAGCTATGGGGAAGAGAGACAAAATGAGTGCATTGAGTCCCAAAATCAGAATTCTACTCCCCGTGACATTTTCCTGCAGTCATCAATTTTCTGGCATTGCAGAGTGAGACATCAAAAATAGTTCACATGAGAAATCATCTGTTGCATTTGCACTCCCTTAATAACTTTGCTGCCCTTTTTTCTTTAGATGTCTAAGCTCCAAAGATTTCTAAATCTTCAACTGAAGTTTTAACTTATTGCAATGCTAGAAATTTGGAGACTGAAGGAAAATTTCGTTTAGAGGAACAGAATTCTTACTTGGTGGGGCAGTGCCCATTGCTGGGAGGGAAAGGATTGAATCAATCCTTTTCACTTCTGACCTTTTCCAAAATGCTCTCCTTCCTCTCCTCCAACATAGAAGTAGTTAACAAAAAACAGCTACTGTTGCTTCATTCTTATTTGTCATTTTCAGTAACTTGTTGTGTGAAACAAAACAGCACAAAATGTCTCTCCAAGTGCTCCATTTGGCTCCCAGGACCATGGCAAGGTGCCACTGTTTTCCATTCTTTCATCTTCTAGTGGTTGAAAATACAGTTACATTTTATTTTTGATATTGGAGCTTGAGTGTGTCACGATGCCAAGTACATTGACCATTCCTCCTCTCCCTTCAGTACCCATTCAGCTTTGGATCAATTGAGTGTGAAAGACAGTGGTAAAGGAGATAGTGAATGCAATGACAGTGACTCTGATACTAGCCGGGAAGGACTGAAGAAGGCCTCAACAGAAAAGACTGAGCAGCCAGGTGGTAAGCTAACAAGCCAGTATTCCCTTTATTCACAAGTAAGTCCTCCAGAGTAAGATACATGGGATTGTAACTTGGTTAATAACATGGAGGTACTGTTAACAAACTCGGGCTGTTAATCCTGACCTATGCAGAAGTTAAATTTTAAAAAGATGACCAAATGAGGACCAAGCATGCTCAGAGGCTTCCAGGAGTTATGGAATATCATGTTCATTTGAAAACAAAAAATGGTAAATTGTAGCTGTTCATCCTCTTCGTCCATGTGTGATGCTCTGGAAATTCTGCTAGTCAGAGGCTATAACAAAGTCATTATACCCATGTGCCAATCTCAAGTTGGTCTGACTATGGTTAGTTTTTTCCCCCCCACATAGCATTCCCCTTCCCATTCTGTTTATTCCCCTTTCTTTAAATGTTTCATACTTTGGCATATTTTGTTGCTGTGCAGCTGAAATTCAGAGGCTTGAATTGTATTCTTTACTCCTAACTATACTAGTCCTATTGAATCCATTGTTGAATAGTGAGTCAATACGAAAGTAAATCTGTCAGTTTAATGGGTCTACTTTAGTTGGGCCTAACAATACTATTTAGGCAGTTACCCCAACACGTGGGTGACTTGGGTCCACCTGTGATGCCAGTACCTCTGTTCAAAGGTGGGAAATTATTAGCTCAAAATTAGGACCGGGGGGGGGGACTTGTGAGATCTTTCCACCGTTGTTTACAGGGACATTGCAGGGAAGAACCAGCCACAGATTCATAAGTAAGCTAAAATGTATTTTATTTATGGATTTAACAATCACACACAAGACACAAGGACTCATACAATCACACAGGGCTAGGTGAAAGAGAAAGGGAGGAGAGTTGTTAATAGCAAGTTTTCAAGGGCGATGAGGGTGATAATTACCAATCCTGAAAGCAGCAAAGAAACAGTGATGTGACATAGACTCACACTTAAGGACAGTACTTGTTCAGGAATTAGAGCAACAGCATTGCCGCCAGCAAGCAAAGTACTGCAAGCTAGCTGCTCAAAACTGGGGGGTTTTATACCCAATTTCTACTTGGAGGGCGTGGGTGTAAATGGCTCTCTGGCTGAGTAAACAATGGAGTTCACAGAGTAGACAGTGAGGTCCAGACTGGGCCAACAATCTCAGTGTTAGGTGACAAAGAGTTAATGGATGTTGTGATAGCTCTGTAATGTTTGGATAGGCATGGGGACAATGAAGAAATTCACAGGTCAATGGGAAGAAGGTTTGAAACAATAAGTGGTTTGGTGGGAACTCCCCGTTGCTGTTGTTCGAAAGCAGAGTTGTTACAGCTTAGCTTAAACCTATTATCTCTGGAGTTACCTGGTGATTTCCTGACTATGACCTAGCTACACCTAGAGGGGCTCCTCTGACCTACTTTGCAGTGCACGTGTTCAACCAGCGTCTTCTTCTTGTCCAGCTTGGTCGTACAGTCACATCAGGGTACGTTTTATATAAATGCCAGTTAATATATCTTGCCAATTAAATCATATTTTGCCAGTTAACCATGTCAAAGTGTGGGGTTGTATAGCCTGGTAACAAGGCCAGCATCTACCCTTTTGCTCATGGATGGTTCTGTTTTGGTTATGGAATTGTTGGCATTGCCTTGCCAGCTTTGGCACATCATCTAATGTTCCAGCAGAAGTCTGGTTAATGGCTTTACAAGGATTTCATTCCATACTTCTCCCATCTATTGTTTTCCACATTAATGTAATCCACTTGCCCCTATTTGTTGGCTCCTTGCTCCAGTTTTCCATTATTTGTTAAAAAATGTACTCCTGCCATCTTTGGGTTCTCCCAAGCCTATTGATACCTTCCCCTCATCTGTGAGTGATGTCATTTGGGCTGCATAAGAACTGTCACTCACCCTGTGAAGAGAGAGAGAGACAGCGCTTCATGGAGAGTGGGGCTTGCACAGGTGGCTGGGCTCCATCCCTTTAGTTGTTGCTTAGTGCTCATGAAAGACGGATTATGTGATCACAGAACTGGGCTTTGGATGGTTCATGCCTCCTCTCATGGCAAGAACTTGGTGTAGCCGCTCATTATAAGCATAGTAAGATTTCTGTTTTTTTTAGCATTGCCTGCGTTGATAGGGTTGATTTCATTTTAATAATATTCCTTTGAATTATAGCATGTAAGATATGATAGAAGGTATACTTTAAATTATAGTACAGAAGATATAATTTTAAAAATGGAATTGACCTTGGAATGTTTGAATTATAGAGAAGATAATGCAGTAATCCAGTCTAGATTTAAATAAACAATCTAGTCTACCTGTAACTGTTAAAAAACCCGCCAGAGGCAATCTTGCCCTCAGTACAAAAAAGACTCACATCTGAAACCAGCCAGCAATCTAACAGTTTTTATTGCGGGTAAAATATCAAGCCGGTTAAGTCACAGCGAAGCGAACCATCTCTAACAGAGCAGACAAAAAAAGGAGTACAGACACAGCCTGTTCAGAAACCGTGTTTAAGTATACATGTACAATAACATGAGGCATCCAGAGACATAACATATGATCACAGCTGCATGTTCCAGACAGCCTGATTATATACAGCATTCTCATGGGAAACACTTTATCCTGCTAGCCTAAACAAATCCTACAAGCAGTTTTGCTTTCTCACACATTGGCAGTGGGAAAAGTGAAGCAAGGAGTCCACAATACTCCCCTACATTGTGACAGTAACTAAGGCATATGTCACAATGGCCTGGTTTGGCTTTATTAGGAACCACTACAGTTGGTACAGGAAAAGGGAATCCTCCGAAGCATTAGGAAGAACTCTATGATGGTAGGAGCAGTTTGACAGTGGAATTGCCCCAGAGTGTGGTAGAGTCTCCTTCTTTGGATGTTTTTAAGCAGAGTCAGATGGCCATCTGCTGGGAGTGCTTTGTGTATTCCTGCATGGAAGTCAGTTGGACTGAATGGTCCTTGTGGTCTTTTCCAGCTATCTGATTCCATGATTCAAATAGCCTAAGCTGTGTAAAGGTAGTCTAAGCTGTGTAAAGGTAGCCCACTACTAGAGATTTCTTTTTTTCTGGAAGGTATCTGAAATAGTTGGTGGATTGGAGTCAAGCGCTTCCTAATATTTGACAAAGAGAAGCCATAACAATTTTGTGAAAACTAAGAGTAAAACTAAATATTGCATGAATATCATGTGTGTACTTGTAGATGATCTGCTTCCTATAGACTTTTTTTTTTCAAAATAGCTGGATTGAAGTTTTGTACAAGTTGAGGAAGTGATCCTAAAGCTGAATTGATGTACACAAAAGACTGTGTGGTGAAATTTGTGGGTAGTGGTCAAGAGAGACTTTATTACACAGAATTGCTCGTTTCTGTTCCAGATCTGTTTGGTATCAGTTCCTAACAGCTTGGAAAATCACGGAGACTTCTTCATCTGCTGCTATTTATGTCTTTCCTCACCAGCCATTTTAATGCTCTAATTTGCTCCCAACTTGCTTCCTCCATTTAGGGTTCCATACTTGTGCTGAGAAGAGCAACAACAGTGGTGATTTTGGAGCAGGAAAAAAATGTCCAGCAGGGAAGATTCTAGACATTCTGTTCCTCACCCACTTTGCACCTTAATTCAATGTCTTAGATTCCTGAGGTTTATGTGGTCTGATCCTTTTTGACAGAATAGATAACAAAACTCTCTATTTTTAAAGATATGATGTGCATTGTGTATGTAACTTCAGCGCATTTCTTTTCAAACTAGGAGCTGCTGCTTTTGACAAAGCAACATTGTGGAGAGATACAAACAATGGCCACCAGTCCCATGGCCACCCATCTTCAAGGAGCATACCTTTTCCATTTCGTTGTGAACATGGGGGTATAATTGCCTGTCCTGAAGCTCAGCTTTATAGACATCATCTCCAACTCAAGAAAACTTGTTTTCATCCTGAGGTGTTGACTCGCAGTGAAGGATGCTCTCCAGATCAGGCTGAAAGACTACAGAACAGCTGTGATAAAGTACTGAAGAGTAGCACAACTCCAACTAGTACTCCAAGACTGTGCAGAGGATTAAATTTTCCTCCACAGAAATCTTTATCTACCAGTATCTCCGAGATAGCGACATCATTTTGACAGAGCAAGGTAAAAAAGTTTGATCCTGATCCTAGTTTCTAGTGTACATAAAGCATTTGTAAAGTCAGTTGATGTCAATGGGAGAATTAAGCATGTACTCACTGATATAATGAGGAATCAGAATCACTTGACATTGGCTCAGTTGTGCCCTATAGTTGGGTGAATGGTGTTGCCTGATCTAGAGGGATCTAGAAATAGAAATGCATAACTAAAATATGGAGTAAATAATTAAAGTCTAGATCAGTGGTTCTTAACCTTTTCTTTACTGGGGACCCTTTTTAAATATTTTTTGTTACCATGGACCCCCAAGACTAAACTCAAAATTAAAACCCTAAAATGCATCAAATATTTTCTTAAAATTGCTCATCAGGGGTCTTCAAATTGGGATACAAGGGAGAAATAAGTAAGTGCACACTTCCCAGAGGCTCAGACTTTTCTCCTGTTTCTTGCCCCCACTTTAAGGATGGAGTGGATTGAACAGCAACAGGGAGGCTTAGATAGCCAGCCAGCATTTGCCCTTCTCTTTCTCCCTCCCCTCTTTTCCAGCCATCTAGTCTATTAGAAATGTCAAGAACAGCGCCCCCAGCAGGAGAAGAGACAGATGGGTAAAGGTGGGAGAGAGGGAGGGGAAAAAAAAGGGGGAATTGAAAGCAAAAAAGGTGGGTTGAAAAACCCTGAGCACATTTCCTCATTTCTATTAATAAGTGTGTGCACCTTTATCTGAATTAAGTGGCAGCTTATTTTGCCATCTGTGAACTGTCGCTCCAAATTCCAGTGTCTTGATGGGGGTGGCACTTGCTACAGCAACACCTCCTCTTCTCATTTAGGAAGGAATCCTTCATGAAGCATGGTGGCCAACTCTGAAAAAAGATCTCAGGGAAGAGTGGGACCAAGTGAGAAGAGGGGGCACTGCTGCAGCAGGACACTTGAAATTGGAGTGAGGGATCGCCACTGGCAAAATAAACTGCCACTCAGTTCAGACGAAAGCGTGCATATTTATGAATGGAAAATAAGGAGGTGCACTTGAGGTCTTTTATAGAAGAGTTGCTTCAACTCCTCCCTTTTGGCTTTCCCCCCTCCTTCCCTCCCTCCCTCGTTTGCCTGTCTCAGTCTCCTCTCTTCCTGGTAAAAACAGAAGTGTTTTAGCTTCACTCTCCACCAGAAAGGAAGGGAGGGAGTGACAGATTGAAGGGTGAACACTGGCTGGCTGGCTGGCTGGCTGTCATCTCTGTGGTCACTCAGTTGCTGAGCCCGCCTCTTCCTCACAGCACAGTGGCCATGTGACAGGCAATGTGCCGGCCCAACAGCCAGCCTGCCCTCTTTTGGCTTGGTTCCTGTCATGTTATCACTCCATTGTTGAGGAGGAGACAGGCTGAGCAGCCTTTAAGCCTTCTGCTGACCCCTGTGAGGGCACTGCAGACCCCTCAGGGTCTGTGGACCCCAGGTTAAGAACTACTAGTCCAAATAAATACTGCTTTCCTTTTTGTTCTTTATTCGTTTTCTGGAGACTTTATGTGTAAAAACGGTATAAGTGAACACATTTATTCTTTTGCTAATTTAAAAATAAAAGATAAAAAGATGTTTTTTATATATTTGGAAATAATTTACACACTAAAAAATGAAAATGGATGAATATCAGGTATACACCTGTGGTTGGTCGATTTCCCTTAAACCTTTTATTTCAAAAATAGCTAAACTATTTTTTTACTTAATAAATGTTTAAAAAGTGGCCAGTTTTTAGTGTAGCAGAATCTCTTGTTTCTGTTCCAGATCCATTCAGTGCCAATTTCTGATTGCTCAGAGTAACAGAGTAGCAATATGTGTGTGTGTGTGTGTGTGTGTGTGTGTGTGTGTGTAAATAAATAAATGCAGTGTTACAAAGGGTGGCAACATAGTTGCGGGTGCATTCTTACTCCTCCTCTCACAAAAACATCTACCATGTGGATTGGGGCTGACATTTCAATCAGTTCACTTCTCCAATCAATTAAAAGCATGACACTCATTTAAATATTCATCCTGATTAATCTAGCATTGCCTGCATGTCGTTTCCCAAGAGATCTAATAAAATGTAGAGCTATTTTCTCTTTATCAGACTGCTGTTGCCTTGAAGAATTATGCCAAACACACATCCTCCTGCTGTATCTCTGGCATTCATTTTGTTGTCTCATCTCCCACCAGGCCTAGAAAAGATTACTTTGTCATTACTATTTAGCCTCTTGAGGGAGACCTATAGTGTACTGCCACCAGCGCAAAGAGTGGATTTGGATTGGGGAAAGTTGCATATATGAAGAACTGTCCTTTTAAAAAGTGTAGAATTGGTTATGAATCCACTCATACCTATAGTTTCAGTGTCAGAAGGGAAGCTAATAGCACATCGGCAAAGGATCTGAATTCAAATCAGGAAACAGATGGTATCTTTGCTAAGCTTTGGGTGATAGGCCTTAAGCTTATGTGCAATTAGGTCAATGCATCACCAAAAACACTGGCATACCTCACTGAGGTGTTTGTAGATCCAAGGATATCTCCAACTGGTTCAAATCAACTGCAGCTGCATGTGAGATGAGATTCTTTCAAAATCCTGCCTTGAGAACCTAATGCTATTACTACAGCAACCAGTGCTCACCAAATTAGGCAACAGAGTCAGAAGTATACAGTAAAGTAAGTATTTTCTACACTGAAACAGATTACAGTTTATTTTAGAGAACCCTCCTTAACCTGGACTCTTCTAGTTGTGTTGGATTACAACACCCATATAACCATACCTAGCATGACCTGCTGATGGGAACTGTAGTCCAACCCAGCTGGGGGCACCAGGTTGGAGGAAAGTTGTTCTAGTTCATAGTTCTGCTCTGGGTTTTAGTCACATTTTTTAAAAAGCTATCTTTTTAGAAGAGTTGCTGAATACTCTCCTCCAAACAGGTTCAGCCCTTTGGACAGTGTGTTTAAAGTGTGGACTAAAATATGGTTAAATTTACTGCTCCATTGACATTGAAGTTACTAGCTGCCACTGGGTAAGTTTCTCAGGATGGGTTGTTCTCTTGTCTTTAGTTCCATTTATGGGCTGATAAAGACAAAATGTTAGGTGTTAAAGGAAAGGCAGATCAGGTAATCCATGCCTGATTCTGCAGTAAACAATTAACGTGACTACTACCACACAGCAATCAAGATGGGAAAAGTTTCTCATCATTCCTTTTTCTGTGCCCAAATGAGAAATAGAAGCACTGTTTCGGTCCTTCTCATTTTTAGGAGACAAGCAACAGGTATGCCTTCTTAACATGAATGCATCTCATAACTGAGGCTCATCTAGAATCTGCCAAATGCAGTATAAGAATTAGAGGCATTTCGCAGAACACAGTGAAAAACATAAAATTCTTGGTGCAAGCGTTGGTATGATGTTCAGGTTTGCAAATATGGGTTTATTGCTTTCATGTTAAAGCTGTCATTTTGATCAGAGGAAATTTTTTGTGGATGAATGTTGATTAATCAGTTGATATTGTTTCCATATATTTCCATACAAATAAAGTCTGGATCTATAATAAGAAGATAACTGAGAGAAATGTTTCTACCAGGACTTTTCTCTGCAAAGACTGCCATACATCTTGCAAGTGAAACCGATTCTGGCCTCCATTAAGAGACTGGTGGCCAGGCACACAGACACATGGGATCTTGTTTGGTTCTTGATAGTTGTAAGCTCATCCCTATTGGTTTCTTATTTTCTTGCCTAAGGTGGCTGTATGGAAATTGTTTCAAGAGATCCATTAATTCCCATCAAGTGCACAGAAAAGATTAAGGGAGGGAGAATATGAATGCTCAGATCCTATTCTCTAGAATTACATTACAGCTTTTTAAAATTATATTTGAAAAGGCAAACTTATAGAGCTATCTTATACACGGTTAGACAATAAGTCCATGAAATCCATTCTGGTCTTTTCCAGAGTGGGGAACCTTTGGCCTTCCAAACATTTTGGATTTTATCTCCCAGAAATTCCTTAGGATGCCCGATGGTAAGGCCTTCTGGGAGTTGTTGTCCTAACATCTGGAGGGCCAAAGGGTCTCCATCCCTAATGTACTCTTATTGGCAGGAAAAGGCTGTTACTTTCGCATTTTAACACATCCAAAGGGCATACAAATCAAGAGACTTTTGTAGCTGATGGGGAAAAACTGTATGTGAAATACTCTTTAAATGCTATAGCAATATCCTGTCTCCAATATATGATACAAATTGTGCAGTAGATATTGTGCCTTTCCTATCTTGTATATATTTATATATAAAAAAAGCTTTTATGAAAAACAGTGTGACTAGGTTCATGAAATGTGATGAAAACTTGCTGCTTCCGCCACCTCTTAATGTGCACAAACCCATAACCATAGTAATTGAATTAAAGAGGGCATAGCTCAGAAGATGAATATATGCTTGCATGCTAACAGCACAATCCATGGCTTCGAGAGTTATTTTTAATAAGTAATTGAAGTTATAGTTCTAGGGCCTCCACAGTAGTTGTATTTTTAAAAGTAGTTTTTTGCTTTCTAGTTTCTCAGAAATAACTCAAATTAGTTAGCTTAAAGCACTGAAATGAAACAAGTGCTGCACTGTGCTCCAAATGATATTCTTCTCCCATCCATGCTGTCTGCACCCCACTGTCCACAATGGACATGAGGCAGTGCTAGGAGGCACAGCACAAGCCAGCATGATATTTCTCCTCCATTGCATAGTGAGGTCACACACCTTTAACTACAAATGTTACAAAAAATTACAGTAACACCACAGAAAGAATACAGTTATTGCTTGTGAAGATAAAATTGTACTGCAAGTAGTCAAACTTAACTAGTGGAAAAATAAATTATGAGAACTTGCTTTTAATGGGGGTATTGTCTTTCTATTTCATTATGTTTTATAGGTGTTTTTAGAATTGCTTTTATCTTGTATTGTTAATTTGTTTTTCAAATAGAATTCTGGTCTAATTATGTTTTAATTTTTCTATTAACAGCTTGTTTTTAGTTGTACTGTGATTTTAAATGGTTGTAAGACACCTCGAATCATGTGTTGGGAGAAAAAAAAGGGTATAATTTAAATAAATGAATAATAATAATAACTGTTTTCAACTACTTACTTCCAAGCTTTAGTACAATCCCATGCAGAGATATCAGTCAGGCCTATTCCTTAGCAAGTGCACTGGCAATGTGAGAATTCTAGATTTCAGTCTCCTGTAGAAAAAGTCTCATCAGATGTGAGGAGAGAACTCTTTACTTTGAGTGGGTGAGTGAATGGGGGCGGGGGCTGAGAGCCCCTGCCAGCCATAGCAGACAAGACTGAGCTAGCTGAACCAGTGGTCAGGTTTTCTCTTAGTGCTATATGTTCAGTGCTTCAGTAGGAACATTGAAACAAAAATTTCGAAGCACTTTAAAAAGAAGTACTTTTGCAAAAGTATGTGTGAAAATGTATATGCGGGTGACATCCAGATCCGATTTGTTTTAATGAGACACTGCAGAGAAAAAGATGGCAAATTAATTCTCTTTGATCAGCCCATCTGCAACAAGTGTCATGCAACACGCAGTTAAGCGTTCAGTCTGATTATCTCCAGTATTGTTGTTAACCTCAGAGAACTAGGTGAAATTCTAATGGATGGCGTGTTTTGATTATATATATATTTTACAAGAGCTTAACTGTATCCTGTTGAGTGAAGTAGGTGGCTTCAGAACATAACCGCCAAAGGTGAGCTGAGACATTTTGCTGCCTGAAGCACAGCAGCAAATGGAACCCACCTCAGTCACTCAGAGGATGTTATTTTAGTACCTAAGACAGAAAATCTGCAATCGCCTCTTGCATGCCCTGATAGGAAAAATATAATCGTTGAGTAAGTGATAATTGTAAATATGGAGTATTTGACTGGATTTACTCAGCTGTAAATGTTCCACATTCACAATTGCTACTTAGTTATGATTGTGGCACTATTGCCATGATTATAACTGCCCCCTCTCAGCTTTACCAAGCATCAGCTACATGGGGAGAAGGAAGTCCATTCTACTGCTTATAAGAGCGAGGGCGGGTGACGTTTCTATCAGGTTTGGTGGGGCAGGCCAGAAGAGGTCACTGATGTAGCTGATGTAGAGTACTGGCCAATAATAATAGATTGAAGGAGAAGACAGCTGAGGAACTTCTGGATGTTGCAGATCACCTCTTTTGTCCATAGTGAGGGACAGCTACAAGTACAGAGGATGGTGCTTTGATAGAGGTCTTCTTGTGAAAGCATCTGCAAGCTTCTCCACCATTGTTACTTTGCTACAGGGAGCCATGTTGAGAGTGTATGGCCCTGGACCCACTGGGCTGGACTTCCCTTTCCCCTCACAGAACAGAACATTCCAGACTGACCTCTTCCACAAAATGGCCTAATTGAGCACAGAAACTAAAGAATGGGGGAGACTGAGCCTATTTTCCATCCTGGTTTAGGTTCCAAGGTCTGAGGCTATGACTCTCAGGATCTGAAAAGTGTGTGTATGTGTGTGTTTTCTTCATTTGCCAGACTCAGCATTTTTATTAAAAAATGAATTGCATACTCTGTGTAACTGTGGGCTTGATGTTCAAAGTATTTTGCTGAATGACATCAGCAGGCCCTGTTTTCTGTGACATCACCCCTGGGGCTTCCTTTTTTGCTACTGAAATCTCAGGGCCTGGGATACTCCTGACATGGAAACCCTAGTCCAAGGTGAAAGCAACCAGCAGGAGGTAAGAAGTAGTCATTCTTTTACCAGCGTTCTCAGGATTGCTCTCTACAAAACTAACAATTTCTTGCCCTTTGTAGACACTCCAGGTTAGTTGCTTGAAGCAATTTCCTCACTCTGCAGAATCACAGGGCCACACCAGCCATTAACCCAACTAATGAGTGCATGCCTTGGCCCCTTCCCCAAAGGTTCATGTTCACTTTCTGGCACTTCCATCCAAACAGATTCCAGACAGAATAAAGGTTTACATGGAAGTTGTTGTTGTTGTTGTTGTGTGCCTTCAAGTCTTTTCTGACATACCCAATCCTAAGGCAAACCTATTACAGGCTTTTCTGGAGACTGAGATTGTGTGACATGCCCAAACTCATCATGGCTAATCAGGGAATCAAAACCTGGTCTCCAGAATCTGAAATCAAATGCTCAAACCACTACAGTGCACTGGCTCTCTGCATGGAAGTTACCCCTTCCAATAGTAGCCTGTTCAGTTTTTAGATGGCAGTACCAAAGATTTTAATCTTCTCTGCAGAAGTACAATTGCAAGCAAGCAGGAACATTTAATGATTAAGAACAACTTTTCTTTGTGTATTTGATTATTTTAAAAATTAATCAGAGTGGAATCCACACTACACCATCACATAATCCATTATGGACATTCTAAAAGCCAACGCTCCTGCCAAAAGAGTTGAATTGAGGGGAACCAACTCAGAAATGATGAGAATGGGAAAACAATAACCAAACAGAATCAGGGGAATTTGTTTGTAATCCATACATTAATGTTGACTCAAAACTAATTCAGTCATATTGAGGACTTGCCAGCTTCAGTTCTACTGCTCCATCGGTGTATTTGCAAATAGCAAGATTATTATCAGTGGCATAATAAATCTCTAGGATTTACAGTTATGAAGAAACTGACTGTCACAGGAGTGCTCTTGGTAAATCTTTCCATTCTGAGAAATGGGGGAGTGTTTGTGGTAGTTTGTGAAAGAAAGGAAAAATAAACATATTTCCTTGTGGAATCCAAAGTCCCCTGACAATATCTTTATTAAGTCACATATGCCTAAATGACAGCTCTTGAATATTTCCACATGCAAAAGGTAATTGTTCTCCACCTTTTCTACAAGGCTGCTTCTGTTAAGCAATGGATTGTATTCTCTGGCTCCCAAAAGGATTGCTCATGCTATGTGTAGTTAGTGGAAAGAGAAACCAAATTACCTGAAGATGGCATGTGGGTGTTTTAATTACTCTTGGAGGAGCCACAAACACTCATTGCCATTTGGAGGAACTGGATCTAAAGTGAAAGCAGGGCTCACAGCCTGTAGTTCATCAAGTAAGTGCCAGTTATTGATCTGGAGTGTGGGAAGTATGGATATCTCCTCAGGATGTTTGCTATACATTAGAGATGACATAATAGAGTACATAATGAAAACCATGTAATAAGAAGGAGATCATTCAAAATATGTAGGAATTGCATATACATTGTTGTCAATCAGGAAATGAGAAGATTCATTAACTGAATAGTTGGATGTGACAGCAGAAAAAGTCCTGAGGCTTCATAAAAGAAGTGTGCCAGAGAATGTGGCAAGGCTGTATTAGATTTTTCCTCCGTGATAAAACAGTGCATTTTTAACATAATCTCATTGAGCAGCAGTGGCAATTAACTGTAGAAGAAGTGCACAGGTAATTAACACAGAAGTATTATGCTTTAATGAGATAATTAATGTTCGAATGTTAGAATTTCACTCTGGTGCATAGGTCTTCCTCTTTCAGATTCGGTAATAGAGGAAGGTCTAATGAGAATGAGGATTAAGATTGCAGGAAATCCATCACATGGTCTGTTGCTAGGCCAAACACTCTGCTTGCTGTATCATTGCTGTGTTGAAAATTGAGATCTATTCTAGGTCTTGAAAACACACAAAACAAAACAAAAATTAGGAAGCAACCGATGAAATGGGATGAGGGAAGCAATTGAAGAAGAAGGGAAAGGAAGTAAAAACGATGCCTGAGGTAGGGGACTAATTTATTTGCTTAGCATCTAAGTAGGCATGGCCATTAAGAAATATCAGGTGCTGAAAAGCTGGTATTTCTCTCCCCCACCCACCATTAGTTTGTATTTCTGTGGTGCCAGGTTCATTGTGACCTTCTTCAGTTGTCCTGCTCTATTTTTCTTAGAAAATTTTCATGTTCTTTTGTTCAATAAATGGTCAGTGTGGGGTAGTGATTTGAGTGTTAGACTACGACTGTGGAGGCAAGGGTTTGAATGCTTGTTCAGTCGTGGAAACCTACTGGGTGACCCTGGGAAAGTCACACTCTCTTGGCCTCAGATGAATGCAAAGGCAAACCCCCTGTAAACAAATCTTGCCAAGAAAACTCAGTTCTTCTTAGGGTTGCCATAAATCAGAAATGATTTGAAGGCACAGAACAAAAAAATAGTTCAAGGGTTATTGGTACAGAAATTTCTGGTTTGCTTCTAAGTAGGTATGTACAGACTATAGGCAATGTACAAGCATAGTAAAGATTGAAAGCAATATGATATTGTGTATTTACATGTTCTTTTATGATTTTATTTAGCCTGTTGAAGAAGGCTTTAGGATTATATATAATTCAAAACATGCTAGGCTCTTCAACCAAATAAAGCAACCATCTTTAGAAGATTAAAATGACAAAAAATTGGTGAATGTTAACACTTACCTGAATAGGTTGTAAGAAGGGGTGGTTCAGGAAAGCCTTTTCCAACTTGACAATTTTCACATATGTTAGACCCCTATAATCCCCAGGAAACAGTCATATTATAGGATTTGTGGCTGTTGTGTGCCTTCAAGTTGTTTCCAACTTATGGCAACCCTAAGGTGAACCTATCATGGGATTTTCTAGGGTGAGCATGTCTGACATGGTCAAGGTCACCCGGTGGATTTCCATGGCCAAGTGGGGAATTGAACTCTGGTTGCAAGGGACATAGTCTAATACTCAAACTGCTAAACCATGCTGGCTCTGTGGGAAAAAAACAAGCAAAACAGGTCAGGACAAAGCAATTCTGATTCAACAGCAGCACATTTGAAGGTGATCATAACAAAATGTGTCCGTTGGATCAACAGTGGAAAGACCTGTCATTCTCTGTAAATCCTTGGGTCTGCCCTGGGTTCAACAACAAATAAATCATCAGTAATTCAGTTTTTACAGAAGGTCTCAAAACTCTGAAGATTTCTATTAAAAGCCAATGTTACCCTGTGAATTGGGGGTCCCGGGAGGGGCGCCCAAACAACAGACCAAACCAAGCAAAGATGGGGGAAATTAGCTGGAGCACTCTCTTGGCTAACAAGAGGCAGGGTAACTTAGCAGGGATCTTTTACCTTATGTCTACAGCGTCAGGTCAGTGAGCAGTCAGGCAGCTCAAAATAGCAATTAAGATTTATTAGACAATTATTAAGGAAAACACGAACACACTCCTAACGAGAATAAGAAATAGAGTTTTCGGGGAGTGGGTGATACGTCACCAATCCTGCAGTCCTGGGGAAGCCAATGGAGGGTAGAAGGACCCGGCACGGCAGCCGAGGGGAGCTCGCAGAACGAGGTGGCAGCAAGGCAGGAGAGTAGTCCGAATGCAAGTCCGTTGAGCAGTCCGAAATGGCTAAGGAGAGCCCCATTGTAGTTAAGGACCTCATGTGTGAGGAGGAGGTCTGTGGGAAGGAGGTGTAATCTGTCTATTTCTAGTGCGCCCTGGGCGCTTGTGTTCTCTGGGGGCTTAGGTTGGTGTCCCCCCGCCATATCCGGGAACTGGGGGTTTTTATCAGGGAAAGAACAACCGTAGGCTAGTCTGGTCTTGGGTGAAAACAATAAGTTTTGGGTTGGAGACAATGCCTCCGAAAGGTCAGAATTTACATGATTGAGTTACATTCCGAATTGACAATGGTATGGCCGGTATGTAAATGCGGCTAGCTTGGCAGTTAAGCACTTAGCTCGCCAGGGTGCCCTCTTTGTTTTATTGTGCATTGGTAATGAGGGTGTTTGGTTCGGGAGGTCCCCTAAAGCAGATCTGGCAATCTCTGGCTTGGTTTGGTGTGAACAGCAAATAGTAGCCATGCCTAGCTTCGCTCTTGTTCGGTGGCCTCACAAACACTTGGCTGGTGGCAGAGTAGGGCCAAATTGTGATATCAAAATGATATCTTTGGTTCACCAAAGGCCAGGCCAGTACACGGTGGTAACACCAAGCTGGGTGTAACAGGAAAGTTCTTTGATTAGATCTGGCATTTTAAAATTTGGTTTGAAGAGCCTGTAGATAATTAGACAGTTAATGGTTTGAATCTGGACCAATGTGTGGACAAGGCATTGGGGTTTTGATTCTCCCTCAGTGCCATTTAGTGAATATAAGTGCCTCCCTCCTTGAGCTGTTATTTGTTTTAGGGGAGAAGAAAATAGGGCAGCTGTCTGTTTCATTGCTCCCCTACATCCAAGTGCTGCTTAAGAAGGAAGTCATTTAAGCTCTCTGAAACTGACTGGATAACTCTGAGCTGCTCTCTTTCTCTCATCCTGACCAACCTCAAAGGATTATTGTGAGTGTAAAGTCAGGAGGAAGGGAGCCATACTCACTATAAAGTCACTACAGGAAAGTTAGGATATAAAAGTAATATAAACAAAAGAAAAATGAGCAGACTGGGGAAGAAACTGTGCACATTTACCTGGGAATAAGCTCCACAGCACACAGTAGAATTTACTTCAAAGTGACTTTATATAGGTTTATGTTTAGCCTCCTCAATTCTTTTCTAATACACTTTTTCTGCAGATAGCTCTATTTATACATTTGCCATATTAATGTGCTGTCTTTTTAGCAGCACTCAGTGCAGGTTACAGTTTAAAATAGTGGCTTGCAGCATAATAGACCTGACACAAAAATAGAAAAGAGGATGGTGGATGGAAGAAAATAGCTGACGTGCCTCACCATCTTGAAAAAAAGAAAAAAGATCAATGGTTAGAGAATCTTTCCCTTTGATCACAAGCCATTCTAGGAGCCTGACAACTGAACAGAGTGAACTGTATCTACTATAATCACTTGCCCCAAGCAGGGCACATGGTACTTCTTCAACTACGTTTGTCATTTACTGAGATGCTGTAGCTCCAGCTGGCAGCCTCAGTAGCTTTGTTCCTGTAAGTGCTTCACAGCAACGTGCACGCTTAAACAGCAGTGTCTTGGGCACAGCGGGGTACTCATTAAGTAAGGCACATAGTTTATAGTAACATTTCTTGGTGATTTAATGGGTCTCCTAAGAATCTGGAGAAATAAGCAGATTTTAGACACTTTTACCCCTCAGAGATAATTTGAAGGACAAGATGGTCAGTCTTCAGGCCTTTTCCTTTTCGTTAGAAATTTTTATCTTTTTGTGTTTTATTGCTGCCTCAAGTTAAAGCAAATTTTTAATGACACTCAAAATAAACAGTCATTAAATAAACAAAGTGGTTAAGTGCCTCACAATGGAAAGCATTTTGACTTCAGCTGAAGAATGAAAGGAGATAATTGAAGGGATGTAATGCAACTAGTGCTAGGGCAAATATTTTGATACTTCAAGGTGCGGTTGGGAAAGCTGCCTGAAGATTGGATTAATCTTTGTGAAGGGGAAGTTGAAGATACTTCATTTGTGTGTGTGTGTGTGTGTGTGTGGGGGGGGGGTTAGTTCCTCCTAAAAATGTTCTAGCTGAGGGCTATTCCTTTGTCCAAGAAGATATGCTTTGCTGCCATATCAAATGACTTTTGCACATGGTGTCAACATAATCATTGAGCTGTCTATCACAGCTACTGGATTTCTTTCCAGGTCAGATGCTGCCTCAGCATTTGTAGGTTTTGTTTTTTTGTCCCACTGTGCGTCACTCTACACTTATCTGTACTGAATTAAATTTGCCATTTGTTGCCTGTTTTGGGAAGATGTTCTTAGAGCTCCCATCTTGAATAATACTGTGCTTTCAGCAAATTCATTGTTATCCCAATTCCAAGATTATTTATTAAAAGTGTAATATTAGCATATGGGGTAAAATGCACTGCTCATTATGGAGGGGGATATACACTAGGCAAGGAAATGCCATTTTCTACGCACCTAAGGAAACTCTGTCAGGAACAGAATAATATCACATCCCACATTGATTTTCCATGCAATGTGCCAATGTGTATGCAGTACTTTGAACACATAGAAATCCACTGAACATGGTAACAGTTGTATTATGGAGACTGTACCTATGATGAGATCTCTTGGAGTAAACAACTGAATGCCCATTAGACTTTTGGTAGATAATATTTTGGTCTCTCAGATATATAGATGTTGGCCAGCTCTGGTCCTGCAAGTTAGATGTAAACTATAAACAGATGATTAAGTCCATACTCACTTGAGCAGGCCACTGAATTGCAGTTGACCACTGATTATCTTTGAGACTAGCTCACTTTATAGGTCCTTTGTGAAAAGTTAATATATACAACCAGGTTTCCCCATTCTCTTCAGTGGACACTGCAACATCAATGACATGCCTTCTCAATAGACTTCAGAAGGCATGGATCCCAGAAGGAGGGAGCAGAGGGGCCTTGAGCCCCCACAAGATCAGGCAAGCCCCTGGAAATGATCTGACAACACTACCAAGAATCCCATGTAGTTGAGCCTACTGGGAATTGTCAGTCAGATCTCACACTATGAAATATTATGACAGATATTGTATTTGAGCCCTTTCAGGAATAATACAGCTGCCTGCAATTTATCCTGCTCACACTTACTTGGGAGTAAGCTACCCCAAATCCAGGGAGAGCACCTCTAAGTACACATTATCCTTCTAAGAGTCTTCTTTTTTAAGGATGCTTTGACGATAATGGATGAGAAAGGTAATTTGCCCTCCTACTCCAGGTATATGCAAAGGAAAATTAATAACAATCTGCCTGCCAATACTGAGCCCCTGCACCTTACAACAGTTCTGAGGTCCCTGTCAGAAGGTAATAATCAAATGCTCATTAGGAAAATGCAAGTAAAATTCCTTTTATCATGATGATTTTTATTTTACTCGTATGTCTTTTTCTGACAGAAAAAACATTAAAAAAATAAAAACAAGAAAAAATGTAATTTAAAGTAACTCTCCTCACATGAGAAGAAATTGTAGAGCTAATTGTACGGCTTAGGTTGGCATCAGTCACACCCTATTAAAAGCCTGGAAGCAGATAAATGTTTTAATATGTCACCAAAAAGATGATGTTGTGGTCATTTCTTGGGGGTGGTGTTCAACTGAAAGGGTCTTCTCCTTTAAACCTCACTTGGAAGAGGTACTTGGAAGAAGGCCTCAGCTTCTGATCTCTGAATATAGGTTGGGTTCATAATGGGAGAGGTTTTTTGTCATTTACTGAGGTTGCAGGAAATGGGCCCTGAAATTTGGCAACCAATGTAGCTGGGGCAGAACAGTTTGGAAGGAACTGGTCTTCCCTGTGCCTGCACGGTTCTCCTGTGTTCTACACTGGCTGTTGTGCAAAGGTTCCTCAGCTGTCCTAGGAAACTGAATTTTTAATCTCTTAATCCTGGACTATTGCTGAATCAATGTGGGAATTAGTAAACTAAACTAAACTAAACTAAACTAAACTGATGTTCTGTTTTTAACTGATATATGGCCATTTTTGCACAACGTCACTGTAGTGCAACCACGGTGAGTTGTTTCTGGTCCAGGAGTTGTGCTATCACATGATGTCATTGCTATCCAGCTGCTAGCCCACCCCCAACCATCATCAAACTTCCATATTCTATTTCCAGAAAAAAATCTGTTAAGAGCCTCCTTTAGCGCTTCAATCCCATCAGCTGTCTTAGTGCAGTACCACTATAGCACTTGATAGTGTTTCTTGTCATCACGGATCCAGGAGTGGGTGAGGTGTGGGTGTGCCCAGCTTGTCCTTCCCTCAGTGACTCCCATGGCCTGTCAAGTTTGGAATCTGCCACCTCTCTGTGTTTATTTTACATTTCTCCTTCGAGTTAAAACTTTTTTTTAAAATATATTTTTAAGCATTATAGTACAAAAGTGCAATAATGTACTGGCATGTCATGCCTTTACAGTATTACTGCGCTAGTATGGCTTCCAAAAAACCAAACAAAAAACCCAAAGAAAAAGAAGAAAACCATGCCCAATCAGGAGTGGTGGGACAGGGTGAAGGTGGGGCAAGGGAGTGGCCGAGGATGCTGCAACGCGGAAAGAACACTGGTGGTAATACAACTATTCAAGCAGTGCTTGAGACTGTAATGGTGTCTAGTGCAGAAATGGCCTATGTTATATAATCTATTGTTATCCTCCACCACAATCCATGGGGAGAGGTGGGTTAGAAATCATCATCATCATCATCATTATCATGGCTTGAAATTCCAGGATCATGGGCTTCTGGCAAGGGATGGGCTGCACCTCACGAAACTTGGCAGGAACGTTTTTGCAAACAGTCTCACAAGGAGGATTAGGAGGGCTTTAAACTGAGTACAACTGGGGAGGGAGACAAGATTATTCAGGACAAGGACTCGGCAAGTGCAGGGGAAAAAGGCCCAAATGATATTGGCCAAGTAGGAATAGCATCCAATCGTGGGAGGGGTGGAAACAATGCTATGGGACTTGCAGGAAGGGCACGGGGACTTAAGTGTCTCTACACTAATGCACGGAGTATGGGAAACAAACAAGATGAATTTGAACTCCTAGTACAGCAAAATAAATATGATTTGATAGGCATCACTGAGACCTGGTGGGATGAGTCTCACGATTGGAATGTAGGAATAGAGGGGTATAGCCTATTTTGTAGAAATAGACCAAATAAGAAAGGAGGCGGAGTAGCCTTATATGTCAAGGATGTTTTCACCTGTGAAGAGATCCATGACTTGAACACCGGAAGCCAGGTCGAGAGCATCTGGGTAAAAATTAAGGGAGCAAGAAACAATAGGGATATTATAGTGGGGGTTTACTACAGACCTCCAGACCAGACTGAGGACCTCGATGGCGCTTTCATAGACCAAATGACTGCACATTCAAAAAGGAGAGATACAGTAATAATGGGAGATTTCAACTACCCGGATATATGTTGGCAGTCAAACTCTGCAAAGGCGGCAAGGTCCAGCAAGTTTCTTGCTTGTCTTGCAGACAATTTCATGGTCCAGAAGGTGGAAGAGGCGACAAGGGGATCAAATATTCTGGATCTGATGCTGACCAACAGGGAAGACCTTGTTAATGACGTAGAACTGGTTGGATCTTTAGGAGAGAGTGACCATGCCCTATTAGAATTTGGCATTCAGTGGGTAAGAGAAGGCAAGTGTAGCCAGGCATTCGTCTTAGATTTTAAAAAAGCAGACTTCTGTAAACTGAAGGAGCTGCTGGCTGAAATCCCATGGTCAAGAATAGTCAATGAGAAAGGAGTTCAGGATGCATGGGAGTTCTTTAAAAGGGAGGTACTGGAGGCACAGGCTAAAACTGTGCCATTAAGGAGGAAAAATGGAAGGCATCTGAAGAAACCGGAATGGTTGACTAAAGAGCTCTCAGCTGAGCTAAGTATTAAGAAAAACATGTACAGGAAATGGAAGAAGGGGGAAATCACCAAAGAAGATTATAAGCAAGTAGCCAGGAGATGTAGGGAGAAGGTCAGAAAGGCTAAAGCACAGATCGAACTTAGGCTGGCCAGAGACATTAAAAACAATAAAAAGGGCTTTTTTAAATACGTCCGCAGCAAAAGGAAAAAGAAGGAGACGATAGGGTCACTGCGCAAGGAAGATGGTGAATTAGTAACAGGAGAAAGAAAAAAGGCAGAACTCCTCAACACCTTCTTCACCTCAGTTTTTTCCCAAAAGGATAAAAACACGCAACCTGGCAGTTGGGGAGCAGGTGAGGAAGTGGGGGAAATGCAGCACAGAATAGATAGAGAGGTAGTACAGGAATACCTGGCCACACTGGATGAATTCAAGTCTCCAGGGCCAGATGAATTGCATCCTAGGATTTTAAAAGAACTAGCAGAGGTCATTGCGGAACCTCTTGCTATAATCTTTGAAAACTCTTGGCGGACCGGAGAAGTTCCGGCAGACTGGAGGAGGGCAAATGTTGTCCCCATCTTCAAGAAGGGAAAAAGAGGACCCAAATAATTATCGCCCAGTCAGCCTGACATCAGTACCTGGAAAGATCCTGGAGCAGATCATCAAACAGTCAGTTTCTAATTACTTAGAAAACAATGCCGTAATTACGAAAAGTCAACATGGATTTCTCAAAAATAAGTCATGCCAGACTAATCTTATCTCTTTTTATGATAGAGTTACTTGCTTGATAGATGAAGGGAATGCTGTGGACATAGTATATCTTGATTTCAGTAAGGCCTTTGACAAAGTTCCCCATGACATTCTTGCAAAGAAGCTAGTAAGATGTGGGCTGGACAGGGCTACTGTCAGGTGGATTTGTAACTGGTTGACTACCGTACCCAAAGGGTGGTCACCAATGGCAGATTCTCATCCTGGAGAGAAGTGACTAGCGGGGTGCCACAGGGTTCTGTCCTGGGCCCGGTGCTGTTCAATATCTTCATTAATGACTTGGATGAAGGAATAGAGGGCACGCTGATCAAATTTGCAGATGACACCAAATTGGGAGGGGTTGCTAATACGCCTGATGACAGGATCAAAATTCAAAAACACCTGGACAGATTGGAGAGCTGGGCCAAGGCTAACAAAATGAACTTCAACAGAGAGAAATGTAAGGTCCTACACTTAGGCAGAAAAAATGGTATGCAGAAATATAGGATGGGGGACACGTGGCTGGCTAACAGTACGTGTGAAAGGGATCTAGGAGTCTTCATAGACCACAAGCTGAACATGAGTCAGCAGTGTGATGCGGTAGCCAAGAAGGCCAACGCAATTCTTGGTTGCATCAATAGGAGTATGGTGTCTAGATCGAGGGAGGTATTGGTACCACTCTATTCTGCATTGGTTAGACCTCATCTGGAATACTGTGTCCAGTTCTGGGCACCCCAATTCAAGAAGGATATGGATAAGCTGGAGCAGGTCCAGAGGAGGGCAACCAAAATGGTGAGGGGGCTGGAAGCCATGCCCTATGAGGACAGACTTAGAGAGCTGGGTATGTTTAGTCTGCAGAAGAGAAGGTTGAGAGGGGACATGATAACCATGTTTAAATATTTGAAGGGATGTCATGTCGAGGAGGGAGTGGGCTTGTTTTCTCCTGCTCTTGAGACCAGGACAAGGAGCAATGGATGCAAGCTGCAGGAGGGGAGATTCCACCTGAGCCTCAGGAGGAATTTCCTGACAGTCAGGGCTGTCCGGCAGTGGAATGTGCTGCCACAGAGTGTGGTGGAGTCTCCTTCTTTGGAAGTTTTTAAGCGGAGGCTGGATGGCCACTTGTCGGGAGTGCTTTGAGGGTTTTCCTGCATGGCAGGGGGTTGGACTGGATGGCCCTTGCGGTCTCTTCCAACTCTACATTTCTATGATTCTATGATTCTATGATCATCTGCTAGGCAGCTTCTTGTCCTGCTCACATTGACAATGATTAATTAAACACATTAACCTTTTTCTGCTAACTTTTGTATGTCTGTCCATGGGGCTGAGCAACATTCCTAGAACATCAGCTTCTGCTGCCAACTATCTAAGGAGGAACAGAACCACTTCTGAGCTAGTCTGCATTCCCACCTCAAATAGTTTCCTTAGAAATATACCACTGATAATGCTGAAAACTGATGAGAGATCCAGTGGAACCAATAGAGTCACATTGCCCCTATTTCTTTCCTGACAGTAGTGATTGTAGAGGGTGACCAAGGAAGGCTTGAACCCCAGTTGAAATGGATTCAGAAAACTGGATTCATCCAGCAGGGTGTGGAACTTATTGGTTTAAAAGGATTTGGATTAGAAAGAGGCATTTGCTTGCTATTACACATTCATTACACTTCTATGAATCTAGGGAGAGTTTCCTGGGACCATATATCTCACAAGAAGGCATTGCCTGATCAGGGGTGATGACCACAAAGAAAACACAGAGCTGATCATCTTAGAAAGAAAAGGCCACAACTTTATTGGCTACAAGGCATACAGGGTTGGTGTACACATGGGTATGGATCCGAGCATCGATCAACCCGCCTGTTGACCAATGACCCCGAATGATCAGCCCAGGGCCAGCTGGCCAGCTACTGGACAACCGGGGGGTGCATGCCATGTGCCCTCCTGAGCTGGGCAAGATCGGTGCTCACTGCACCCCCTGACCATACCTGGGAATTTGATCATTCTCTTGCATGTGGCAAAAGGCATCCTTGTCCTGGATCCAAGGCCATGCGACCACCATAAAGGCAGGCTGAGCACCTGCCTGCCTACCGCCAACCCCCGATACCTGTAGCCAACAAAACCACCAAGTCCACCAGTGGACCAGCCAATAAACGTGGCATGCCAGGAGCTGAGAGGCCCAAAACTGCCTCTTGGCTGGCACTGCTCTAGGCCCCAGACCAGGGACCCCCCTGACCAACCCTGCAGTCAGGACCCAGGGAGCCCGAGATCTGGCCTAACATAACCTATATAAGCCCTGGATCTCCATCTCCCAATTCTCTTGATGTCACTGGCTGGCAGTCCACACGCCGCAGCCTCCATTGCTGCCCCAATGTGAAAGGAGTGTCTCCCAAATTCCGCAGCTGGGAGCCCCAAACTCCTCAGAGCTGCCCGCAGGATGGCAGTGAACTGGAATCTGGCAAGAGGAGACTTGTTGTTATGTGTTAGCAAGGGACCCATACCTGGCAGCCTACGTTTTAGGAACTGTGCAGGCTCCTGACAGGGCATAATTCTTCCCCATGAAGAAGATGGAGGCGAATTGTGACACCCTTTCCCCTTTGATCGCACTTGGAATGCTGCACTCTGATGTCCACAGCTTCTCCCTGAAAGGAGATGTCATCAACTGGAGTGCCTGATCTGACCTGTCCTTAATGAATCCAGCCACCAACTCTCCGATGCGAAAAGCTCCAAAGAAGGTAACCACGAAGGCAGTGCTGAAAAGCCTGGTCTTGAACAAGGAACTGCAAATGGTGGGAAGCTGGTGAACAATCTTCCTCAGCAACTTAAAAGAAATGGGCCTCCTCCTGTCCTTGTCCCGTGGCTGCAGCCTCCTCCAGCCCTCGACTGCCTTCTTAACCAGGAAGCTGGTACACGGGTTTGGGAGCCCTTTGACCTTGCTGAAAAATGAAAGACCACCTAAAGGATGGTCATGGAGTGTGGAGCCATCCCGAGATCTCTGAGGTGGGCCAGGAATCGGAGGATTTGGGTCTCCGGGACCAGCCAAACAAGTTTGAGACTCTGCAAGAAAGGACTTAAACTTGCCCACTGTCCTGGAGTAGGCTCTGAAGGTAGAAGGGGCAATGGAATGCATGACATCCTGCATTATGGATTGCTCCCAAGCTGCCAAAGGTCTTCCGGGAATGGCGTTGGAAGGGGTTTGGCCTCCAGTGCCAAACCTGTTCTCCTGGAAGTGAGACAAAGAATCTGCAATCCCGTTATCAAGTCCTGGGACATAGCAAGCTGTGAAAGAGATATTGGCAGACAAGCACTCCAAAACAAAACACCTGACCAGTACCATGACCTGGCTAGACTTGGAGGACTGGTGATTGATGACAACCACCACTGCCTGTTGTCACACCAGAAACAGATCCTCCTATTGTGAAGAAGGTCTGCCCAGATAATAACCGCGACCAAAATCAGAAAAAACTCTAGGAATGTGAGGTCCCGTAGTAACCCATTCTGTGCCCAAAGAGGTGGCCACCTGGCCGCGCACCAATGCTCCTTGAAGTACACTCCAAACCCCAAGCTGCCAGCAGCATTCAAATGCACCTGTAAGCCTGCACCAGGCTTATACGCGTCCTGCCAAACTGAAATGCCGTTAAAGTTGTCCAAAAAATTAAGCCACACCCTGAGATCCTCCCGAATGCCCCTCATGATACAAATATGGTGATGAGGGGCCTGGACACCAGCCGTGACTCTGGCCAGGAATGCACAGAAGGCCTGGCCTGGAGACACAACCTTGCAAGCACAGTTGAGGCGGCCTAAAAGTGACTGAACCTCCCTGAGTGTGGCCTTCCTACACCCCATCATCTGACCCAGCCAGTCCTTGAGTTCCTCCAGCTTGTGTGGAGGCAGACAGGACACCCCTTGCACTGAGTCGAGCAAGATGCCCAGGTAGACCAAAGAAATAGTGGGCCCTTCCATCTTTTCCTGTGCGAGGGGGATGCCCAACTCAAGAGCCAGCTCCTTAAAATGTCCTAACAGCCTAGCATAGTCCTCCTGGTTCGCCCTGCCTATGAACAGAAAATCATCCAAATAGTGCATTATGAAAGAAGACCCTGCCCTGTCTGATGTAGCCCATTCAAGGAAAGTGCTGAATGTTTCAAAGGCTGCACAACTGACAGAGCATCCCATAGGCATTGCTTTGTCATAGTACCATGTCCTATTGAACTTAAACCCCAGCAGGCAGTGGTCATCAGGGTGAACCAGGAGGAGGTGGAAGGCAAATTGAATATCACACTTGGCCAAAATTGCCCTGCAACCACAGGCTTTGATTAACCTAACTGCATGATCAAATGAAGCGTAACAGAGGCTAACTTCCGTGGGATGGTGTTGTTGACTGATGACCCTCTGGGGAAGGACAGATTGTGAATGAGCCGGTATTCACCTGGGGTCTTCTTAGGCATGACCCCGGGGGGAGACCCTAAGGTTAGGAAAATGGGGAAAGTGGAAGGGGCCCGCCAGCCTCCCAGCCAAGCACTCCTTCTCAATCTTGGTGGCCACCACTTCAGGGAGCTTGCTTGCAGACTTGAGGTTCCCTGACTCATAAGCCACCTGAGTTCCCATGGCAGGGATCCTGAAGCCCTCAGAAAAACCCAGCTGGATGTAATTGGCCGCCTGCTTATTGGGATATGCTTCCAAGAGAGGAAGGAGCACTGCAAGTCAAACCAGCATGCAGGCTAATGACCCACTACTGTTAGTAGACTCCAGCCCTGCCTGAGCTTCCCCCTCCCCCTTGCCCCCTGCTGAGGTGGAAGCCTGGCTGGTGTGGGTGCCTGGCTGACCTCCACCTGGCCAGGGACAGGAAGCCTTGGGGTGCGGACCAAGGCAGGATTCGCATGTGTGCTCAAACCTGCAGCGTGGCCTCTGGCACCTCCCCTGATTGTACTCCCAGCACACAAGCTTCCTGGCATCCTTCTCACCCACCCAACGAAAAGGCCGTGAACCATCTGGTGTGCCTTTTATGTGAGGTCCCACCAATACTAGCCAAAGCTTATCATTGATAAGATCCCAGCGAACATGCTTGCTCTGGGATGCCCTCTTCCTAAAGGCTGTGTCATATTCTATGGCGGCAGCATCGCCAGCCAGGGACCGCTGCCCTCATCTCTTTTCTTACCTTGACTGCCCGATGGCCTGAGCTCAGTCCATGATTTTCAAGCCTGCCCTGCCTGACTCCTGGTTCTGGGCAATGGGACTGCAGCTGCTGCTGTCCAAGATTTTTTCTGTGGCATGATGCCCTGGAAGGGAAGTAGAGAAGATGACCAGCTTTCCCAAGGGGTAGTGCAGGGCAAGAAGGCTGCCCGGCCTGGCCCAGGCAGTACTCATGAGCACCAGCTGCCAGAAAAATACTCAGTGTGCAGAGGCACGAACCCAAATGTGCCCTTGCCTACAACTGGCCAAGCTAATGAGGGCCAGTTACTAGCAGCACGCTTGTGCCTCGGTAACAGCTCTTATCCCCAAAAAGGGGTTTTTGTTTAACTTATGTAGAGGCTTGAGCCCACAGATGCTGCCATTGCCGCCACCAATGTCAAGTTGCTGTGGCAGCATGCCGTTGCCATCTTGTTGCTGCTGCTGCCCCACTCGCCCAGCTGCCTAGCCGCTGCTATCTCCTCGCTGCACTACTCCACTGCCACCGCTGCTGCCACTTTCTCAGTGAAGGTCCATTCTCCACCGCTGCTGAGAAGAGACTGACCGGCAGTGGGGGCTGGCCTCCTATATCCTCGACGAGTGGACCTGAGTGAAACTGGCAGGCCTTCACTCAAGCCCGCTCCTCCAGCCAATGAGCTCAAGGGTGCTGCTTTGAATTCATTGGCTGGTGGCCGAACAAAAGGGGAGACCCAGGCATGTGCAGATGCATGCCCACAATGGCCGCCACCAGCCTGATGCCTGGAGGAGCCTCCCAGAGAAGCAGCTGTGCCCCAAGCCACAAACGCGCCAAGCAGTAAGTCGCTCAGCACCCTTAATCATCTTCTGGCTAGATATGCTGGCCCTTCCATATTGATCAAACTAAGGAAGCACCTTCTCACATCCTTGGTCCCCACCAACTGAACCTGATCCAACAAAATCAAAACAAACAGTGCTCTAGATACTTGAATTGATTCATTTACCATAATGGAGATAGACAAATCCCAGTGGACACAAATAATCTTCAAATGCCTTGTGAACAAATTACAGCAGGTTGAAGATGGCTCCATAACCTACTTTGCACCAATATGAAATGGGCCCCAAATCACCCAGAACTGGTCTGTGGGACAGACACTTCCCACGAACACATAGGAAGTATTAGATTCCATATATTGTCTAGGCCTTGTCTCCCAAATTTTTTCAGTCTTTTCTGATTTTGCCATATAAAGGAAAAGGTAAAACAATTTGCTTACAATCCTTTTTTGAGCTCAGATTACTGTGTCATGGAACTGTAACTTTAGAGTGTTGTCATTACATGCTCGCCCTAATAACCTACTTTTAAACACTTGTGTGGTGATCCTCATTTTGGGCCAGAACTAATTATAGAATTTCCTTCTATATTTCCTTTGAGAGAGACCCAGGCAAATAATCTGCTACGAATAAGTCCACTATGTCTAATTGCTTTTGCACAACTACTGGATGATTTGCATAATTGCAGTCTGAATAAAATATTAACTTATATTCTTAAAATGATTATACATATTTCCAGCTCATTAAAGAAACCACAGAACTGTGGCTACAGTGGAGATCAGGTGGCAGGGTTTAGATTAGGTAGTGCTAACATTTCGCACAACTGATACAGTCAAACGTTTTACATAGAGACATAGAAAATGATGTTATATTATTCTAAAAAATAGTGCGTTAAAATGATGTAGTGATTAATTTCACTGAGATGATGACTTTACTGTGCAATCATGTTTAAGAAGTGGAAGGTAAGTTTTCACAAACAGGCTTAACATAAGCAGAAGCCAGAGCAAGACATAGGTTTGATCTTGTGTTCATTAAAGTTCTCTGTCGTTACTTATACAGTTGGCCCTCCACATTCGCTAGGATTAGGAGTAAAGGACCCTCGCAAAAGTGAAAAATTCACAAATATCAAAATTTGTGTGCCTGTGGGAGGGGGGCTGAGGCACAGGTGGGGGGAGTGGGTACCCAGGGTCTAAACCAAGTAAGCGAAAGGAGATGCTTGCCATAGTGGTCCTGTACTTACTCTCTCTTGCCCATCTCCTTGGGTGTATGGAGGGCTTTGGGAGAGGGCTTGTGGTGCTGAGAAATCAGGCTTTGAGCTGTCCTTGGCTGGCCAGGCCGTGGCTGGTGGTGGTGGTGGAGGAGGAGGACTGGAGGTGCATTTTTAAAGAGCTTCCTAGTCTGATTGGAGCTACCAAGAGGGAAGGTTCCCCCAAAAAGGAAGCACCTGAGGTGGGGCACAAGGTGTTGGAGAAACTCACAAATAATCAAATCCATAAATGTCAAACCCACAAATGTGGAGTTTTGTATAGACAAAATGGCATCAGTGCAACAGGGAGGGATGAGCAAACTCAGAGTAACCCTGAAATTTGCAGAAGTCCAATACACCTTAAAGGAGGGGAACAATCCCAAACCCGATATGTACTGAGCATGCTCAGCACCCCTGCCAATGCCAACTGGCAGCATTCACAGGACTACTGCATCACAGACGGTATGACCTCTGGTTTTTCCTGCACACTTATGATTGTAGAACATTATATAGACAGAAAAAGAACAGAACGTACTTATTTTAAACTAATATCAGGCGTTTTAAATAACAGCCTTAAGTGCTTTTTAGGATGCATTTTAGAAACATAGTGAAATGAAACTCTTCTGGTCTAATATGCAATTTGAATAATAAACCAATTTTGCTTCATATACTCATTCCTTAGTAAGGCTAATATCTTTCAACTCAGCTCATATTAAATTAGTTAAATTATAGTCTAGCACCAGATAGACTCCCTTTAAACCCCACCTACAGTGTTTTGGAAGTGACAAATATGCCTGTTACTGATTCCTAGGTTATCCCCATTCTACTTTCTTCCTTGTTTGGTGCGGTGAGCTGAAGATAATAGATGCAGGTGAGGTTTAGGTGACACTTGAGAAAGGGATACAGCGCTAAGCAGAAACAGCCTAGCCTTTCTCTGGAAGCTTCTGACAGTCAGGAAGGCTGAGCTGCTCCAGAGAAGGCAGAGAACTTCCTAATAGGAAATAACCTTCAACTGGATGCAGGAGCCATACTTGGGCCAAATCATAGAGCTGGATAAAGGAGCCAGGGCAATTTCTGCGCTGTACTGTTCTAGCGCTATTGTTGCACTTTCAACATCCTATGCAATCCTGGGATTTACAGTTTAGAGAGGGGCCGGAACTGCAAACCTCAAGATTCCATAGGATGTTGAAAGTACAACAATAGCGCTAGACAGTCTAGTGTGGAAATGGCCCAGGAATGTAGTTATTCCCCTTGTCATTTTCCCATTCATGCCTTACAACATTGCCAACATCTCATGTGTGGCTCCTTCTAGGATTGTCAGAGCGAAAACGAGAAAAAATGGGGTTCCTGCACATTTAATAATAGTGCAGAAGAGGGAATTTTAGCAGTTGTTGAATGTTACCCTCTTTTGTGACAAGTAACACTACTGCAATTCCTTATATAGGAGCTCTCCAGTTTTCATTCTGGCAATGCTACTTAATACTTCTCGTTAAGTATGATCCAATGTGTGAGTCTAATCTATGAGCTTAATTTTTGTCCCATTTCTCAGAATCCCACTAGCATTCTTGTCCTGTCCAAATTCTGTTCTTAGTCATGAGAATTTTATTTCCTCATATAAATTCATGCGTATTTTGGCATGCACTTTTCCTTATTTATGCAGTTCTCTTGTCCATTTGTTCTTAACAAACCCATGTTCATCCATTTCCTCTGTTGACTAAATTGTGTCTGTGGGCATTTTCCCAAGATAATTATTTTAATTACATGAATTCCCTTCCATAGAATTCTAAAATAATGAATTTGATACATATGGTTTCCTTTTGATGACAGTAAAGTAAAAATATATGTGTTTTTGTTAATTGGCTCACAGATTATATATTGGATAAATTCATTAAAAAGTCTTAGTTTAATGCATATTTATTTGCCTTCCTATTTGAACCCATCACTGTAAATGCAACAACAGGAAAGTTATAACATTTCATCCTGCTTAACTCAGTAAAATGGGGCTTGCAGACTAATTTGAAAATCTTTTAATTTTTTTTAAAAAAGAAATGCTTGAACATACTTTTTTATGTTGCTAAAGTGGCCACTTGATGGCAGCAGCCTTGCATGTTTTACAACCCTTTGTGTCTCTACAGAATAACATTTGGACAAAAAAGAAGAAAGACGGAAGGTGGCAGCCTTGGTCTGTTTATAAAAAAATGGAGTCATATCTTGAAGTCTTGTTTCTTTCAGTCTCCTTCTAGAGATTTCAGCAGAATGATTTTTTAAAAAGAAGAATATACATCAGGTTTTTTTTAAAACTTATGTTGAATGCTAAACGGTTTAATTGGTAAATTGATAATCACAGTTTAAAATAGTGTTATTGTCACTGCTTGCTGTGCTATCAATTTATGCCTATCTCTTGATTCAGGGAAAAGGATTTAAGATTATTTTTCAAATCCTATATTATTTTTCTCACTTTTTCAGGGGCAGAAAGCTGCATTTTAAATAACTTTGAGGTATAGCAACTTTGTTGAGGTACTTTAAAAATATATCTTTTCAGGAATATATTTAATTTTTACTAATGCTACTGCATGTAAAAGAGAAACATGCAAATTAACAAATCTGTCTTATTGCTTAAAGATTCTGACTAGCCAAAAATAATAGGAGTTGGATCCAAACACAATCATACTTCAAGTGGGCTCACTGAAATTAATGGAACACATTCATGAACAATTTAAATCCATTGATTTCCATCTGTCTCCTCTAAATATGACTAAGTCCAATTTAGTGCACTGACTGTTTTGATGGCTATTTTTAATTGGTCCTAATGAGAAATAAGGGCAGACTTGTGAAAAGAATTTTTTTTCCATTCTAAAATCTACAACTTACTTACTGTTTTGCTCTCTCTACACATTATCTAGATACCTTGATGGACTGCTTACTTGTTTACACAATATACATTTCTCCAAGAAAGGCAAATGGAATAATGTCAGCAGTTTCATTACCAAAGTAAAAGAAAAAGAAAAAGAAAATAAATTTCCTGATGTTCTTTTGATTATCTCTATTTTTTTTTAAAAAAAGAACACCAGCAAGTGATGTACATACATTTAGAAGGCAATTAGTTTCTGATGACAGCTTCTTTTCATAACTTAAAAAAATAAGATTTTTTTTTCTGAAGCCAAATAATTTACATTTAAAAGTGCTTGGTGCCTTGCAAACAGAGAAAGTAAAAAAAAAAAAAAAAGAAAAAGAAAAGAAAAGAAAAAAGAAAAAAGAAAAGAAAAGAAAAAAAAGAAAAAGGATTGGATGAAGTACAAGGAGGAGACAGTGTGGGCATATGCAGACAACAGCAATTCTTCTTTTACAGCAACTTTAGAATGTTTTACATTTTGATCCCAGTTAAACTTACTGGGGTGTGCTCATTCGCATATTTTCCTCCAACAGGCAGTGGTAGAGAGTCTAGAGCCTTTAGATTGCAGTCTTCACCATCCCTGTCCACTGGCCATGCTAGATGGGTGTAAGCCCAATAACTCCTGGAAGACCATAGGTTCTCAATACCTGCAGTAGCATATTTTCACTGTCTTGGCACACCACTGTCATTTTTTTTTTTTTTGGCTTTCAGAGCATCTTGATTAAAGATAGATGAGCATTTCTTTCTGTACTTTTTTTTTAATACAAGCATGCAAATTTCTTCATTAATGCAAGAGTCAGACTTGAGATTTCAACATGTGCGTGTTAAAATAAAATTGACAAATACACCCATCAAGGCATTTTAAGCATGCAGCTCTTCACAACCTGAATTTCAGTCCTTGCTTCTACAGCCATGCTTGTGTTGATGCACTCGGGATGCTTGCTCTATTTTTCCTGACAGGTTTTTCATATACACAGCTGCAAAGTGCAACATGGTCCCTTCCATAGCTGTATGTAATGAATTTGTTGATTGCAAATGGTTGAAAAATTCATTTGGTTCATTTCTGTCAAGAATTTACCAAAATTTTATAAATTTCTTCACAAACAGGATGGAAAGAATGTGATATTTTAATTATATTCACTGTGGAAGAAAGTTAAACTGGCAGATGCATTCATCTCCAATTCTGCCGGAGAGAAATTTAAGAGATGGAGCACATACCCCATGTCCATTTTCTCAGTAGTGAAGAAAGGGATTTCTCTACATGTAACAAACCCTTCCTCCTGTCAAACAGCTCTATCTGAACTATGCACACCGTTGGGTGTGTTTTTAACATCTTTTAGGTGACATTCATTTACTTTACAATTAAATTACTTTACTTTCAATATGAGAAGAAAGATGTATTCAACTAGCACTCTTCAGAATGCTTCATCTCACAATAGATTTGGTGAGAATGAACTGTTAAAATTCAGAGGTATTCTTAAATATTAAATGGGTAGGTGGGACACACTCAGATTTTATGCACAAATGTATATGTAAGCACACAAGAATCAAGATGCATTTCTTGCTGCCTTCACTCCAGATAACTATATATACCTAGAAAAGGAGGTTCACTTGTAGATTTGTGGATTTTACAAGGTAAACGTAAAACAGAGAGAATACAGGCACAATGGTTTATCAGGGGAAAGAGTCAGTATAAAGAGTCAGTGTGCAACTAATGAAAACAAATTCTAGGACAGATGATGATGATGATGATAGGAAGAAGAACTTTATTTATACCCCGCCTTTCTCTCAAATTGGGACTCATGAATGGTGTAGATTGTGTCAGACGTGAATGGTACAGAATCTGTTCAATTCAATCTGTTCAGTGGTACATCTGTTCAATTTCCATAGGCTGCTGGTATAAAGGCAAAGGAGGAAGCTCAGCAAGAAAGACTTATTATTACTATTCTTGTTAATGTTGTTGTTTTTTTTATTTATACCCCACATTATCATTGCCTCCCTGGTGAATCAGGCCTCATGGCAGCTCACAAATTAAACAAGATACAATATAGATAAAACCCAAAAATTATTATCATTAAAATGTTAAAAACATACATTAAAATCATGAAAAAAAACCTTACAGTACAGCACCGTGATAAATACCTTCTTTAAAACCATTCAGCTCCTGACAGCCTTGACGTGAGATGCAATTGTGCAAGATAGGCAACACAAGGCTTGTAAGTCATCCATCCATCCATCCATCCATCCATCCATCCATCCATCCATCCATCCATCCAATGTTTTCCTCTAGGCTGCAGCACGGCAGTGCCATGTGCCCCAAATGTTGGGCTACCCACAGATTATTTATTCTGGTAGACATGTGGACAAAATTTTTACCCCAAATAGTGGCCTCAAGAGGTTGTCTTGCTTTACAAAAGCCACTCACATGCCACCTGGGCTATTACAAGACATGGCAATAATTGACTTTGTGTGTGAGAGTGTGTGTTTACACTCCTGATGTTCTTGCAAGTGTTTAGTGGCAATAATGGAGGCTGGTGGTTTACATGTCAGTGGGATGGTGAATCTGCTTCGAGTGTGAACTGCAGTGGTAACTTTAGAGGAGCTATCCAGAGTGCTCAATATGTTTAGGAGATAGGGTTCAGCAGCCTGATGAGCTCCTTTAAAGTCCAGGCTAAAACCCAGAGTGGATTCAATGCTCCACTGATGTAGCAGCCATCAGCTTCCACTGAGTGGAATGTACTGTTTGTTTGTCTGGTCATGTATGTTTGCAAGACACAAACATGCTGATGTATGTGAGAAATTGGACTTGGGATATAATTTGCTTCTGATTCAAGTCTCCCCTCCTTTCCTCTTGTTAGAATCACTGAGAGAAAAGGATCTCAGTGATAGGAGCTGAAGAGTGAAGCTGTTCTTTCCTCTCACCTTTGGTTGTACCAGTGCCTAGACATCAGCCAAGTTCTAGCTTACAAGTCAGAGAGTGGGCAGCACAGGATGAATGTGGGAGTAGCTCCTCCTGAGTGTTTAATTTCCAACAATTTGGTTATGTTGAATATTATGAATGGGTCATTCACCCTGCTTTTGTTTATGTAGCAACTAAAGGATAATTAAAAGCTTAATGAAAGAAGCTGGATGGTTCTTAATATCCCAGAATCTGTTTGTTTTTGCAATGAGAGAGAACTAGACAGAGAGAATGTATGTGAGAGACAGCACATGATTACGAGTTCCCAGTTTAAATTGCAAAACCAGAGTGCAGGGAGTTTTGAGCTGAAGTTGACTAAAACCAAAACATCCTTAGGGTACAATGGCTCTTTGAGAATTAAAAGGAGAATTAGTGGTTTGTGCTGCTTGCTGAAGGAGCCTGTGTTAGTTTGTCTACATTAAATGTTTGAGGCTCCTACAGTGGCTTACAAGGTAAAAACATATAATCAAGTCTTTGAAAAAAAACAAGCAAACAAAAAGCAGTCTCAGAGTGAGAGCAGCAGGATTCCCAAGGTGAACCAGTTTGTAGTTACGTTTGCAGAATGCAAATTTGTCAAATGAACCTCACACTTAATCCCTGACTGAAAATCCTATTTTACTTCAGTAAAATAGTTCCTTTATTCTTCATAAATAGATTTTGCAGCTTAAAATACTAGGGCTCTCTTTCTTACCAGAAGACACCATTATATAAATTGACTGTGATCAACACGTGGCTATGTGCAACAATGCAGTGCATGACAGTGTGCAGGCAGTTCTTCATTTACTCACCCAGGAAACTGAGGGGAGGGGTGAGGTTTAAACACCCCCAAGTGATCTAAATTATTTCTCAGGCCACCTACAGCTTCATTGCTCTATCTCTTGTCCCACGTTGGAGGCAGAGGGATGAAGGATGCAGATAGAAAGCCCTGCCCTCACCTTTTAAAATAAAAGAGTAGTTTGAAAAGTGTAAAAATGCTCTGTTAAGATAAATCACACCTTTATAACCCTATTTAGCGAAGCATTTATCTTCATAATTTTCAAACTGTCATTTTGATAAAAAATTACGGATGAGCAAGTTGGCCTTTCCAGCATTTAATGTTTTTTTCTCTTCGTATTTTTAATTCAGCAAGTTCTGATTTGATTAAAAAAAAATACTGGTGGAAAATGGAATTCATAATGGTTGGTACAAGGAGAATACATTATTTCAGTGCTGGGGGATAAGATTTAGAAAAAATAATAACTAGATTTAGTTTCTTCACCTGAGAAACTCCTTGAGAAGAGTCTCCTGCTGGCTTCATCACATCTGATATGCATCTTCCCTGAAACACTAAAAGGAAGGTACTTGATTTAAAGAGAAAGAGACAAAATCACTGTACATTTTTTTCAGACCCAACAGATGAATCTTGCCAGGCAACCTGACTGCAATCCCAAGGTGATCGCCAGCTGCTACAGCTTGGATGTGTGGATGGTACTCTCTTTGGCAAGATAGTGTGTGCCCTTTCGGAAAGACTGTGCATTCAGAGATCACATAGGGCATGCTCAGCACAGCTCAGCACTTTACAGAATTACCCTTTCAAGTAGGTCAAAAGATGAATTGTGCCTCAGAATACAAACAGTGCATTCCATTTTGGAATGCTAAATATCAAGTTGGCATTCGAAAATTTGAAGCTTCTTTGAAATTAGAAAATCTTTTTTTTTCAGTTATTCAAAGATCATATTAGCCTTATCCCCACTTATGTGACAACGAGTTTCAAGGGTGCAGCCTCATCTATGTTTGCCTTCTTTGGAAAGGAGGTCACTAGAAACATATGTCACACCACTTGCCGTTTTTTGTTTACTGATTTTTTACTGTTTTGCTTATAGAAGTGGAAGAGGGGTGGAAAAAAGGCAAACTATCATGTTTTGAAGCATTTTGGGGATTTAAGAGCAAAACGTTGCCTGAAAAATAAAATATGGCAGAGGTCTGAGGGCTTTGAGAGTGTCCTGGACAGCTTATGGGGTTGCAGGAAGGGGATTTGGGACCTCTAGCTAGTACCTTGGTCAAGATAGATTTGATTCACCCTGTGTCTTCACCACTGCAGGCAAAACACATGCAGGGGAGTACCCTGTCCTCCCAGCCAACTAAGAGGGATTTGGTATGCTAAAGGGCAACTTTGCTCCATCTGAAAGCTGATTGGAGACAACAGCAAGGATTCTTCTCACTGGTTCCCAGGTGCCAGTGCTTTAGGCAAGGCTAAGTGGGATCCTCTGTGGACTGAATTAAGCCTGTAAACCTTTAGATCCACACACCTGCCCTAACAGAAGATGGCACCTGGCAACTCTGCCACTATCTGTTAAGGAAGGCCATTTCCACACTAGTCCATTATAGTGCTATTATTCCACTTTCAATATCCTCTGGAATCATGGGGTTTGCAGTTTAGGGAGGGGCCTCAAAGGCCCTTCCCTAAACTGCAAACCCCAGGATTCCAGAGGATATTGAAAGTGGAATAATAGCACTATAATGGGCTACTGTGGAAATGGCCAAAGTCTCACAGCAGTCTTTCTGGTTCCATTAATCATTTCCTCTTCAAAATGCCCAGCACCACCAATGGGCACACAGTGCCTTTCTGCCATAAATAAAAATACATCAAAATACCTACATTTCACTGCAACACTCTGCAGTATCACCATGTGATTTATAGGATGCTACAGTCAACTCCAGACAGCTAATATTTCCTAGTTTTCTATCATATAAAAGACTGAAACTGGTGGGAGTGTTTTAGGTCAGGGAGACCAGAGACGAGAGAAGTAAAGAAAAGGAATGGAATGGTATTATTCACATTGTCTCCAAATGCTGATATACCTGCATATCAGTTGTGTGATTCCTTCATAAGTAGTTCTCTTAGCTGGTTTAAGCACAAAGTGATATAAAGAAACCCTGTAGTACCTTTGAGACTAGCTGGAAAAGAGAAATCTGTAGCAAGTTTTCAATGGACTCCAGTCCATTCATCATGTACAAATAAACAGGAGTTCACAAAAACTTAGATTAGATTTTTCACATTTAGTCTGAAAGATGCTGTAGAATTCATCCATATCTCCTGCTTTTTTCATAGAATCATAGAATCCTAGAGTTGGAAGAAACCACAAGGGCCATCCAGTCCAACCCCCTGCCATGCAGGAACTCACCTCAAAGCACTCCCAACAGATGGCCATCCAGCCTCTGCTTAAAAATCTCCAAAGAAGGAGACTCCACCACACTCCGAGGCAGCATATTCATGTATTTTAACAATGCAGAAGAACCTTGGAGATTCTGACAGAGAGGAAGAAATGTGGTATCTGCTCAACATTCCCCCACCCAGTACTTATAGGGACCTTTATGGGACCCTGTATGTCTTTGAAGGAAACTGGAGTATGAATGTATCAAACAAACAAACAAACAAACAAACAAACAAACAAACAAACAAACAAACAAACAAACAAACAAACGATAAAAGTATAAATTGAACTCATCTGTGAGCATGATACAATCTAACTTAAATGTATTTAAATCCTATTGAAATGCTAGAAAGAGTTATATATATTTATTTTTATGAAGAAAATAGTTAAATTTCCTACTGGATTAGATCTGAGCTTCACTTAAACTTGGACGGATCATGACTATCAAATAGAATCTTCCTATCTGTAATCTTTGTACAATGTCTATGCACTTTTTTTAAAAAAATATTGATGTTGAGCATATTACATGTAACAATTCCAACTATCAGATGCAAGGGACAAAGAAGGGAATGCTACCTTACCATCCTGACACAGCAACATTTGGCTAGCCACGTCCCCAGTTCATAAATTACCAGCAATATTTGTATGGTGGAGCAACAAATGATGTAATGAATGAGATGGGACTTCCATGGTGATGGCCATAATGAGAGATCAAACTAGTGCTAATTGAACTCCTCCATCAATGGACCTGGCTTACATGTCACATCAAATGTGTGGCAGGGGGTGCTGAAACCCCAGCCAAACTGCTGTGCCTTTATTGTAAAGATAAATCAGGCAACATCTGGCTATGTCATACAATATCATTTAGTCGATCAATCTGAATACACCTGGAAGGTCAATGCTTTGGAAAAAGATGTGCCAATTGTTAGGAAGGACCACATTCTATAAGAGATCCATGTTTTGCTGTGGATCCTGCACATTCTTACCACCAGCCTTCACCCCACAGGTTGCGTTAGGTAATGCAAACATTGTTTAACATATTTTCAGCTGTTCTATACTGTCTTGGGGGCCCTGGAAGGTTGAAAAGGGATGCATAAATGCTTGAAATAAGAGAGAATGAATAAGAATGAATAAATGAGTTTTCCCTATTAGAACATTGCTCTTCAGCAGGAATGTTTGCATCTTTTCTAAAGTGTATTAGAAATGATATTCATTTACCTTTTATACAAAAATTACTTCTGATATATTTCCACTCTATTAAAAAAACAGGAACAACGTGCGTTCAAAGAGATGTATTTTTTTTTTAAAAAAACAGCTTTTCAAATAGGTTGTTGAGTGAGGGCACTCTTAAAACAGAACTCTGGATAAGCAAAATATCATTCCAGTTACTCTGTTTAGAACCAAGAAAGAAAAGAGTTTTGAGATTCTTCTTCCCATTTTCACCCATATTTTCTTGCTTATTGGAATGGATATAAATGACTTATTGCTATTGGTGGCATATGAAATCAGTGATTCTATCATCTCTTTAAAGGCCATTATGACATCTAAAATTTAGTTCTGGAATTTTCACTCTAATGTATCAGACCCATAAATTAATCCAAAGCTGCTATTTCTTTTATAACAAGCTTCTTCTTCACAGTGTATCTCTAAGTGTTCCTGTATTTATGTGCATTTTTTTAAAAAAAGGTCACAATATAAAGCTGATTTGGAACAGATTTGTTCAGCATTTAGTCACTGGAAGGACAACCAGTTATGTTTGGATTTATTGACCTATAATCTGCAGGCTCACTCCATAGTATGCCACTTTGCACTAGAACACTGAGTGTAGTATCCCATGAAGAATCTCAGTTAAATATCTCTTAGGCCCTTTCTCAAACTCACCATTTTGCGGAGCTGGGGTGTGGGGATCACGCGAGCAGCCTCTAGTGAGAGGCTCTTGCATCCCAGTTTCTTCAGCTTCACAGCTGCTGCCTGCCCGTGTGAGAGCCCCTCCTCTTCCTTCCACAGTGCAGCCTGGCATTTTCCCAGGCTGTGCTAGGGCAGGAAGTGCAAGCACCGCGGCTCCGGAGCTCTGCACTCTCAGCAAGTGCACGTGGGGCTCCAGAGCAATGCGCAATCAAGCACAATTTTCGGCTCACAGCCGAAAATGAAATAGTGTGTGATTGGTGCCTGCCAGGCCCTGGAACATAGTGCAATTGTGAGTGTGTCATGTGGACTGCTCCTCGCAGGGACCCTTTCGCATGGCAAATGCCGTGCGAAAAGGGCCTTAGTCTTCCCATCTTCTCATCAGGACAATTCTAGGTGGTCTTGGATGATACTGATTATTTTGATCTAATCCAAACTAGTTTCCAGACTGCTTTTGGGACAGAAGTAGGCTTGGCCACCTTGGTCAATGGTGTGTCTCTGGGAATAGACAGAGGGAGTCCAGATCCAAGTTGGTGATGTTTAGACTGACAGAGGATGTTCCTCTGCCTTGGACAGGGTGGTGGTGGGGGATATAAAGACAGCTTGCCTCAGGAAACATACGGCATCTGAGGGAATTCCTGAAAATTCTGGAGAACTGCCTCAGAACACAGCTGGTTAACACAGTTAATTGATGTTCTGACCTCATTGTGTTCAGGTGAAAGGGAATGCAGTATTGATAGAATTGCTTTCAAATTTCATCTCCGGCACTGTCAAGCCCAATTAATGTTCATAGGCCCAGTTAGCTCTTGCACTGTTAAGCTCTGAGTTTCTTGGTGACTTAAAAGCTCTAGAAGTTTCCAATAATAGATAGGCCACACTCACACATATAGTAAAGCCTGTGTATGCTCACATGGCATAATGACATCACCAGGGAACATCAGTGGAAGAGACCTCTGACTAAATATCTTTGGAACTTTCATAATTTTCTGGGTTCTGTAAAGTTGCTAGCCAAACTAAGGCCATTTCCACTCTACACTGTTACAGTGCTGTTATTCCACTTTCAACATCCTCTGGAATGTTTACTGAAGCCCAAGAGATCTCTGGCTGGGAATTCTAAAGGCCTCTCCCTAACCTGCAAACTCCAGGATTGCATAGGATGTTGAAAGTGGAATAATTTTGTTTTATATATTTTACTTAGTTTATTTGGGTCTAAATACCATCTGTAGAAAATTTTTAAATAGTTTTTCTTTAGACTCTGCGCCAAAGTAAATTTTTGAGTATCTCTCCAACTTTTTTCCCAATTTTCCAGCATTATCATGGCCTATGTCACGTGCCCACACGACCATTGTATCTTTTACTATTTCTGTTTCTAATTCTCTATCTAAACTTATGCTTGTAAGAATGAAAATTTTTAATAAAAATAAATTAAAAGAAAGAAAGAAAAGAAAGTGGAATAATAGCACTAGAGTAGGGTGGAAATGGCTTATGAGTCTCAGATGCTGAAATTCAGAAAACTCTTGTTATTTCTTTGTGTTTTTAGACATCCAGTGAGAAAAGTCAAGGCCAGGCTAACTTGAACTGTATGGTTTCGTTAGAGTCATGTGGACCATTATGAAGTAGTTTTTATAGGCCATTTTTTGAACGGAGGTTAAAATGCTCACATTCTTGATTTTCTAGTAATCTAAGTATATTGCAATATAAACATAACTGAGCATTTCTTTTAAACCTTACTCATTCCCTTTCAATAGGTGAATGTTTCCAGATTTCATATAGCCCACCCCCAAAAGGATTGTGGGGGAAGAGGAGTAAAATCATGGATATAATTTTTTTCCTGTATTCTGGTAAGCTTTGTCGCATAGTAATAAAAGATAAATTTAAATGCCTGTTTAGAACTGACATAATTAAAATAACTGTCCTTTCAACGTAAGCTTAATCGGCAAGTTTTAAGAAAGTTTTAGTGCAAATGTACTATAGTGGCACCTTCCCACTAACTTTTGTGTCTCTGGTTACTCTGTATGTACTGCTTGCCGTATTAAAATATCTGTTCTTGGTCCTGAGATCATTGTTGTAGTACAGCCAGGGCTCTGTTTATTTTAACACCAGGACTTTTTGATGATTGTGTCATCTGCCCTTTCCCCCTGGCCTCTTATCTTGGCTGCATTCTTTATGGTGCTGTGGCATGGTGGTAGTGGTGCTAAAATGGCTGAGCAATGACCTTTTGTTACGCAAAGTGGATCAACTGAATGGGCAATTAAGTCTCTTTAGCTTTATAAAAGACCTGATGCTAGTGAACTGGTTTGTTGATGCGAACCAGCACAGCTACCTGCATTTTCAGACTCTCCTTGAGATTGTGGCTATGGAGACAGTTAAGATTTCTCTACTTCTTTCTTTATAAAAATACCATTCCTTTAGGCTAATGGGATACAACTGGAGAGGACAGAAGCTGAGCTTCTTTGCCTGCTCATGTCTGTGGTAGCTGACATCATGACTGCACCTTGGCATTGACATAGGACTCTTGTCTTACCTCCCACCTTGTTTTATTTTTTATTGCCTCATTCATTGTGCACCTGTGTGGCACAATTGGCTTATAATTGCACTAATCTCATTCTAGTGAAAGGATCAGGAGCATTTTCAAGCTGCTCCTAATGAGGAAGCCATTACCCTTCATAGTGTTAACAAGATTGCTATCATGTGTTTATGAATACTCAAGCACATTCAATAAGTGCAAGGCTAGGATAGAAAGAACATGAGCTATTGCAGCTGAACAATTTACTAATCAAGACTTAAATTATCTTTGCCCTTTGATTTCATGGTGGGGCAAGCAAGAACAAAGCATTGTTTATCATGCTGGTTCTGGGTAAAAATTAAACAGAGCATAGTGACACTATGTACTTTAGTTACTCGTTCAAGGGAGAGGAAAGTCCACTTGTGATGCATTTTTGTGGCCCCTGATGGTTCCTAGCAGTCCCCCAATGCCCTGTGAATCACCCTATTTTTTTTTTAAAAGTGGTGGAATTTATTGGGTGAAATCACCTGAGGATGGCACTCAAATCCCACCCAAATGCATACAAACATGAAATCCTGCTCCCTACCCACTGAAAAACTCTCAGAATCCCCAACTAATTCTCAAATACCTACTTTCCCCTCTGTTTCTCCTTTGAAATGGTGACACGAAGTGACACAGTGTCACTTCTGGTTGCTATTTTGAAGGAAAAATAGACAGGAAAATATATTTGAGTGTGTTTCTGTGTGTGTGTGTTTCTATGTGTGTGTACACACATGTGACCCACCTAAGTCTCAGGGGTGGAAAATTGGCCCAGGTTTATGTGCAGTCAGCCACTCCTGCACTACACTGAACTGGACACAATTCTATCTGCACTTTGCTGTTTTCTGTTGCTATTTTGGTCTTATTTAGAGAAGAGACAATGTTCTTATCTCACTTGTTGACCTTGTTCTTTGGCCTAAGCTTCTCAGGATAGGGTGGAAATGACAGAATATGGCCTCTGTAATGGCTGGTGAAAACTTATGCATGCAGTTGATGCTTAAAAAATTTGATCCCCTCAGAAAAAGAGCTGAATGAATTTAGAAGGTCAAGCTACAATTCATATCTTTGACCAATTCCTATATACAGCAGGTATGCCAGGAATGCTCCTTGGCAATTCATGGCGAGGGTAGGATATGCATTTTAGACATATATACATGTATCAAACACAAAACTTATTATATAAAGTAGTTCCATCAAATTCTCCAATCAGTAATGAGTTAGGAGGAGAGTTCAACTTCCTCTTGCCTTCCCAACTTGCCTTATCGCTTCATACTCCATTGTCTCTGGCTCTTTCTGCAGCTTACCTGCTGCCAAATCCATTCCGTGAGGGATCCAGGGAAAGCCTCTCCCAGGAGGGGAGCATGACAGAAGCGCTCCTCTCCACCCTGGCTGCCTGCTTGATGGAAGGAAGCGCGATGACTCTGCCTCTCCCTTCTGCAGAGCAGCCTGGCAATTTCCTGTCATTCTGCAAGACAGGTAAGTGTGGGAAGGAGGCGGGAGGACTGCACAATCATGTGTCATTGTTGGGAGAAACCTGACAATGATTTAATTAATGATTGCTAAGGGGTGGCCACGGGATCGTGATAACATCATGCAGAACCATTGTCGCAATACTGTGGGAATCCTGTGGCCGTTGTGGTTGGGGGTGATGTGCAAAAAGGACCTCCAACACAGTTTACAGAGCAGAAGTTAGACGGGAGAAAAATACATGAGAATAAATCCAAACCACCTGGCTCGTGTATTTATTTTGCTACTCCAGTTAGACATCTGCCTTCTATTTTTTCCAGTATGCAGAAGATCATCCTGGGGTAAAACCAAATGTCTTATTGAATGTTAGACTGGAATTGGCACACATGCATGGCTTGAGATGCTCTTGACTGAAGGAGCAATTTCATTCTCAAACTTGTCTCGGATCTGCTTCATCACTGTTGTTGCCTTCTGCAGTAGGCAAGAAGAAAAACCATCAAGATAGCACAAGCTTTCCTCCAGTCGTCACTTTAGGATGGCCTGTCCATATCATTTTTCAATGAAGCAGTCAAGGGAGTGGCTGGCGGCCCTTCCTCATAATGTTTGGGAGAGGTGCTTGATAAGATAATGCTGCCCTACAGAGAACATTGTATGACAGTTTCAATGTGGCCTTTTGAAAACAAAACTATCTATCTATCCAGAGAAACAGCAGTAAGGCAGCATGCACAAATAGAAGGAGCAACCAGGAAAAAAAGTGTGGGAAAAATGAGAAAACCAAGTCATGGAAGAAGAGTGGAGAAAGACTGAGATGAAGAACAAACAGCTGAAGGAGACAGAAGAGAAAAGGCTGAAAGGGAAGAATGACAGGCATGTGCTGTGGCTGTGAGGAAGTTGGAGATATCCCAGCCTTCTACAATTTCTTGTTATCCATAATTGTCAGTCTCTGAGTTGCTGTAATTGCTTGGTTCTCCTTAGATGCTAGAATTGTTAAAAACATGGAGAATAACTTTCAATTGAAATTTCACCCTCTATTTGTTAACAGAAATTGTAGTTCACGCATGAAACTCAGATTTGAAAAGCCCTATGTGTTTGAGCTTCAGTATAGCAGGCACACTTGTAAGCAGGTTTTTCATATAATGTGTCCTATATTGTGGATTAAATCCTAGCTCTAACCCAGTGAGTAGAATTCTCTCATGGAAAGATTATGTTAGGTCTAGTGTCATGTTTCTTTTTCCTCCACTCCTTTCCACACCTTAAAAAAATTCACCAAGCCTCAAGAATTACTCTTACATTAAACAGAGTTTTTCCCCCATTTAAATACAGCAAAGACCCTTCTTGGTACCCTCCTAAATCCTTTTGAAATCCACTAATGTAGCTGTCTTGATTAGCTTCATATTCAAGCTTTCTTCCTGAGAGGACAGTCAAAATGTCTATGATTACTTTTAACTTGAGATGAGCTAAATGAGCTAAATTCAATAGTTTCGTCAAATAAAATTTTGAATTCAATGGCAAAAAATGCCAGCCTTTACGGTTCAGTAAACCTTTGCAAACAGTACACAGCATTACAGTCTTTACAAAAGAATTGATTTTTTTAGTGTGTGCATGTATGCATGTATGTATGTTAGGAAAAGGCTATTTCATTTGTTTTGCATTCTTTTCTCAAGTTACATACCTATACTAAAATTAAATGATAATTGCATGGGTATTCATGCGCAAGGTGCAGTATAGTGGTCAGAGTGTTGGGCTGGGATCTGGGAGCTTCAGATTCTATCCCAAAATTCACTTTCATACGTGCCCCACACCCTTTGTGAATAGTAGTAGTAGTAATAATAATAATACGGATGATGGTGATGATGATGATGATGATGATGATGATGATAATAATAATATTTTCCCCTCCAAATTCCACCAAGCATTCTTCATGGGAGATTTTTGCCATGTTTCTGACAGCCTCTTTTTTTTTTTTTAAACAACACTTTTAACAAGTGAGCTAGAAGACATCTTTGGTTCTCTTCATGTTTTTTAAACAGGTCATCTAGGCCTAAAATGGCTTAGGAGGCCAAAACATGGCAAATTTGCTCTCCTATGATCCTATTACCTATTTGGGGGCATTTAGGGACCAGTTTTTGGGGGACATTTATTTTTTTAAGCCCTTGAAGGCCTTGGGGAGCCACAAAAATGGCCCAAGGTTTGCACCTGGTCTGTGAGCTGCATTTTGCCCAACCCCATTGTAGTCCCAGTGTTGTTATTGTTGTATGCCTTCAAATAATTTCTGACTTATGAAACCGTACGGGAAACCTCTCAGGGGGTTTTCTGGACTGAGTGTCTGTGAAGTGCCCAAGGTCACCCAGTGGGTTTCCATGGGTGAGGGCAGTATCGTACCCTAGTGTCCAGGGTCATCATCCAATGCTCAAACCACTATATCATGCTGGCTCTCAGCCCCACTAGCCATGGCATTCACTGGATGACTCTGAGTGGGTGACTCAGGAGTGTTGCTACCGGGGCGGGAGGAGGGATGAAGGCCTTGCCTCCTACATAAGAATTCTGCCTCCTCAAAAGATAATTTCCTTCATTCCCCAAATTTCTTGAACTGAACTAACTTAAAGCTTTAGTTGAGCATTTAGAAATAGAATTTAGGCATCAAAAGAAAATGGGCAGGCAAAGTTACCATGGGAATGCGAATATAGCAAATAGAACAGTTCTGGGTATAAACACATTCATTTTCAATGTCTTACTTTTTGCAATGTTAGAAATTTGTAGACAGAAGGAAACCTTCATCGGGGGGAAGGGATTTTATGGGGTGAATGTCCTCATTTTTGCCCACTCCATACCTATACCTCTAGTCACTCTCTCTCAGCCTGGAGAGGATTTACAGGGTTGTTATGAGAATAAATTGAGGAGAAGCAGAGATGTGTGTCCCCTTGAGTATGTCGAAAGAAAGGTGAAATGTCGTCATCATCATCATCATCATCTTTTAAAATATGAACTGGCATGTAAGAGATAAGTCTTCCATGGATACCTGAAGAGCATATGTTAATCTGTTTCTTAACATTTTCCTTCTGAAAACTTGTGCAGAGTAGCATGAGGATTTTTGGTGACTGGCATGGCATCAGCAGGTCTTGATTGACTTGAATATTCTCTTGAGTGTTAGTGATCTGCTCTTGATGGTTAGCTGAGAGAAACAAACAGTGTCCTTCTTATTCATTCCAATTCTAACTCATGGTATTGGCAGAAGAATATATCTCAAAAGCAGACGTACATCTGTCTCCAGCAACACAGTGAATGTCAATCCAAATGATGGGAATTAAATGAGATTTGATACTAGTAAAGTGTAGTACTTGCCACACATATTCTTTACTCTGTAGTTTGAGGAGACTACAATACAAAGAGTTTGCATTTATTTTTTATGTAAGTATTATATTATTGATATTGCTAATTCTCTTTTTTGCAGGCAGAAAATTGAAAAGGCTTCTCATTAGGATGTGCAAGATGTATATCTTCATGCCCTTCAGAATTCCGTTGACTGCAGTGGTTTATTGACGTAGGAATGTAGTGGAAGTGGTCTCCACACATTTTCACTCTTTCTCATATCACACTTTTTTTCCAAAGAAGTTTATAATAAAAGTAGATACAATAAAACCAATAGTTTAGAATAATAAAACAATAAACACTATAAGATCTATAAAAACAATTCATTAAAAGCAAGGGTAATTGATATTGTCAGCAGAAAGAAAATAATCAGGAGAATGCCTGGGTGTATAAATTCACCTTTAACTGATGGTGGAAACTAACACTGGGAACCCACCTGATTTCAGTAGGGAGATAATTTCACATGATGGGTTCCAGAACAAAGAAAGCTCTCTTCTTCATTCTTTTTCACTGCAACCAAATGAACCTCACTGGGCCCTGATATGGAAAGCAAGACCTCACTCTCAGAATAAAGACCATAGTGCTTTATATGGGGGAAGGTAGTTGCTTGGATAACCTCATCCTAAGCTATATAGGGCACCATAAGACCAAAGTAACATCTTTAAACTGGCTCAATATTTAACTGGCAAACAGTGCAAAATATATACTAAAGCCTTTTGGTTCAGGGCTGTATTCTGCTGCTCAGCAGCTGTGTTTTCATGAAAGAAGTGTGGCCAGGTGCAATTCCATGAAGTTGCTCACAGGTATGTGAAAGCAAATACAATAAGTTAAGAAATAAAAATGGGAACGAGGAGGAAATTAGATGAGGTCAGTATCGGAATGCTTGAAAGAGAATTGAGGGTTTTTTTAAAAGCAGGCTTATAAATCTGATTGGGGCCAGGTTGATCTTCCTTGATGGTATTCTTCTTAGAAAGAGCATGGGTGGGATGAAAGCTACCAGAATACCTCTGTCCTCCAGGCAGTGATATGAGCCTGGGTGTCCTTTTCTTTGCTTTGAAGTCATAGGGCAACAGCAATATAGGTCCTTTCCACACAGGACAGAATCTTCTTGGCATAGGGATGTGAGGGGAGCAGGACCGCGATGTGGCTTCTGGATGACATCGTTGCAGTCTTGCTCTTCTTGTGTTGCCAGCCAGTGCAATCGTAGGATATATCATTAATGGAAAGACTCAATCAATGGCCCCCAATCGTGTGAGCCTTCTGTCACTGCTGGCCATGAAGAAGGTCCAGAAGCACGATCACCTACTTCCTTCCCCACTGCAGCATGGGAAGAAAGCTTGTTGCAGTGTGGAAGGAAGAAGCATGTCCCACACTCTCCCCTCCACAGGAGGCCAGTTGGGTGTGCAGGAGCATGTTGGAGACACACTCCCATCCCTGCAGAGGTACTGCCAGGATTGAGATTGGCTGATGAAGGAAAACTTTGTCATGTGGAAAAGGCCATATTGTCAGCACTGGTCATTACACTCTTTCTCACAGAGGTACTTGGTCTTCCATGAAGCAGAGCTTCAAAAAAGTTGCATTATTCAACTGTAGTTTCTAGCAAGCCTCAGACAACATAGCTACTGGTTGTGGTTCAAAAAAGTAACTTTTCCAGCTGTGGCCAATTCATTAATTTGCAAGAGGACATGCTTCTGCGGTTTCAGTGTTAGCATAAATGCCTGTTTGGTTTCAACTAGGACAGCATCCCTTTCTCTCCAAAATGAACATGCCCAACTAGAGTAAACAAGAAATTTATTTTTCTCAGTCCTTTCTTTGCATGAAACCCAGAGGGAAAAAAACAGCAACAGTCATTTGCTTCTTTTGCAGTCTCTATGAATTGGAGGTGATGTTAGTGTGTGGCACAATATGCCAGAAAACAGAAGATTCAAGATGGTTACAACCTTCCAAAAAATGACAAAGGGCTTTAAAAGTGAAAACAATAATCGGAGTACAGTATACTGCTGTCTGTTTTCATTTTTGACACAATCAGTGGCACAAGTAGGAAGAAATGTTATGTCAGCTTCTGCTTCTGTTACAATCCTTCCCCAGTAATGAAATATCAACATTTTTTATTCTGTATACCCTACATGAAATATAGCACTTTGCCTGAAATCTTGTGACCTTTTCAAAAACCTTCTTTTTGATTTGCTGGCCAGTCTGTTATTTCCTAGCAGGTAAGTACCCTCCTCCTCCTCCAGCATATCAATGGGAACATAAAACAAATTCACAAGGCATTGCACAGGGAGGCATGGGGATAAAAGTGAGCATAAATGTATTGCCCCAAACTGTGGCTTTTTATTGATTTGCCCATGTTCATTTCTGCCTTATATGTGTCTATTGCATGAACTATTATTTTTAAATGCTCCTGATATAGGCCTTTTCCACACGGGGCAAGGGAATCGCCCCTTGCCGGTACTCACTGGACCTGTGTGCTCCATGCGCGGGTCCAGGCTGGTCCGGAGTAGTGCACGGTTGTGCTCCACACTGCTCCGGGGACGAAAATGGCGGCTTCCGGTTGGTGGAGACTCTCCACCAACCGGTAAAGCTCGCCAGCCTAAAGCCCGCCCCTGCAGATCTGCAGGCTCGCACTGGTGTGAGCCTGCAAATCTGCACCGGAGCGTGGGCATGGAGTGGCGTGCTGAGTGCTTTTGAAAGACTTGTTTTAAGCGGTCTTTCAAAAGCACGCTGAATGACCACTTTGGGTCATTCCGGAGCAGGCTGAGGTCCGGAACTACACAAAATAGTCCGGACCCAGTCTGCTCCCAGGTGTAGACGTCCTCTCTGGAGGACGCTCTGCACCGTTTTAAAAACCCCGTGTGGAAAAGGCCATAGTCAGGTCTAAATTTATTTATAACTACATTGACATGTAAGTTCTAACTTAGAACTTAACTCTATAACCTAGCTTATCTAGTCTACACACCTCCCTATATACTGTGCTTGGGATCTACTAAAACTAGGACTTAGCAAGAAATAATAATAATAATAATAATAATAATAATAATAATAATAATAGGGCACTTCTGTGTTGACAATGTGGAAATGTACAATATATCCATAAGTGGAGATGAAACTGTAAGCACTATGACTTCTATGATCATCCTAGGACTTTTTCAAGCTATTCTGATTGTACTAATTAACCCTCATCCCCCAGTGTTGACACAATCAGTGTCAGCTCAAACAGTCATTGCTACACCATCACCAGTTTTAAACACATGTGGTAGCTCGTGTAATGATTGAGTGGATGTATCTGTTTGAAACAAATAGGTCTATGTGAGACAGCATCCACACAGTGCATGAACCATACCATTGCTGTCACTTGTAGTTTGGCTGAAACTTGTAGTTTGGCTGGACATACTGTTCATTTGAAGTGTTTGGAAAATTTCTGTGCCTTCAACACACACATACAGTTGCTACCTGTTAGAAAATCTTTCTACATGATCTCAAACACTAATGTCATTCATTCATTTTTCTCTTCTTTCTTTGTTTTCTTCTTCCTTTTGGCTAGTATACCAGGTTTTCACCAATGTGATAAGGAACCTATGATGAACCATAGTTAAGTGCTATGCTTTGTGTACTGAAGTTCCTGGCTTCAGTCTTTGGCATCTCAACTTTAGTGTTTCCAGTGAGGTAGAGCATGATGGAAAAGTGTTTCCAGTGAGGTAGAACATGATGTAGGCATGAGATGATGCCTACTAAATTTTAGGCTAGATGAATTTCCTGGAAACACTACACTAGTTCCCTTCGTTGTCCTTCTCCTGACTGGAAAAGATTTTTCTGTTAAGGAAGGCCTTCGGTAAACAATTGTCTGAAATGAGCATGGTTTTCAAATACGTGAGCTGGATCTTTTAATATTTTAATTACATTTGTTATGATTGAGGAATTTAAAACTTTTAACAGTAATGGCCACATTAATTTGTATTTGATGTTTAATATGCATAACTTATTGTGTTTACTGGTAGTTATTTTTTAATTGTGTTGGAAACCGTCTTATGTTCCAGCCAAGGGAGAAAACTGAGCAGCAAATCTAGCAAACCAATGATGTGATTATGTGTATCAGACAGCTTTCAATGTCCAAATCACATTATGTTTGACTGTAAGCAGATTCTAAATGTCAGAGAGAAGGTCCAGCGTGGTCTTTTCCCTGGCTTGTTTATTTGCATATGCAGGAAGTTTATCCCAGCGTCCCATGGTGGAACATTCAGTAATGTGAGAATGTACGTATTCAGCCTCTTCCCCAGAACGAAGTTTTCAACTTGAACCATTCTGCTAGGGGACAAGTTAATTCATTTTCTCTTTGGTATGCTGAAATGCTACATTCTTAAGTAATAATATGAGGAAACATCATAGAGATCTGGTTGCAGTCTGGCTCAGTACAGAAAACTGCATAAATAATTTGAGATTACTTGGAAAGTTCTTCCTGTTTATCTGAGAGGCAAACTAGATATGATGTCAATTAACTTTTGCATTTAAAGTTCACAAATTTTAAAAATGCAAACAGCAACTGCTGAGCAGGATGGGCTGAAAATTAAGAGCACTATATCTGCTGGGGAGAGGGAATTTAACCTCTTGCTATTCTGGGAAAAACTTTTTTCTTAATTTTGCATTTCCATTTGGAGGAAAAAGGCTACTGGCACTTTGAAGGAGTGCTTTTCATCAGGCCTTCCTTGTAGCAGAAAAGGGAAAGATTAATCTCTAACCTGTTGTGACTTTATAATTATCATACTTAACATCTAAAAGGTCCTTAAGCCAGAAAGATCACAGGCCCTGAGATTTCAGGGCCCAGACCTCAAATGTAAGCAATAGCAGTTATTTCTATACCGCCTATCAACTAGCGTTATCTAAGCGGTTTACTATGTATTTTAGCTAATTGCCCCCAACAAGCTGGGTACTCATTTTACCTATCTGCGAAAGGATGGAAGGCTGAGTCAACCTTGGAGCCTGGCAGGATCGAACTCACAACCTTGTGGTTGCAGTACTAGCATTTAACCACTGCGCCACCAGGGCTCCTTAACAGCCAGTAAGGACTGGCTGTTGATGTCACAAAGAAAGTCCCCAATAAAGTTAAGCATGAGACATTAAGCATCAACCACACTTCTCCACAGCATGCCATTCCAATAATAAATGCACAGTGTAACAACTGAGAAAATATTTCTTTGTTTGGAAATTAAATTTTCCAAATTCTGCTTTGAACAGAGACAGCAAAACTTTTCTTAGTTCAATTTTTAACACCTTTGTAAGCACTGCTTACAAAGGGAAGGGAAGTTGATCACTTAAAGCAGGGTTGGGCACCTAGCCCTCAACATATTGCTGGACTTCAATTTTAACCATCCATCACCATTATCTATACTGGTTAATGTTGCTGGGTGTTACAGTCCAGCATCCTCTAGAGTACCACATGCTTCCAGTCCTAAATTATATCATGGATAGTGTCCTATCCACGCAAGTTGTGAAGTCTGATTTAGCTACAGCATTGTATTCATATTAGAAGGTGCATAAAACAGGAATATTTCTCTGATGTCTTCAGAAAACAAACTAACAAGAGAGAATTCAACTCAGTGTAAAAAGCAGCTTTCACATCTTGGATTTTAATTTTTTACTGGCAGTGATCAGACCTATATTGAACTTCTACAGTTCCATATCTTCTCCAGTTGTAATACAAGATTTATTTCTTCATCGTCCCATTTTTCAGTACCAATTCTCCTGTTCTTCCATTATCAGATCTGAAACTCACTTAGAGCTTTTTATTGTTGCAAGAAAAATAGCCTCTTGTACGATAACTTCACTGTAATTTCTTCTTTGCTTTTTCATCTCTTCATGATTTCAGCAACATAATGTGCTTCACCATTTTGGCTACACACCCATGTGAACCCAATCCACAGTCAAGTCACTATACCAATGTGACACTGAAGGTTTATTTCCAGTCTCTTAAGTTGACTTCCAGCCTTGCAAGACTGGAAATTCCCTCCCAGCGTTTTACTAGGGTTCTTGCCAGCCTCCCAAAGCTGACTCCCACGCTTGGAACGACTGGCAATCTCCCCAACTCTATCAGGTATGCTGCCACCACCCCCCTGAATTATGAATATTTGGACAGAACAGGAGGAACTCTGCCCAATCTCTAAGCATAAGGAACTTCCACCTCCCCCCCTCCGAGTGAGAAAGGTCCTAGGCAGCGTGTGCCAACCCTGGCATGGAAATGGAGAGAAACGGAGGTTTATAAAAGTGTTTAATCAAGGCATGCAAATAAACAATATACACTTGGGAGACTCCCCTCTCCCAGGTACACTTGGTTACAAGAATTTACAAAACAGATATAACAGCACAGATACATTCTTAAGATCAGCCAATTCCCAAAATAACAACATCCCTAACGTGACTAACTACTGATTTCTAGTTACTCACAATTAGGTTATAGGTGTAGATGGTCTAAAGGAGAAGAGGGGGAGGTCCAGGAGACACGGCATGCCTGCCAGCTCGACTGGCCCAGCTCTCCTCTCTTTCTCTCTGTCTCTGTGTCTCTCTCTCTCTCTGGCCACATGGCCTCTTAGAAGTTTTATATTTTCCTCCTTGGAAAGATCTGGAAGCATCTCCGAGATGCCCACCTCTTTTCCTTTTGGTTGGTCAATTCTCACCTTGTGACCTGTGATGCTGACCCTTTCCTTTTGGTTGGTCAACTCTCACCCTGTGACCCTTGATGCAATCCCAACATCTCATTAACCCTTGGTTTACCTGAAGAGGGAAGTATCTCCCTTTGATAAGCCTAGATAATGGGAAGCCCCATTATCACATGCCCCCCAAATCTCAGACGGTCTGGGAACAGCTGAAGGCTGGAACCACACCGGCTGGGATTTCATCCTGGGACCTAAGAAAGGAAAAGTCAAAGAATAAATGCAAACACACACAACAGTACAGGTTAGTCATATTATCAATGCGGACATGTAAAACTCAGCCCTCTTAACCTCCCTCCAGTCCTCTGCGTGACAAGGAATCTGCAACCACATTAGAACTTCCAGCCACGTGCTGAATGTCGAAGCCAAAGTCTTGTAGGGACAGGTTCCATCGTAGTAACTTCTTGTTAGTTCCTTGGACTGTATGTAGCCATCGGAGGGCAGCATGATCAGTCTGGAGGGTGAAGCGACGTCCCCAGACGTATGGTCTCAGCTTCTCTAACGCATATACAATAGCATAGCATTCCTTCTCTGGTATGGACCAATTGGACTCCCCTGCAGAAAGCTTCTTGCTGAGGAACAAGATGGGATGCAAGGTGCCATCCGGACCCTCCTGTAGTAATACTGCTCCAATGCCTCTGTCAGAAGCATCTGTAGCCACTACGAACGGCTTGTCAAAGTCTGGCGCCCTGAGCACAGGATCTGCCATCAAGGCCTGTTTCAAGGCTGCAAAGGCTTCTTGACACTCTGCTGCCCATTTCACTACTTTAGGCTTCTTGGAACCTGTCAGGTCTGTTAGAGGTGCTGCCATTTGGCTATAGTTGGGCACGAATCTCCAGTAGTACCCAGCCAGGCCAAGGAAGGATTGCACCTGCTTCCTGGAACGAGGAATTGGCCAGCTATTAATAGCTTCCACTTTGACTTGTAGTGGAGTGATAGTCCCCTGTCCCACTTCATGGCCAAGGTAGGTCACTCTGTCCAGTGCAAACTGGCACTTCTTTGCTTTGACTGTCAGTCCAGCATCACTAATGCTTTGGAAGACAATCTCCAAGTGTTTCAAGTGGTCTTCCCAGGAGTCTGAGAAGATTGCAATGTCATCTAAATAAGGAACAGCAAAGTCCCCGCACCCTCTTAGCAAACAGTCCACCAGCCTCTGGAAAGTTGCAGGTGCGTTCCGTAGCCCAAAGGGAACAACATTGAACTCAAGCAGGCCCATGTGAGTGATGAACGCTGTTCGATGCTTAGACTCTTCTGCTAGGGTGATTTGCCAATAGCCCTTAGTCAAATCGAGGCTGGATAGGTACTTAGCATGCCCCAATTTCTCCAACAGTTCATCTACTCTGGGCATTGGATAATGTTCAGGGCGTGTCACTGAGTTCAGTTTTCTATAATCCACACAAAAACGAATGTCCGTCCCCCCTTTTTGGGCACTAGGACAACTGGGGATGCCCATGGACTGCGTGATGGGCGAATGATCCCCATGCCCAACATTTCTTTCACCTCCCTCTCTATCACCTCTTTCCCTTTTGGTGACACCCGTCGTGGCTGTTCTGCTGATGGCCTGCTGTCATCTGCGGCTACCACATGTTGAGGATCTGTGGTGCGACCTGGGAGAGGTGAAAACAGGGTGGTGAACTTACCCGTCAAGTGAAAGAACTGCTTGCGTTGGTTCGCATTTAGTCTCGGGGAGGGTTTCACATCTTCCAAGCTACCACCCTCCTGATCATAGAAAGCACCTTCAGGCCACTCTTCCTCCTCCTCATCTTTCTGGACTGAAAGTGTGAGAAGGTGACTGGGCCTCTCGTAGAAGAGTTTCAGTGAATTCACATGATACACTTTTGGCTTAACCCTAGAGTCTGGAAACTGTATGAGATAGTTCACTGTCCCAATGCGTTCTTGCACTGTGGCAGGACCTTCCCAAGAAGTTTCCATCTTATTAGACTGGAGAACCTTCAGAACCATCACTTGTTCTCCTTTCTCAAAGCAACGTTCTCTGGCATACTGATCATACCAGGTCTTCTGCTTCTCTTGTGCCTGTTGCAGATTCTCATGAGCATCTGCCCATGCTTCCCTGAGAGTATTCTGCAAGTTAGTCACAAAATCAACCACATTAGTCTGAAGAAGGGATAGCTCCCTCCCACTGACTTTGAACCAGCTGTAAGGGCCCTTTCACATCATGGCCATAGACCAGCTCAAAGGGTGAATAACCCAGGCTTGGGTGTGGAACAGATCTGTAAGCAAACAAAAACTGCTGTAGCGCCAAGTCCCAGTCATTGGAATGTTCATTCACAAACTTACGGATCATGGCCCCCAAAGTTGCATTAAAACGTTCCACCAACCCATTAGTTTGGTGATGGTAAGGCACTGATGTCAGATAGCGTACTCCATGTGCCTCTAACAGACGCTGCATGACTTTGGAGTTGAAATTGGAAGCTGCATCCGTTAAAATCTCTGCAGGCCAACCTAATCTAGCAAAGATGTCTGTCAAAGCCTGGGCTACTGCTTTAGCTAAGATCCCACCCAGTGGAATGGCTTCTGGCCAACGAGTGCAGAAGTCCACAAAGGTGAGCACGTATCGCTTTCCCCTAGCAGTCTTCCTAGGGAAAGGTCCCATGATGTCCACAGCCACTCTCTGGAATGGAACATCAATGATAGGAAGTGGTTGGAGAGGGGCCTTGGCTTGATCCTGGATTTCCCTACTCTCTGGCAAACTTCACAGGATTGGACATAATCAGTCACATCCTTGCCCATCCCCTCCCAGTAGAAGGACTTTCCCAATCTGTCCTTGGTTCGGTTCACCCCAGCATGTCCACTAGGATGATCATGAGCCAGACTCAAGAGCTTGGCTCTATATTTAGAAGGCACCAGCAACTGTCTCTGAGTGTGTACGCCCCCCTTGTTACCTCTCGGGCCAGACTCACGATATAATAGGCCCTCAACGATTACAAATCTGGGCCCCTTCATCGCTGGAGGAGACTTCACCTCTTCCTTCGCTCTGGTCCAGGCAGCTTGAAGGCTCTGGTCTGCTTCCTGGTTTTCCTGGAACTGCTGTCGCTGAACAGGAACCAGCTGTTCCACCTGGAGTGGCAGACTCGCCTCAGATTCTCGTTACATTGCAGCTTCTCCAGGTTCTGCTCCCTTGGCTGGAGTGTTCTCTGGAGTTTCCACTGCTGTTGAATCCTTTGCTGACTTTGGAGTCAGCCTTGTTGGATTCTCCTCCTCTGCACCAGCCTCTTGCATCTCAGGCAAATTGTCCAGCACCTGACTCTGCTCGGTGCCCACCGGAGACTCTTCCGCCCCCCTGGGCAGTGCTGAGTCAGGAGTGACCACAGGGACCAACTTGAGACCATGCTGACTAGCCTCTTGACATGGAGAAGCTCTTCCTGGACTTCCGCCAGCATCTGCTCCGGCATCCGAGGTATCAGCAGGGATGGTCCCGACCTCTGGGCCTAGGATGCTGTGGTGAGAGTCTGCCCTAGGTTCCGCCACCTCTTCAGGCAGGACTCCTTCTGGTGTAGCAGGAGACAGTGACTGCAGTCTAAGTTCAGGCTGGTCCTCCAGTTGCAGTGAAGACTGACCTCTGCTCAGGCTGCTTGCCATCTTTGCACACTGTCTGGACTCTTTCAGGGCCTGACTAGCATGGAAGACGAGATCATCACCCAACAGAGCAGGACATTCGTAGTCATCATAAACAGCAAAAGTCCAAACTCCTTCCCAGCCTTTGTACTGAACAGGAACGCGTGCTGTTGACAGTTGAGCCGGAGGAGCTCTAAAGGCTCTGATGGTGATCTTGATGTTGTCATCAACAAGACCAGGATCCAGATATGAATGATGAATAGCAGAAACTTGTGCTCCAGTGTCTCTGTAAGCAACAACTTTCCTGCCTCCTACCCACAGTGTGTGCCTTCTGTGAGTAGGGATCATGTCCGGATCAGGAGCAACTGAATGATCAGCGGGAGTGTCCCTGGAAGCTGAAGCAACAACTAACTGGGCCAACTTAGGCTTCTGCTTACAGTTGGCTTTAATATGTCCCAGCTCTCCACAGAGAAAGCATTTAGGGCTAGCCTTTTTCCCTGGCTGACCCTGAGCACCTGCCACAGACTGCTGCCCAGAGCGAGGCTGTGGCGGTGTGGTAGAGCTGTGCAGCTGAGGCTTCAAGGGAGTGTCATTTAGTGATGACCTTGGGGTAGAAGTGTTGTGCTTCTGGAGATCTTTGCGCGCTTGTTGTTATTTCTGCTTGTCTGTAGGAGGCGTTACTACAGTAGGCTGGAATGCCTCTTCACCCCTGGAGGCAACAAAGCAATCTGCTGCCTTGGCAGCCTCCTCTAGCGTCTTTGGCTCGCGTTGCAACACGAAGGATGCAGTCTGTGGAGGTATGTGCTCCAAGAATTGCTCCAATAAAAACTGAAATAAGACCTCTTCTTTAGTGGATGCTTTAGCTGCTTGCATCCAAGAGTCCAGTGCCCGCTCAAGTGAACAAGCCATCTCGTTATAAGTCTCACCTGGTTTTTTCCTAATGGCATGAAATCGGGATCTAGATTTATCTGGTGTGAGTCCAAGCCTCTTCCGGGCTAGGGCCACAAACTTGGTGAAATCATTTCGGTCCGCAGCTGGCAAGTTGCTTGCCACTTTCAGTAATGTCCCTGAGAGATTAAGCCGAAGTTGACTCATATAATTCTCCTCAGGGATCCCAAAATCATCTGCTGCATGTTTAAATGAGATGAGAAAAGCTTCAAAATCATCTGAGTCTCTGTAAGTTGGCAGCTGTCTGATGCGGGTAAGAGCAAGTCGCGGCTCTGGGTTCCGCTGAGCAGCTGTCTGGTTTGCAGTGGAAGCCTGCATCATGTCCATTGATTTATCTAGGAATCTTGCAATTTGCTCAGGGGGCAACTTGTCATGTAGGAGCCTTATTGCAGGAGCTTTATTGATTCCCAGAAAGCAGCAGGGGAATCCATATGATCACCAAGGGCTGTTACTGGCATAGCAGCCCCTTGCTGAGCTAGATTACTACCACTAGGGGTAGCTGGTTGAGCAGATGAGCTATCTTCTGTAGCATCCTGCTGTGTGACATTGGTATCACTAGGATCCATAGTGTATTCCAGGATTTTTCCAGATCTTAAGTTCATAAAACTCCCTGACTACCTCTGTGCACAGAAAACTACAACACAGAAAAGGTCTGATTGGCTGATCAAAGAATATATATAGTGCTAGAAGCCCCAAAAGCCACAGAAAAGAGGAAGAAATCCTAAAAACCAAGACAAGTGGGAAAAAAAATCCCAAAGCCTTCTCTCCTCCTCCACCCCCTGCTTCACTCCCCCTCCTCCTCCTGAAGGAAAAGAGAGGAAAAACAAAACCAAAACTCTGCCTCAGTGACTTAATGAGGTACTTAGCAAATTCCTGCTACAAGCACCTTCCCATTCACATGCAGATTTACTAACTTGGCTGCTCGAAGCAGACTGAAAAAAAAAATTCCTGCTGCTGACTCAGAACACAAGGCCAGAGTTTAGCAGCTTTGAAAATCCAAAAAAACCCTTCTTTCCCCAACAGAAGCTTTGAATGACAGAGCCAGCAGCTCTTCACTGAAAGCTTTTTTTAAAAAAAAAACCCAGAAAAGCACTCCTTTCCTAAAGAGAGTTTCTGTTTGACGATAGGAAGCAACTCCTCACCAGAAAAAGCCTCTCCCTCCTCCTGCTTGAAGGAGTGGAAGGGAAAACAGGCAGAGATCACACTCTCAATGAACAGGTAGGCGACTCTGCCCCCCCAGCCTCCAACTCCCCCTCCCTTTTCAAGCCTCAGAGAGGACGAGAAGGAGAGAAAAAAAAACGTCCCTTTTAAACCACAGGCTGTTTAAGAAGGCTACCTCGCTCACACATCCACCCCCCCTTCTCTTGAGCTTAATTCCTCGCCACAGACACAGGGGAGCTGTACTTTATAAACCCCACTCTCCGTTCATCCCACCGCTGCCACCATGTGACACTGAATGTTTATTTCCAGTCTCTTAAGTTGACTTCCAGCCTTGCAAGACTGGAAATTCCCTCCCAGCGTTTTACTAGGGTTCTTGCCAGCCTCCCAAAGCTGATTCCCACGCTTGGAACGACTGGCAATCTCCCCAACTCTATCACGTATGCTGCCACCCCCCCCCTGAATTATGAATATTTGGACAGAACAGGAGGGACTCTGCCCAATCTCTAAGCATAAGGAACTTCCACCTCCCCCCGCTCCGAGTGAGAGAGGTTCTATGTAGCGTGTGCCAACCCTGGCGTGGAAATGGAGAGAAATGGAGGTTTATAAAAGTGTTTAATCAAGGCATGCAAATAAACAATATACACTTGGGAGACTCCCCTCTCCCAGGTACACTTGGTTACAAGAATTTACAAAACAGATATAACAGCACAGATACATTCTTAAGATCAACCAATTCCCAAAATAACAACATCCCTAACGCGACTAACTACTGATTTCTAGTTACTCACAATTAGGTTATAGGCGTAGATGGTCTAAAGGAGAAGAGAGGGGAGGTCCAGGAGACACGGTATGCCTGCCAGCTCGACTGGCCCAGCTCTCCTCTCTTTCTCTCTGTCTCTGTGTCTCTCTCTCTCTCTCTGGCCACATGGCCTCTCAGAAGTTTTATATTTTCCTCCTTGGAAAGATCTGGAAGCATCTCCGAGATGCCCACCTCTTTTCCTTTTGGTTGGTCAATTCTCACCTTGTGACCTGTGATGCTGACCCTTTCCTTTTGGTTGGTCAACTCTCACCCTGTGACCCTTGATGCAATCCCAACATCTCATGAACCCTTGGTTTACCTGAAGAGGGAAGTATCTCCCTTTGATAAGCCTAGATAATGGGAAGCCCCATTATCACACCAATGCAGGCTCTTTCACTAATTTTGTTATCAAAAGATACTAGATTAGACTGCGTCTTACTGGGAAGTCTATTTTTATGATAGCAGTTGGCTCACAAAAAAGAAAATGAATGACCTGAGAGTATTCCACTAACTACAGAAAAAATGTACAACCATTTGAGATCTTCTATTAGCTTTGATTAATTCATTGAGCTGCCATGAAAATAACCACTGCCCCCCTCTCCAGCTGCTTGACCAGAGCTGGACATGTTCATTCATGTCCCATATTATTATTTTTTTTCTAAATCAGAGATCTCAAAATCTAGCGCCTTTAGGAATATTCTATTCTCCAGATTATTATGTTCTCCAGAGGTAAATTGTGGTTTATGCTGCTGAACCCCACAGGATTAACCAAGCATCTTTCAGCAAGCTGAGGCCAAAGAAGGAAAGTGGGAAGAGGAGAGAGTGAAACTGGGATATTTTAAAAGCAGCTGAAAAAGTGGATTAACTGGCACTGTCCCTGCCAAACTGGGGTAACTGGAGGATATGCCATTCTAATCTCAGCATAGGGATGGACAAATCAGTCTTTTCTGGCCAATTTAACTTTTACAGATATTCAGTCATACATCCATTTTCTGTATCAGCCAATGCTTTTTTTTTTTAAATAATCAAAATGTCACATTCATTGTTACATGCAATTTCTCCAAGACACACATTTTGTATACTGTTTTGTTACCACACCATCCACCCCTGCTTCATGATACGATATAATTGGCAATGAACATTATTTAATTGGCACTGAATATACATCATATATTTATGGCTGAAAAGCCATGCCGGCAAAGAAGCTGGTCACATGCAAAAGTAGGTCAAAGGGGACCTCAAGGCACGGTCAGGTCATAAATTCACTGAGGATTAGCCAGAGAAGGTGATCCTCTCAATGGCTCTAACCTAGAAGACAGTACCCACCAAAACTCCAGACATAGCAACAATGACCAGTACTCTGTAAGCCCCTTCCTGCTGAACTTCCCCCTCCAGTTACCTCACTGCCCAGATATTAACAACCTATCACAACTCCCATCAATGTTTTGTCACCTAATGCTAAGACCATTAGCCAGCTCTTGGACCCCTTTGTTTGCTTTGCCAGACAGCCATTAATACCTTCAGTGCAGAAAAAGGGTATTTAAACCCAGGCTCCAAGCCCAACGATTCGGAGCACCTTGGATGCACATAGATGTGTCACTCTCTCTGCTTGCTCTCCGATTCTTGTGCTCTGGGCTATCCACAGATTCCAGTGTTTGAGCCATTTCACTGCAACTTTCTTCTCTTCAGGATCGGTAAATATCACCCACTTCATCTTAACTCCTCACTAGCCAACTTTCCTCCCCTTTCCTTCAGATAGCCTTATATGGTTGTGAGACTGCTATGTGCTTGTGATTTTCCCTCAGATAAAAACAATCTTTTAACTTCCAGCTGGTGTCGCTGCATTAGTACCAGTATACAAAGGTGAAAAAATCCTGGAAGTTATTCTTCTCTTGCAGGCATCCCTTTTTGAGCTAATAATTCCCCACCTCTTCATAGAGGCATGAATCACCCACCTTTTGGCGTAACAGTTTTTGAGCCAAAAACTGCTTATAAAATCTGGATGAGTGCAGTTCTATACAGGATGACTCAGATGTCAGTTCTACTAAGTTTAATGAGAAGTGGGCATATGATTGCAGCCTTAGAGTTCCCATGTTTTCAATGGGAGAATTCTAAGCACTTGCTCAAATCAATCCCATTGATATTAACCTGATCCAAATGGCTTAAATGCCAGTCTTAGTATTCCTTCCAAGATTTTCAGAGATAACAAAATATGCATTGAAGCTTTGTCGTTACTTCTCAAAATAAAGCAAACCTAAATTTCGTTCAAATGCTGGTTCTAATGGAACAGTCCAAAAGAAGCTAAGCTGGCATAATGCTAGCATTCTTGACATGATGTAGCTGGATGTCTGCCCCACTGAAATCAATGAAAATTAATTGCAGGTAATAGCCTGGACTAAAAAAAATCCTGTTTTAGCCACTGTTATGTTTAAAATGCTTTCCTTTGAGCTGCAGACCCCAATTTCTATGTCACAAATTGGTCTTAAATTTTTCCAGTTTCCAAAAGTGTTTTGCTAAGTAGAATAGAGAAACACAGCCTGCAAAGCCCCTTTGGGCAAACAGAACTAGATCTTTGGAACCTGGCCAGAATGTTTAGGATGTCAGTCAGCTAAGGTTCATTTCAATTTCTCTCATTGAGGTGGTTTGTGGACAGGGCTGCAAATCATGATATCCCAGGGGTTTAAATATTTCTGAAGTCCGTAATGACTACATGTGGGCAGCTTGGCAGCTGAGTGAGGACTTCACCCTTTAAATTCTATTTTTAATTTAACTGTTAAGTATTAAAAAGATCTTCACTTAAAACAGAATGAAGCTTCCTCCACTTCTCTGCATTCTTCATGGGAAAAAGCCCTTCATATTAGAAAGAGACTTTGGCAGTGAAGGCTTGTTTAGAGGTGAAGGCTAGCTCAATATGGAGGCTTTAGATAATATAGAATAAAAAAGAAAAGAAAAAAAAGAAAAGAAAAGAAGAAGTCCAGAATCTGTGCTTAGTGTTCAATTTCTATTCTGTCCAGAGCAGCTATAAAATTGGAGAAATGTGAGTAATAGATTTGAGAGTCGTCAGAAATATAAATTATAGCCAGACATTTCCTATCAGCTCTCCAAGCAGTTAATGATAAACAGTCAATGGGATGTATGCACCTCTAGCATTTTTATAATGAATCTATTGCTTCCATGACAGTTTGCTGTCAAACATTATGCTTAGGAATTTATAACTCTTGATACCATATTAATAGATGGTACAGATATGTTATCATCTTGTGCTTCTATCACACTTCTACACTGAAGTTTATCAAATTTATTTTAACCCCTTGTTTCCGAATCTCTGCTTACCATGGAAGTCACATAATACAGCTTTTCAGGGAATGTTCTTATACTACAGTTGGAGACATGGGGTGACTCTCACAAGTGAGTCCTTTTTTTGGTTATATGTAGAAAGGCCTTGTATGAATAATATCTTAACGACTTCCCAAGAAATATGTGAACCAGAAGAGTCCTGGAAACAAATGGTAGGTCAGAAATGAATCTGAAATATAAGGTTTGTTCCTGCAGATCCAATTTGGATTTGATGCAAATTTTTCCACAATCTAGACATCATCATAATTAAGGATGTTTGGGCCTATCTTTATTGTTACGACCCCTTCCTGCTGTCTGAATTGGTACATCCTAGATACAGGTACATTCTTAGCAGTGAAAATTAAGTCCCATCCCCTCACATGTGTATAGGAGAGTAATTCAAATAGCAACATCTTTATTTTTATTCCAAAAATGACTGATTTATTTCTCACTGCTATAACACTGTTTTAAAGTCTTCTCTTTTAGTTATCTGCAGTAACTTGAGCTCACTTCTTTCAGTGCTTTACCAGTGAAAAGCAAAGAAATTTCAAGTGGACAATTTCTCCACAGGTTTGCAGAGAAAATAGGAAACATTAGACTTTATTAACAATTCAGTCGTTCTAGTAGAATGATTTACACAATGTTCACAATATTCATTTATCTTCTAGTCACTGTTTAGTTTTATACAACAATTTTGCATGTGGAAAATTTTGCATTTCAATTGAAGTGCCTTTCTGGAAGCGTCACAACATACTTTCTAAAATTTAAAATTATCTCCAGAAGTATATCAGTGTTAGACAGATCAATGTTATGTTTCAGTTTCTATAAATGGTTATTCATGCTATTAACTGGGTTGTTTTGATGAACTTAACTGTACTAACACTGCTTTATTCATTCTGTCTTACTCAAGTACTTCACACAGACCAGATAATAATTCATATCTTTGGTAACCTTTGCAAATGATTTCCCTAGAGGGTTTTTCTTCATCAGTACCAGAGAAAACCTACCTACTGACATCATCTTCTGGAAAAGTAATTAGCCATGAATAATTCTTTCTTCCTGACGTTTTTCTAGCTTTATCTTTTTTTTTAAAAAAATGTTTTTTATTAGTTGTAGAAGCACTAGGTAGCTATTTTGCTTTTGTTCTCCTATCCCTTATTCTATGTTTGTGTGTTTTGTTGTAAGTGCTGTGCATTATTTTTCATTCTTTTTGTTTAAAGATGCTTGCATATTTCCCATTTTATTATACTTTGCATTCCAGGCTGGCATAATAGATTTTTTTCCCCTGCTGTTTTATTGGATTCGATTTTGCAAGCCCCCCACCCCCTTTTGCTCTCCCTGAGTTATTTTCATAGAATCTTAAGCCACATTTATTGGCAGAGGTTTGTGTAATTTGTTTAACATGGGTTTGTAACATGCATCTTTGGAGCAACTTCTATTAAATGACTGTACATAAAGTTTCCCAGTTCCCTCATACAGATGAACATCCATGCAGTGAACGGGACTTCATGCACACAAAAGTATAAAACACTCTAATTCTCATTAAAACCTAGTCTATAGGGAAATAAGGATTTAAGAAAAAAAACTGTGTGTGTTGTTTGTAGCCAAGAGTTTCAACTTTCCTCCTAGACAGCCTTGAGATTCTATGGTAAGTTATCAGGGCTCTTCATTGCCAAGATCAATAATGGTGGCAAAAGGCTCTCAAAAAGTTGGTAAATTCACATCTTCCACTATGTAGCTGCATGTGAGTGTTAGATTTATCCTTGGGTGCACTTCTGTTCTCAACAATGAGGCCCAGTAGGCCTAACAGCGTGTTGTATAAATGCAGGCCTAATGTTCCTTGAGGTGACATAACCTCCAACATTTTGCAGATGAAACCAGAGCTGTCCAAACTTTTCATGTTGGTGACACACTTTTTTAGACATACATCATTTTGCAACATGATAATTTAGTTTTACTAGTAAACTGGAGGTTAAACTAACCACTTATAAGAGATACAGACACATACATAAATTGTAGTAACAAAATGTATGGGGACACAAAACACACCATGAAAACCTTTCATATATTTTTAAAAATATATGATTTATAAATAATAACATACATGTCCAAGATTGTAGGTGACACACCTACATACTTCAGGTGATACACTAACGTGTTGCAGCACACCATTTGGAAAGCCCTCTGCTAGACACTATAATCTGGATATATTTTGTAAAATGTAAGGCCCAGAAGCCTGTATATTGGAAGAAGAAAATAAAATAAATGCAGCCAGTGTGTTCACAGAATTAATAGCATATAATAAGGCCAGTTCAGTGTGTTCAGCCACTTAACTATCAACAATAGGTGTAAATATAGGATAAAAAGAGGAAAACTCTAGCCAATAAAAAAAAAATGGAAAACTGAAAGTGTACTCAATTAGTAAAACAGCCCTTAAGCATGCTGAGTCATACAAAATACAAACACATGATGAAAGGTAAACAATATAAAAGTAATCAGTTAAAAATATGTGAATGGGTGAGAAGTGGTTTTGTACAAAGGGCCAATAAGATCTCATTTCCAACTGGATAATGGTTGACCTTGAACAAACGGACTCTTACAATCCTTGTCTAATTGGTTGAGGACAAGAGACTAGTTGTTGAGAGTGCTGTTGCTACCACATAAACCGAAGGATGTCTTACAAGAGGTCACTTTGTTCAGGGCCTTTCAAACCTGGAGTGGGCTGCACACTTATTTGTTTTTTTCAAGGGGACAGTATGGCCTTCAAGCCTTTATGTGTAGATTGGATGGGAGAGTGGCACTGAAGTAAAGCCAAGTGCTCTACTATCCAAGCTTTGAAAAGTTACCTTTTTGGGATTGCAGCTCCTGGAAATACCCTAGTCAGCATGATGAATGGCAGAAGTCCAACACTAAGAAGTCCAACCCCAGGATTCCATAGGATGTTGAAAGTAGAATAATAGCTGTATAACAGTGTAGTGTGGAAATGGCCAAACAGATTAATATGGGGTGGTGGCGGAAGTGAAATTTAGGCCCTTTCTGCACCAGGCTATTAAAATGGTGCACAGCGACCTCCAACAGAGGTCTTCTGCATCGTGGAGTGGACTGGGGAGGACTACTTTTTGTAGTTCCGCACCTCAGTCTGGTTCAGAGCGACTGGAATGGGTCGCGCTGTGCGCTTTTTAAAAACCTCTTTTTAGAGGTTTTTAAAAAGCACAGAGCGCGCGACTCCGTGTTACTCCGTCGCCGTGCTCCGGTGTAGATTTGCAGGCCCGCACAAGTGTGTGCCTGCAGATCTGCCGGGGGCGGGCTTTAGGCTGGCGAGCTTCTCCGGTTGGTGGAGAGGCTCCACCAACTGGAAGCTGCCATTTTGGACGCCGGAGCAGTGCGAAGCGACAAGCTCACACTGCTCCTTGTCCCGACAGACTCACCCGGACGCTGAAGAAGCCTGGTGAGTAGCATTTTTTCGTGGTTCCTTTCCCACGTGTGGAAAAGGCCAAAGTCAAACTTTTCTCCCAGGAGTGAGGGTTGACAGCTTAATACGGGTCTGTATGGTTTTTTTTTAAAGTAAAATGTTATGTGCCTTTATTATGAATATTCCTTTGTCAGGTGCATTGTATGAAATAATATACACAACCTTTCAAAAGATGAATTTGAATAACAACATGACAACTGGCCAGTTAAATGGCTTGGCTTTTCTGGCAGTTGAAAAAAGGTGTAAAAGTTTCTGGATCTGAAGAGAGTTGACAGATTTTTTCACAGGTTTCTCTGATACTTAAGAAGAATCTCATCCTCAAGATCAATGACAGTTTTTAATAAGCTAAACAAAATGTCTTTTCAGTGTAATCTCTGGTGTATAGATAGTTTTTCTGGCCTCAACACACAGCAAAAGTCACATCCAGTCATCACTTTCATATAAATCAGGTCTTCAACTTTATTTATAACAAAACTAGAACAGCAGCTAATAAACTTAGATATCACATTCTTAACTACAGAAGATGAAAAAAAGAGAAGATGTCATCAGATTGTGGTATAAAAAATGGTGTGGGTAAAAGGAAAAGTATACAAGCCCAGGCCTGCCAGGGTCTAACCCAGGATGAGAGATGATGGGTGTGGGGATAAGTTTAGAGGGAAGTTATCTTCGTATTAAAGCAAGCCAAGAATATGTTCACATTACATAATCATAGCCATTTGATGCCACTATAAAATCTTGCATCCCATGGAACATTTAATCTGTACTTAGGTCTTTACTGCTTTGTCTAGGAGAGAAATCTAAGGGCGTCACTGAACTAAAAATCCCAAGGTTCTACAGGAAGAAAACCATGGAAGCTAATGTGGTATCAAATTGTGATAAGTATGTTGTGCAGTAAGGAATTTAAGACTGCATTCTTGAAACAAGTGAAAACATGATAACAAACTATCAGGCCTAATCAGTTCCTAACATACTTTAAAAGGAAAACAAAAATAAGTTTAATAATTTGCAAACCCATTATTATTAATTACTGTCCAATCATCTTCAAATTAGAGTGACCCTATTAATGAGAGGCTTTTAAGACATCCTGTCATCAATAGTCCTGCAAAGGGATGTGGCTTCCATCACTGAATCTGTACCTCTGTAATCTGGTCTTTCTCTTGTGCTAGCTTACAAACCTGGGGGAAAATATAAAACAATGCCTCCCTGAGGCAGCACAATTATTTCATGTTCTTACCCTGACTTCTGGGGGTCCCCTTAGGGACACCTTGATTAGCTGCAAGAATGCCAAAGTTGGGGAAATTGGCGGAGTGCTGGCTTTTAACAACGCAGAGGGCAGGGCAACACTTAGCGAGATCTTTTAACCCAATGTCTACGGAGTCAGACCACGAAAGAACCAGACTAAATGTTCAATTTGGATGTTTTATTAGCAAATATTTTCACACACACACACACACACACACACACACAGAGGCAATCACTCACACAAGTGCACAAGGACTATCGAATTTGAAGCTCTTAAGAGAGGAAAGAATTAAAGAGACAAAAGCAAATATATTTACACCTGATCTGCTGTTTCAGGACAAACACAGGAACAAACTCACAGACAGAGAGAGAGAGAAAGAGAGTATGAGCTAGCCAGCGCTAGTGAGACAGAGAGAGAGGGGAGAAAAGAAAAAGACCCAGAGCCCCACAGGGAACTCCATTATATTGCCAAAACATTCCTGAGGGGGGCCAACCCTTTTACTAGGAAAGGACAAATGGCCGAATCGGGCAGATGGGATAAAAGATTTTTATGGCAGTGTACTCAGAGATCAGGAAAAAGATAGGTGTAAGGATGATGCAGTTAGACATTTGTTTGAAGTCTTCCTGTTTTCCTGAACCAGAGTTATCAATCAAAAACTCTTTCTTTGAAGTTTCCCACAACTGGGAGTCAAATTAAGTGGGTAGCCAGGCTTTCTGGCTTGGTTTTCTGGAGGATATGCAAACCACAGGGGGTTTTTGGTCCTCTCAGAGATGCCTTTTGTTACACTCAACCATGCTTTGAGATCATCTCTGACTTGTTTTTCCAGTCAGTTCTCTTTTCACATGGCCTTATCCAGTCATTGTATGTGATTTCTATTTTGTGTCAGTTAACCATGTCTGCCATGTTTATATATATTAGACTATCAGAAGTGAGATTACAATGTTTATACATACATTTCCACTCACCCACCCAAAAGTGCTTCCAAATAGTGGTCTTTGCCATGCCTTTGTTCCCACAAATGAGTTATATTATATGTGCTCCTGGTATTATTTGTGTGTGTTATGACCACTGCATAGAGAATTCATCATGTTCTTTTAGCCCCAGTATGGAGCCATTTCATATGCTTGTCAGAACTATCTCATTGCTATTCTTGCTTTCTACTTACATTTTCCCACTATCTATCATTTGGTTTAAACATTACTCATGGTATATCTAATGTGTCCTTCTGTACCAGATCTTTTCAAATTTTCCATTGACAATCCACTGTTTGTTACTGAGGATAATATTAAAAATAATGATGCAGAGTTGATGTTGAGAAAAAAGAATTCTCAAAATCATTTTACTTCTTGAGGTTTAATTTGCAACCAAGAGTGATTTCTTATGTGGGGACATTTTTTATTTTGTTTTGAAACACATGTACAAATTGAAGAAATAAGTTTCCAGCTGAATGTATTACACTTATGGTCTGACTTTGCACTATACTAATCTTTTATATAACTTAAGTTATATGATTAAATTTTTCTTAATATTGCTCATATGCATTTCAGCATTATCGGATTAACATATATTCCACAATTCTTTATGGAGGTAAGAGAAACAAGTACATTCAAGGGAAGATGTACTGTAGTTGATGCAAAGATTAACAGGAAAGCAAAAAGCAGCCAAAAAGAACTTCTTTGGCATAGTTATTTGCCAGGAAGAAGGAAATAACTATAGCACATCAGGCTGTTTTTTGCATTATCAGTTAGGAAGACAGCTGACTACTGTTAGGTGATCCAGCTGTAGTGAAACTTCTTCAAAGAAGTAACTTCAGCTGGAGAAATGTAAATGTTGCAGAGATATGGCATTTATAGGCCCTTTCCACACGAGAAGAGGAATTCGCGTAGTGACGGTTCCGGCCGGTTTTTACCGGGTTTTTTTGTATCCGCGCTAATGCGCGCTCTCTATTCATACGTCTTCTGTTTGATCCGGCTTAGCACGGTTTCAGAGATCCACACGTTGCCGTCCTGACCACCCCCGCTATTAACATAACCCCGCCCACTATGGCTGTGATAGGCTGATTTCGATTTGAAGAAATGGCGCGTTGCGTCGGTACGTACCCGCGCATGCACGCACGTACGTATGCAAGGTCCTCCCCCAACGCCTCCCGCTTTTCCCCACCACCCCCCACCTCTGGCTAGTGCTTTGGGTTTGGGTCCCGGGTCTTTTGGGCTTCCTGCTTGCCGATTTTTGGCTGTTCGGGCTTTGCGATGGGGGGCGATTCTCGTGCCTGGTCAGGTTCCTGGGCCCTTTGTTGGGTCCTGGGTGTATGGGGCCACCTCAAAAACAATGGGCCAAGATCGAGCGAGGAGGTCCGGGCCCCATCGGCCATAGGAGGAGGACTTTTTTATGCGCCCCTTCTGAGAACACTCGCGGCTTTTCCCCCACCCCCCAGAAGGTGGTGGGCCAGGGAGAGGAACCGAGGACATGGGGGGGCTGAGGAGGTGCTTGCAAAAGGGGAGATGCCATGGCCACCATTTTTCCATGACGAAAGCCCCCCTTTTTAGATCGCCGACCGTTTTACCCCACATTGAGAGGAAACCCAAAAGAATGCGTCACCCATACGGGGGAGGAGGGGAACCCCGGTGGGTCAACGCCGCTAAATCAAAAAGGGGGAACCCTTCGGTTTGGGGGATCCCACAGTCGCGTGATTGTCATTGAGGTTTTCGGCATGACGGGTCCTCCTGTCGCCCACCGTTTCCCTTGGGAGACTTCGCAAGTGGTACTCTCATCCATCCGCCCCTCTCGCTTCGTCCTTCCCCCGCACCCCACGTCTCCCGGTGACCTATTAGCCCAGCCCGGCCCCCCGCCACCATCCCTGCACTGGCCACCCACGCGCGGGGCCCTACGGCCCCCGCCCCTTCCCCACCCATCCCCCTTTTCCCCCCCCTCCGCCCTTCCCCCCCGCCTTCCCCCCGCCCACGCCCCACCCCACCCCAAAACGGCCCGCCGTTCCCTGCACTGGCCTAAAAAAGGGAATTTGTTTTTTTTGCCCACCCATTGCAGGATGGATGGATTCCATCCATGGGATTTCCCCAATGCATCGGCGCGGTTGGTGGTACACACATTCCTGTGCGGCCCCCAAAAAGGAAGAGGGGAAGAGTTGGGAAACTGCAAGAGCTCCTTCTCCATTCTCCTGGGGGGGGATGGTGGACCATGAAACGCTTTTTGGATATTGTCCTTTGGTTTTACGGGAAAAAAAGGGGTGATGGTTTGTTCCCCGTATTTTCCTTGTGGCACGCCATGGAGGCTGGCGGTTTTTCCCGGGGAAACCCCTCCATCACCAAATGGCGTTTCCATTGGTCCAGTTCCTGGAGATGCGGCGTACCCCCTGTCAAGGTGGTTGATGAAGCCATCAGGGGCCATGGCCCCAAAGGAAGTTGGCTTACAACAGGGTTTTCAACCGCTGTCGGAATGGTGGGGGGGGGGGGTTTTGGAAGGCTAAGGCACGGGGGGGTGCCTCTAGCTCCCTAACCGTGTCCAGAAGCACCCCCAACCCCCTTTTCTTTACAACATCTGCGAGTCAAGGGCCCCCACCTAAAACCCCACCTTCTCCCCCCCACCTCCACCCCCCAAAAGGGGATATTCCGACCCACTCCTCCCCGGGGGCCCGGGAAGGGGAAACAGAAATGCCCATCCCAAGCCTTATTGCTAGGACAATTTTTCCCCTTTTTTAAACCCCTTTTTTTTAATTAATAATTTCCCCCTCCCGTTGTAAAACTTTCCCTTTACAAAAAACTTTACACTGCTTTTGTTGAAAATAACAGGGATTGCTTTTATTATTTAAAAAAACCAAAAAACAAATAATGGAAAGATAAATGACTTCAAAGGAAAAAAAGAGTAGGGCAACCCCCTTTTCCAAGGAAAATAAAAACAAAAATTTTTAAACATTTGAAAGGAAATGCTAAAAGAACGGGTTTTTTTACCCATCCAAATGGGCAGGTAGGGGGGAGTTTTTTCCAAGGGGTGAATTGGGGGCCTTTTGGGGGGTGTGTCTGACCTGCTGCGGGGAGGGGTCATGGGCCCCCATTGAAAGGTTTTGGGGGGTTGGGTCTTTTGTTAAACCACACTCCCATTCCTGGGGGGGATGACATTTTTTCATTCACTGCATCTGTTGCGGACATAACCCTGATACATTCCCAAGCAGGGAGAGCAGCTCCCGCTTTCTGTCGCTGTGGCTCCATGCTGGAACCCCCGGGACGATGTCCCTTTTGAGCCCTGCTGCTCCCGATGAGATCCATGGGCATGGTACAGGGGGAAAGGTTCCCCAGCCCCCTGCAGGGTTTGGGCCGCTGGGTTTTTACCGGGGAGACAAGCCCGCGGGGGTGCTGCGGTCACCTCGCTGACCTTTCTTGCCTCATCTAGGGAGAGGAAAAAAAAAGGAAAGTAGCTTTGACTGGAAGGGGATGTGATTTTGAAAACACACTTTCCTGTGAGGGCCGCACAAACTGATCCCCGGGCAGCGGCAAAGCCAATCACTTTCTATACCCCAGTAACATCACCTCTCGTGTCCATCTCCTGAGGAGTACACCACACAATACCTAACTTTAGGAAATGGGGCGGGAAAAGGGAAGAAAAACCGTAATGCAAAAATTTTTTATATGTCTATTTCATGGATCCTGCTCACTGTGAAAAGGGTTGACTGTTGTCAAAAGGTCCAGCAGGGGGTTTTTGAACCCTCTAGTGCTATGGCAAGGTGTGGAGAAAGGGGTTTTAAAAAAATCCCTGTCCATGGTGCTGCATTTCCGCTTGATGTCCCGGGAAACGGGCGTGTTCCGTGTCGTCCATCCTCATGGGGGGATAGGTTGCGAGGTGTGAAGAAAAAGTCTGCTAAAATGCATTCTGCATGGCTCCCGGGGGCCCCCTGGCTCCCCCCTCTTTACCTATGACATTGATATCCAGCTGGGGGGGAAAGGAAAATTGCCGCCTTTATGCTCCCACACTGTTACATCCCAGAGACCCACAGGAATCCAAGAGTTCAGACAATTGGCCTTTTTGGGGGAGAAAAAGGGCTTCTATTTTTTCAGTAAAGTATAGGAATTAAAAATAGGAAACATGCACATTGCAAAAGCATTCTTTCCCTTATAGAAATCCCCAAAGGGCTATTGCGCCCCAGGAATAAAGGAAGCTTATGTTTTTTCCACACTAACAACCTGCCTTTCCATGTCTCCGCATCAGGGGTTTCCCCCGGGACCCCCAAAAAGCTCCGGGCTATGGAGTTTCTGGAAAAAAAGGGAAAAGGGAAGGGGTGGAATTTCCATATAAAGTTAAGAAAAAACCAAGATGGGACCCCTTTAAATAAACCTTCTATGTGCAGCCCCCCCCACTCCTATCCCCTTCCTCGGGAATCTGTAGGTCACGATGCCCCTTTGGGGGGGTGTGCACCCGCGCACCACCCAAAATTCCAGCTCCTAAGAAGGGACAGGTAACCCGGCCAGCCTGCCTTTTTTTGCAGCGACCGATATAGCCCAGCCGCACCCGGTTTTTTGGCGGAAATTTCCGCTGCCCTTTTTGTGCCCTCTTTTTTCCATTTCCCTGGCTATTTCTTAAAATTTTCGATTTTGGGGTCTTTCCTAAAATCCGCCTGGACCCCGGTTCCCCCCACACTTCAAGGAGTCCCTTTTACCTCGGAGTGGGACGTGACCCCCCCCCTTTTTTTCCCGCTTCTCCCGGGGACCTCTCCCTCTCCAGGGCTACCATTTCCCTGGGCCATCTTTGGGTCCCATACCACCTTTAAAAAAACTTTCCCAAATTTTGGGGACCACGAGGGCCCAAATTCCCGGAATGGCTTCCTCCTTGTCGCCCCCCCAGTTTCTCCCCGGGGACGCTTTCCCCTGCGCAGCGGCCCCAGGACTTGGCGCGGGGGCCCCCCAAAAGGCTTGGAAAGAGCCTTCCTGTGGGGGGGGCGGGGGAAGGTGGGAGTTAGGAGAGGGAGGAGCGGAGAGTTTGTGGATTTTGGTTTTTAAAAAACTTTTATTTAAAAAAATAATAGAAATAAAGACAGGAGATAATAAAAGAAAAGAAGAGATAGAGAAAGAGAGAGAAGAGAGAATAAAATAGAAAAGGAATAGATAAAAGGATAAAAAATGATCATAGCTAGATAGCTAATAGAGAAAGATAGGAGTGTTGGGGGGGGGGGAAAAAAGAGAGAGAGAGATGGAGCGTGAGGGGGCCCTCTGGGGGGATTTTGAAACCAGGGGGGATGCTGGCATGGTCGAGTGGGGCGGGGGGGCAAAGATTTCCCAGACAATGCCCCCAAAAAAGGGAAAATATGGTTTCAAAGGGGGGTTTTCATGGAGGGATGACAGGCGGCCCGCAGGTAAAATCTAAATTAAAGCCATTAAGGCGGCATTCTATGACTGTATGGAAAGTTTTTAAACCCCCACCCCTGCAGCCAGCCTCCCCTTTTTGAACCATGCTGCGGCTGTGGAATCCCGGGCGCCCCCCGCTGGGCCCCAGAAAAGGACGTAGTACCCTTTCCCAACCCTCCCCCCCCAATGAAAAAGGTGGCAAAAAAACGGGGGGGGGCCCCGCCCCCCTTAGGGGACAATACAGGGCAGGCCCTTCCCCGGGGCCAGACGCCGTGCCAGGCAAAAGTTATGTCGCCGGGGGCCCCAGAAGGGAAGGCAAGTGCAACACCTCCATTTTTATGGCCCAGTGTCCCCGCGATGAAAAGTGGGGAATGGGGTGTTTTGGGGGGTTGCCCTGTTTTGCAAAATTTGAAGCTTTGTTTTTTGTTTCCCAAGCCCGAAAAATGGGGTGGGGGACCCCTCGGGGCCCCCCGGGGGGAAAATGACGTTGGAGGTGCAGGGGAAGATATGGTAAAAATGTGCCACAGCTTTGGCGTGAAAACTTTATTCAAGTGGGTTTAAATTTTTTTGGGGGAATTTTGCTTGTTTTTTTTCAGCCAACCCCAACAAAGCCCGCGGCCTCCCCCCTAGGCGCCTAAATGCCAGGGGAAAAAGCCAGCAGTACGGACAGTAAACCCATGTGGGGAAAAAAGGAGAAGATCACTTAAGGGTGTTCAGTTTCCTTCCTTTCGAGTTCACGCTGTCCCCAAAGAGGAGCGACAGGGAAAAGTTTCCTGGAGCATCCTCACACCGCTGGCAAGTATAAAAAAACACTGCGGAAGGTGGACCATGGGGCCCACTCCAAGGAGTCCTGGGTGCCAATGTCACCTTTTCTTTTGGGGCCATCCCCCCCGGACCTGAGGTCCATCGCGGGGCTCCTTTATGGCGGGGGTGACCACGCTGGAAAAAGGAAAAAAGCCGATGTGTAAGTTAGCAACACGGGTGGCCATGATGGGAAGGTTGGCTACGGGGCTTCCACCAAGCTGTCAGCACGGCTCCCAATCCTACTCTCCCTCCCACAGCAAACTCCAAGAAATCCTGGAGGAAAGCCCCCTAAAATGATGCGGCATAAAAGGGGGGGGTAGAGAAAGGGAACAGCTGGGGGGCAAACCCCCATGATGTTTTTAATGTTTCCTTTTTTTTTATGTTATGTTGGGAATCTAGTTATTTTAAAACATATTTTTTAAACTTTTTTGTGACTTGTTTTCAATGGTTGGCACCCGTTCACCCTTGGAAGCAGTCAGTTCAACCTGGATCCACCTGCCATAGCAAGGCAGGTGTGGAAACACTTTAAGATTTTGTGAACAGGCCCCAAATCCCATGCCAAACCTGGATGCTAAGCAGGGTGCTTGGGTTTAAAACCCCGGGTGGGAGTCCACCACTTAAATCCATGGTTTGAGGAGTGCCCATAAGCTTATGCCCATACCCGTAGTTGGAGGAACTGCATCTTTTTAAAGAGAGGACCAGTTGGAGCTCAGGATTTTGGAGAACTGGGTGGAGGTTTTTCACCACGGAGTGTTCCTTGTTGATCCCCCTTCCCCCTCGAAAGGGCGGGCCCCCGGGGGTCCCCCTGCAAGGAAATAGTTTGGTTTTGGGGGGGCTGGTCATCTTTCTGTCCGGAGCACCCCCCTCCCCATCCAGATAGCCGCGTCCCTATTAGTTATTTAATAAAAAATTTTCTCTAAGCTTTCCTGTGACTTGTTTTCAATGGTTGCTTAACCAGTTCACCCTTTAAGAGTCTCAGTTTTACCTGGATCCCCGCCATAGCAAGGCAGGGGTTTGGGAAAACACTTGAAGATCATGGAACAGGCCCCCAAAACCCAGCTAACCTGGAATCTAACAGGGGGCTTGGATTTAAACCCGGATGGGGACCAACTGAAAACCATTTTGGAGAACTGGATAGGTTTTTTGCCATGGAGTGTTCCTTGTCTGTCCCTCTCTTAGCCTCGAAGGACACCACCGGGGGTCCACCTGCGAGGAAAAAGTGGGTTTTGGGGGGGCTTGTTAAAAAAGAGATGGGGATTTTTGTCCCAGACCCCATTAGCCCCCCTCCCCTCCTGCCAGACCCGTCCCGTGGGCCCCCACCAACCGCCCACCAATCAGGGTCTAGTTCCCTTGGACAAGGGATGTTGGGCGCACTCTCGGTCAAATGACCCAAACTCAAAAAAATAGCCGTTCAGGGGATAAATGGTGGGCTGAATCATGGGGTTTAGGCCCCCAGCTAGCCACCCCCCCCACACTCATTTTGGGCCCTTCTGCCCAATGCAACATAGCCCCCCCGCCCCCTTTTTCCCCCATGTTTGGGCAGCTTTTCCGGGGGGCAGTCAGGGTAGCCCCACGATGCTTTTTTAAAGAAGGCAGGTTTTGTGGCCCCCCCGCCCCCCCCTCAAATTCAGCGCTTTTTGGCGGGGGGAAATGACGGATCTAGGGGAAAAAAAAACCCCCCAATATGCCGCCGCGGGGTCCAAGCCCCCTGGCTCCCCGGCCCCCCCTGAAACTCCCCGGGGCTGTGGATCTTTGTTTTACCGCTAGCAATGGGGGGGGGGGTTTAAAGAAAAACCCAAATTTTCCCAAAAAACCCGCAATTAATCCCGAGCGTTTTCAAAATGAAGGCGCCATTCTGAGGCTTCCCCAAAACCCTTTGGGGGCCACCATGGCCCCGTCCCTCGCGCCCCTTGGCAGGGCGCGAAAGGTCCCCCCGCCGCCGCCGCGGCCCCCTGCCCCCCCCCCACCAGCGGTTTGGGTTTGGGGTTAAAAACGGTGTCACTGAGGCGACTTCCCCAAAAAATTCCCCCCCCCCCCCACCCCCATAGGCCACTCCAGATGAAGGCAATAAATCCACAGTCCCCCTGAAGCTCCAATATCCCCACGGAAACATCAAAAGGCGATTTTAAGATGGACTGTAAATAAATAATTCCAATTTAGCGTACCTGCAATGCTTTTTTCCTTTTCCTGCTGTGGGCTCTCGCTAGTGAGAATTAAAAAATGGCGCCGTTCGGCTTTTTGTGGGGCGGGCCAACCGCCGAAGCTGTCCACATCCACGGCCCGCCCCCCGTTCATCTCAGGGGCGAATCAGCGCGTATCTGCGCTTCCACACAAGTGAGCAAGAATGTGATTGCGCGGATCAGGGGGAAAAGAAACACTTTTTTTCCGGTTTTTAAAAAGCACGTGCAAGCACAGTTGGAGACGTTTCTGAACGGATTGACGTGTGGAACTTGGAAATTAAAGACGACTCAGCGCACTTTAAGGTATGGAAGACCTCCGTCAGATATCGCGCTACACTGCGCTAAAACGTTTTATTACCCCCGTGTGGAAAGGGCCATAGTCTCTACCAAGTGAAACCTGTGGTAAAAAGATCCACAGAGCAACAGTGTCTATGCTTGTCTCTTCAGAAGCATGTCCTCTTGAATTTAATTGGTCTTACAGCTTTAATGTATAGAGAATTTAATGTATCCTAAATATGATTCACAGTGTTCTCAGGGCAGGGATAAAAAATTAGAAGGAAGGAGGGAGGGAAGGAATGAGAAGGAACATGATGAGTGCATCTGGTGGAGCAGAGAGTGAGCAGAAGGAGAAAGAGAACAAGAAGAAGGGAGACTAAAGAAGGAGAGAGAGGATGAGTGCAAATAGATGTGATGGGAGGAGCAGGATGAGAAGGAAGGAGAAAAGAAGGAGAAATTTTTAGACAGGAGTTGCAGAGGTGGGTAGAAAGGGTGTGAGAAACAAGAGAAAGAGAGAAATGAAATCAAGAATTACCGGTAAATGAGAAAGTGCCTAAGCAGAGCTGATGCGCTAGACATGTGTACTAGGTTTTTGCTGACAATGCTAACAGGTTTTTGCTAGCAGTCTCCCTTGAGTCGTGGTGCTGTGTGATGTTTGAGTTTTGAAGGAAAGAGAGAAGAAAGGAGGAACCAGGCAGAACCCTCTGGAGAGTGATCAGCAGACTCCAGCAGTGGGAGGGGGCTTAGGAGGCGGTAATAACATAGTATGCTTCCTTGAACTTGAGCTCTTGCTCAAGTGCTCTTGCAGAGGTGCTCCTGCAGAGAACTCGAAATAACTATTCATCATTCTGTCTATCCCATTGAATGAAGTCTTGGCAGTTAAGTGGCATCAAATTACTATAGTGGTATACTAGCAATGTTAATATTTGACAAATAATTTCCACAATTTTCTCCCCACTGCAGAGAAAACAAATATATTTGTGCAGTTTTCACTTAATATTCACACATCCTAAAATATTTAAGACAATTAATCTCCACAGATATGCACATTTGTGTGTGTGTGTGTGTGTGTGAGAGAGAGATAATTACACAACAAATTCTGCACAAAAATGCCCTTTCAAGATAAAGAATCTTTTTTGTGTGTGCATGATTGCTGTTTGCTATGCAAAAACAAGACAAAATCCAGCACAACAAAAATTTCGCAGAGAAAATGGCAATCTTGCATAGAAGCATGTGGCTATTTTTTGGTGCAAGACTGCAGTTTTCTACATACAAGTAACAGCAATGTTAAGCAACAAAGATCTTATGCAGTAAAATCTTGGGCAAAAACAACGAGTCTTGCATGCATGTGCACTCACACACACATAAACATCTGTCGCTGACTGGAAAAAGTCATTTTTTGTACAACCCACTACCCCTACAATTCTCACACAAAAAGCCATGTGTATGTTCACACAGAATGATTTTCTGAAACATTTTGGGTGTACAAATACCAGTTGAAAGCTATGTAAAATTCTTGCCACTGTAATCTTACTGGGTGCCCTGAGTGTTGGAAAACCCATTTTTTTCAGCCAAGAAACAAATAATGGAAAATATTTTTTTCCCATTCCAAGATAATACTCCAAAAAAAGAACTGTTTTTTTTTCTTTCTCAACCTTACCTTTGTGAGGTCAATTGGCTTAGACGTTGTAGGTGGTCCCCTGTCTATCCATGGCCCCTTATGGTGCTAACAGTGATCTGCTCTCATTACCACCAGCTTCACAATTTCTGTGGCCCAGGTCTCAGTGGAGATCCAGGTGCAGCACTGCAGAAATAAATCTAAGGAGGCAGTTAATCCACTCTTGATTTTATTGCTACTGCAACAGCTCCAAGCAGAATGGGAGCTCTGAGTCCTATCCCTTCAGAGGTTTGACATCAGCAGAAGCAATGGCAGTGAAGTAAAGAATGGATTTATTACCCCTGCAATGGCAAATTTACCAGCAGCCCATGTAAACTTTCTTTAGAAGACGCTTCATGCTGGTCAGTATATTTTTTTCATTTGTTTTGTGATCTTTCCCCCCTGAACCTGCACTGAACCTCTCTAGACAAGATCTATGGATAGCATCTGAGTTTACAGATAATATCTGAATCTGTTGACAGCAACTGCACTCCAGAAAAGCCACTGCTCCAAGTTAATGTGGCATGGTTGACAAACTGGTACCAGACACACCAATTTTAACCAGTGGCATGAAAAAAAATATCGAATACAGGCCCAATAAGAGGTGCCTGGGTCAGCCTACACTGTAGCTACAATTTTTAAAGCAGTCCCACTTTTCCTCTCTGTACCAAGTTGTGTGTGTTTTTTGCAGCTGTCCCATGGCCCTTGTGCTTCTACTTCCCCAGGCCACAAGGAAAAGCTAAGTAGGGCAGGGTAAGGAGTGCTATACCGTTCAAGTTTTACTATCTCAATTGAAATGCATCCCCCTATGTCACTCATCTTGTTTTGCCTTAGGAATACCAACAGCTAGAAAGAAAAATGTTCTTTAAAGCATACAGTGTGCGGCATTTGATACTTCTAGGGTGGGAATGGTAGATGCATCTTTTTACTAACTCTTTTGTAACTTTTCAGTTTGGAAGACAGCTTTCATTTACTATCTTGAACGTGCTTCTTCAAAATTCTAGTGAAAATTAGTGTCTCGTGTGTCTCACACAGATACAGAAAGCTAAATTGATCTCTTAAAACTTCCACAGTCTGTGCTATGTTCAGTTATTCAAGTGAAAATTCAGAATACAGGACTTTGAAAGGAAAACACTGTACTGTTGATGCTGTTGTGCACCTTCAAGGTGTTTCCGACTTATGGCTACCGTAAGAGGAACCTACCACAAGATTTTCTGGGCTGAGTGTGTGTGAGGCACCAAAGGTCACCCAGTGGGTTTCTGTGGCTGAGCAAGGAATCAAACTTTGGTCTCCAGGCTTGTAGTTCACTGCTCAGACCACTGCACTATGCTAGCTCTGAGGCTATCAAAATACATGTATATCTCAGCAGAGAATGATTATTAAACAAGGCTAATTTTTCTTAAAAAAACACCAATCTATTAATCTATTAGTATGTACAAAATATACATGTAAATTATAGATTAGATGTTAAGTATTCTATGTAGTTCAACTACCTGGTTTTATTCTGTTAGTAAAAGCCAGAAGTGATATCTTTCCTTAAACTTCTGATAGGATTTGCTTGTATATTTCTCCCTCTCTATTTGCTCTCTCTTAAGTTGGCACATATGAAAGGTTATTTTCTGTGGCACTCATGCTTGCTAAAACTTAATAGGTAAAATCCTGGTAAGCAAGCAGTAATTTTGTTTCCAAAAGCTGCCTGATATACTCTTTTTCAGAAAATATTCCCCTCTGATATGGAAACTGGAAAGTCTCAGTGCATATAAACAGGTTAAAAAAACCACAAACAAGCAAACAAAAACCAAGAAGCAAACATAACCAAACCCAGCAAGGCTGAAAATAGCTGTTGATTTAGATGGATAAACTCTTTCAACTCGTAACAGTAATTTAGAAGATGCTTCTCACATTAAATTTCATTAGCCAGAATGGGTTGTGCCTGTTTGGGAAATTCCAAAGGAAAATTGGTTTAGTTGTGAAATATGCATTATTTATTTAAAAATGAATTTTTAATTATTATTATCTTTCCTTTAGCAAAATTTCACACTCTGTATACTCAGTGAGACAAATAGAAATTTCATAAAATTTTAGGTTTACTGAGTGCAATGGGAAACAGTCAATTAGAATAATTCCACTAACTAAAAATTACCAAAATTCTGATAAAATGATTCATTTAGACAAACAGGAAATTCAAAGTAGCAATGCAGAAATTCTAGGTAGAGTGTAGTGATGTGCATCCCATGGCCAGTCATTGGCTCTTTATCTTATGGTAGTGGAGCTATGTCCATCAGGGAGCAATTATATTGTTGAGCATAACAGTTGTATAAGGAAATACTACATAGTTGCTTATCTAACATTGAACAAACTAGGTTCACAAGGGTAAACTGTTACCCCAAAACGTAGGTGCCACAAGGGCCAACCTGCGATGCCAGTACCTCCTTGCAAAGGTGGGGAATTAATAGCTCAAAATCAGGAGGCTAACAAGAGGGGGGCAACTTAGCAAGATCTTGCTTTCAGTGTTTACAGGCTCACGCAGGAAAAGAACCAGCCAGAGATTAGAAAGTAAACTAGAAATGTGTCTTATTGAGGAGAATTCACTCATACGTACACACAAGATACATATAGTCACACATTCACACAAGAGCTGACTGAAGGATAAAGGGAGGAAAAAATACGTATAAAGAGGCTGAGAGTTTTGAGGTGATTTATAATTACCAGTGCAGAAGGGTATGAAGAAGCTGAAATGTGGCTTGCTTAGGTAGAACCTAAGGACAGTTCTTATTCAGGAGCCAGACGGACAGAGTGACGGGTAGACCTTCAAGAGACTGTGAGTTGCAAGCCTAAAATCAGGGGTATTTGCACCCAGAAAATGGCCTGTGGCAGTGAAGGTTCCAGATGCAAGACAAAGGGAACCTGTTGTGGACAATGTTGATGGGCTTAGTGCTTGATTGACAAAGACATGATGGGTGTTACAATAACTGTCTATTGTGGGTGCTACGAGGAAAGAGGAAGGAGTCCAGGTGTACAGAGGATGGGTATCTGTCAATCAGTGTCCTGGTGGGTTCTCACAATGGCATTCTCCAGGAAATTCCAGCTTCTATTATTCTTTGGAACAGTGGTAATTTACCTAATAATTGACCTAGGTTATACCAAGAGGGTGTTTTAGGCTGACCTGCCTGTGGCCTCATGTTTACAATCAGGTTTCTTCCTCTTTTAGTTTGACCTACTAGTCATCTTCAGGTTGGATTTTGATATCAGTGCCAATTAAAGTGTATTTCCAATTAAATATGATGCCAATTAAATATGATGCCCATTCCAAACCATACTAATATCAGGGATCACCAAAGCAGGGCCTTACAAAACCAAAGTTACATTGGTGTAAAGCTCCAAGAGAATTCTGGCCTTAATTTTTATTTCACTCCAACCAAATACATCCCAATTTTTATAGCTAGGCAAATATCAGAGAGGTCTTTAGAACCAAGATAGAAGTAACTATCATGTGAAATCTATGCATTCACTCTCCTTATATCAACCGCGATTGCTTTGGCCTCTGAGTGAGAGAAGAGCAGCCAGCATTTGCTGGACTTAATCCCATTCCCTACTGCCATCTTCCTTTCCTTGCGTTTCATGTCTTTTTAGATTGTAAACATGAGGGCAGGGAACTGTCAAATGGACAATTTGTAAGCTGCTCCGGTTAGGATATAAATGCTCTAAACAACTAAATCCTTTTTATAGCTGATTTTCTAATTCCATCATTTCTGCTTCAAGCATATTATTTTCCAACTGATAAAAACACTTAGCTAAACATTTGTTTGGAGAAAAGAGAACATGCATATAAGAAAAGAGAATCAAGCATATAAGCGTAACAATAGTTATTATTGGACTAAGCTTTAATCGTGTTCAACTCCAAATCTTGTAACAGAGAAGCTGGCCCCTTGGTGAATCACCAGAGACTACGTAGGTTGGGAGACAGCTGTAGGTGGCCTGACGAAGGCTGCAGCTCATATGTTGCAAACTCTTGCCTTTTTGTGATACAAATGAAACAGGTGAAGAGGATCACACAAAAAGTAAGCAACCAAGAGTCACAAAGAGATTCTACAAAGAGAAAAAAAACAGAAGGAAAAAGAGAGAGAGAGTTCTTGAGTTTGACAAGCTGCAGCAAAGCTTATTTGAGAAAAGAATCTCATAACCAGTGTTTATATAAGGATTTTCAAAGATGCCATTTTGAGCTATGTTTCTTTACCCAGTGATGTGTTTTAGTAGAGAAATAACTGAATGCCAGTTCCTTGCTTCTGAAGCACACATAAAATATGTTACTATCTTCTGTTTTATTTCCCCTTTCAGACTGCAGCCAAGAAATATATGTTGCAATGACAGCATCTTTGACAACACATACTCTTTGTTCTCCTGTTGTTCTTCCTCCACTGAGTACTGTGGGGTAAAGATTGCTGAAACGCATTGATACTTTCCTCACATAAATAAAATATTTCAGCAAATGGATACAATGCACTTTCTCAAGGGCAAGACTGGGTCTTGAGATTTGGCCTTGAATAAAAACTTAGAAGAAATCGGATAGAGAGTAGAAGCCTTTTTTGCTACTCATTCTTAATCCAGAAAAGGAAAGAAAACATTATAGCTCTTGGTAAAAGGGGAGAGGTTACTAGAGGTCACTGACTGGAGCAAAAACATTTCCCACACATTCAGTTTAAGGCTCCCTTCTTTTACTCTATGGGGCATCTGGATAGAGTGGTATAGGCTTGCTCTATAATAGGACAAATGTTAAAAATGCCAACGATACATTGTGGCTATAAATGGGTGCTATTGTCCTTTCTGCTGTCTTTCTCCATGCTCAGATCTAATACTATTCACTAATTATCTCCTCAAATGATTACCATTGCATGAAGGGGTAATGGAGCTGTTTCCTTGTCCTGCCTTATCTGTTGAATCCATAGTATCTAGATTGGCTGAGATCATTCAGGTTTGAGAAACTGGTAGCCTCTGTGGTGTGTGCATTAGAGTTGTGATGAATTTCCATACAAAACCTTTTGAATTTCCATAAAGAACCTTTTGGATGGTTGAGGGCAAAAGCTGTCCAAAGACCAAGAGAAGATAGGAAGAATGTGTATGTGTGAGGGTGGGTTGCTGTTAATTGTGATCAATTCATTTTTGACTTATGGCGACCCTATAAGTGAAAGATCTCCAAGCCACCCTGTTATTAACCATCCTGCTCAAATCTTGTAAACTCAGAACCTAGGCTTTTTATAAATTGAAGCAACCCACCTGTAATGCAGTCTTTCTCCTACTGCATACCATTTTACTAAGCATTATCATCTTTTCTGATGAGTCAGCTCATCTCATGCTATGGTCAAACTATGATAGCCTCAGTTTAATCATTTTGACTTCTAGGGAGAATTCAAGCCTGATTTGCTCTCAGATTCATTTGTTGGTTTTTCTGGCAGTCCATGGTATTTGAAGAACTCTCCTCCAGTACCACATTTTTGAATGAGCTCATTTTCTTCCTGTCAGCTTTTCTTCACCGTCCAACCTTCACAATTGTAAATAAAAATTCACAATGCAAAGGTATGGGAGTGGGTGTGAGTTCTTAATAGCTCGGTAGTTGTTTCTGTTTTCTATTCCTTTTTTTCAGCTTAAAGCAAAGCATAAACGAGGCATAGGTGTGCCCAGCATTTTGTCCATTGTAATTATGCTATTATGAGAATACAACATAATTCCCAGAATTGTACTTAAGGAGAATAAGGGCTGTCCTTGTGAGCACACATCTGTGGCACTATAGGTTTATTTCCAGTCTCTTAAGTTGACTTCCAGCCTTGCAAGACTGGAAATACCCTCCCAGCATTTTACTAGCGTTCTTGCCAGCCTCCCAAAGCTGATTCCCACACTTGGAACGACTGGCAATCTCCCCAACTCTATCAGGTATGCTGCCACCACCCCCCTGAATTATGAATATTTGGACAGAACAGGAGGGACTCTGCCCAATCTCTAAGCGTAAGGATCTTCCACCTCCCCCCTTGCCTGAGTGAGAGAGGTCCTATGTACCGTGTGCCAAACCTGGCGTGGAAATGGAGAGAAAAGGAGTTTTATAGAAGTGTTTTAATCAAGGCATGCAAATAAACAATATACATTTGGGAGACTCCCCTCTCCCAGGTACACTTAGTTACAAGAATTTACAAAACAGATATAACAGCACAGATACATTCTTAAGATCAGCCAATTCCCAAAATAACAACATCCCTAACGCGACTAACTACTGATTTCTAGTTACTCACAATTAGGTTCTAGGCGTAGATGGTCTAAAGGAGAAGGGGGGAGGTCCAGGAGACACGGCATGCCTGCCAGCTCGACTGGCCCAGCTCTCCTCTCTTTCTCTCTCTCTCTCTCCCTCTCTGTCTCTGGCCACATGGCCCCTCAGAAGTTTTATATTTTCCTCCTTGGAAGGATCTGGAAGCATCTCCAAGATGTCCACCTCTTTTCCTTTTGGTTGGTCAATTCTCACCTTGTGACCTGTGATGCTGACCCTTTCCTTTTGGTTGATCAACTCTTACCCTGTGACCCTTGATGTAATCCCAACACCTCATTAACCCTTGGTTTACCTGAAGAGGGAAGTATCTCCCTTTGATAAGCCTAGATAATGGGAAGCCCCATTATCACATGCCCCCCAAATCTCAGACGGTCTGGGAACAGCTGAAGGCTGGAACCACACCGGCTGGGATTTCATCCTGGTACCTAAGAAAGGAAAAGTCAAAGAATAAATGCAAACACACACAACAGTACAGGTTAGTCATATTATCAATGCGGACATGTAAAACTCAGCCCTCTTAACCTCCCTCCAGTCCTCTGCGTGACAAGGAATCTGCAACCACATTAGAACTTCCAGCCACGTGCTGAATGTCGAAGCCAAAGTCTTGTAGGGACAGGTTCCATCGTAGTAACTTCTTGTTAGTTCCCTGGACTGTATGTAGCCATCGGAGGGCAGCATGATCAGTCTGGAGGGTGAAGCGACGTCCCCAGACGTATGGTCTCAGCTTCTCTAACGCATATACAATAGCATAGCATTCCTTCTCTGGTATGGACCAATTGGACTCCCCTGCAGAAAGCTTCTTGCTGAGGAACAAGATGGGATGCAAGGTGCCATCCGGACCCTCCTGTAGTAATACTGCTCCAATGCCTCTGTCAGAAGCATCTGTAGCCTCTACGAACGGCTTGTCAAAGTCTGGCGCCCTGAGCACAGGATCTGCCATCAAGGCCTGTTTCAAGGCTGCAAAGGCTTCTTGACACTCTGCTGCCGATTTCACTACTTTAGGCTTCTTGGAACCTGTCAGGTCTGTTAGAGGTGCTGCCATTTGGCTATAGTTGGGCATGAATCTCCAGTAGTACCCAGCCAGGCCAAGGAAGGACTGCACCTGCTTCCTGGAACGAGGAATTGGCCAGCTATTAATAGTTTCCACTTTAATAGCCCTTAGTCAAATCGAGGCTGGATAGGTACTTAGCATGCCCCAATTTCTCCAACAGTTCATCTACTCTGGGCATTGGATAATGTTCAGGGCGTGTCACTGAGTTCAGTTTTCTATAATCCACACAAAAACGAATGTCTGCCCCCCCCTTTTTGGGCACTAGGACAACTGGGGATGTCCATGGACTGCGTGATGGGCGAATGATCCCTATGTCCAACATCTCTTTCACCTCCCTCTCTATCACCTCTTTCCCTTTTGGTGACACCCGTCGTGGCTGTTCTGCTGATGGCCTGCTGTCATCTGCGGCTACCACATGTTGAGGATCTGTGGTGCGACCTGGGATAGGTGAAAACAGGGTGGTGAACTTACCCGTCAAGTGAAAGAACTGCTTGCGTTGGTTCGCATTTAGTCTCGGGGAGGGTTTCACATCTTCCAAGCTACCACCCTCCTGATCATAGAAAGCACCTTCAGGCCACTCTTCCTCCTCCTCATCTTCCTGGACTGAAAGTGTGAGAAGGTGACTGGGCCTCTCATAAAAGCGTTTCAGTGAATTCACGTGATACACTTTTGGCTTAACCCTAGAGTCTGGAAACTGTATGAGATAGTTCACTGTCCCAATGCGTTCTTGCCCTGTGGCAGGACCTTCCCAAGAAGTTTCCATCTTGTTAGACTGGAGAACCTTCAGAACCATCACTTGTTCTCCTTTCTCAAAGCAACGTTCTCTGATCATACCAGGTCTTCTGCTTCTCTTGTGCCTGTTGCAGATTCTCATGAGCATCTGCCCATGCTTCCCTGAGAGTATTCTGCAAGTTAGTCACAAAATCAACCACATTAGTCTCTGAAGAAGGGATAGCTCCCTCCCACTGACTTTGAACCAGCTGTAAGGGCCCTTTCACATCATGGCCATAGACCAGCTCAAAGGGTGAACCCAGGCTTGGGTGTGGAACAGATCTGTAAGCAAACAAGAACTGCTGTAGCGCCAAGTCCCAGTCATTGGAATGTTCATTCACAAACTTACGGATCATGGCTCCCAAAGTTGCATTAAAGTGTTCCACCAAACCATTAGTTTGGTGATGGTAAGGCACTGATGTCAGATGGCGTACTCCATGTGCCTCTAATAGGTGCTGCATGACTTTGGAGTTGAAATTGGAAGCTGCATCCGTTAAAATCTCTGCAGGCCAACCTAATCTAGCAAAGATGTCTGTCAAAGCTTGGGCTACTGCCTTAGCTGAGATCCCACCCAGTGGAATGGCTTCTGGCCAACGAGTGCAGAAGTCCACAAAGGTGAGCACGTATCGCTTTCCCCTAGCAGTTTTCCTAGGGAAAGGTCCCATGATGTCCACAGCCACTCTCTGGAATGGAACATCAATGATAGGAAGTGGTTGGAGAGGGGCCTTGGCTTGATCCTGGGATTTCTCTACTCTCTGGCAAACTTCACAGGATTGGACATAATCAGTCACATCCTTGCCCATCCCCTCCCAGTAGAAGGACTTTCCCAATCTGTCCTTGGTTCGGTTCACCCCAGCATGTCCACTAGGATGATCATGAGCCAGACTCAAGAGTTTGGCTCTATACTTAGAAGGCACCAGCAACTGTCTCTGAGTGTGTACGCCCCCCTTGTTACCTCTCGGGCCAGACTTACGATATAATAGGCCCTCAACGATTACAAATCTGGGCCCCTTCATCGCTGGAGAAGACTTCGCCTCTTCCTTCGCTCTGGTCCAGGCAGCTTGAAGGCTCTGGTCTGCTTCCTGGTTTTCCTGGAACTGCTGTCGCTGAACAGGAACCAGCTGTTCCACCTGGAGTGGCAGACTCGCCTCAGATTCTCGTTGCATTGCAGCTTCTCCAGGTTCTGCTCCCTTGGCTGGAGTGTTCTCTGGAGTTTCCACTGCTGTTGAATCCTTTGCTGACTTTGGAGTCAGCATTGTTGGATTCTCCTCCTCTGCACCAGCCTCTTGCATCTCAGGCAAATTGTCCAGCACCTGACTCTGCTCGGTGCCCACCGGAGACTCTTCCGCCCCCCTGGGCAGTGCTGAGTCAGGAGTGACCACAGGGACCAACTTGAGACCATGCTGACTAGCCTCTTGACATGGAGAAACTCTTCCTGGACTTCCGCCAGCATCTGCTCCGGCATCCGAGGTATCAGCAGGGATGGTCCCGACCTCTGGGCCTAGGATGCTGTGGTGAGACTCTGCCCTAGGTTCCGCCACCTCTTCAGGCAGGACTCCTTCTGGTGTAGCAGGAGACAATGAGTGCAGTCTAAGTTCAGGCTGGTCCTCCAGTTGCAGTGAAGACTGACCTCTGCTCAGGCTGCTAGCCGTCTTTGCATGCTGTCCGGACTCTTTCCGGGCCTGACTAGCATGGAAGACGAGATCATCACCCAACAGAGCAGGACATTCATACTCATCATAAACAGCAAAAGTCCAAACTCTGAGGATTGCAAGCCTCCCCTCAAGGGCTGAAGGGGAGAAAAGAAAAGGAAAAAAAAAATCCAGAGATCACCCGTTTGCAAGAGTGCTCTCAATGAGGAAGCGACTCCGCCCCCCTAGCCTCCAACTCCCCCTCCCTTTTCAAGCCTCAGAGAGGACGAGAAGGAGATGGGAAAAAAATGTCCCTTTTAAACCACAGGCTGTTTAAGAAGGCTCCCTTGCTCAAACATCCACCCCCCTTCTCCTGAGGTTAATTCCTCACCACAGACACAAGGGAAGTGAAGCCAAGCCTCAACTCTGCACCTTAAAAACCCCACTCTCCGTCTGAAAACCGCTGCCACCATGTGACACTGAAGGTTTATTTCCAGTCTCTTAAGTTGACTTCCAGCCTTGCAAGACTGGAAATACCCTCCCAGCGTTTTACTAGGGTTCTTGCCAGCCTCCCAAAGCTGATTCCCACGCTTGGAACGACTGGCAATCTCCCCAACTCTATCAGGTATGCTGCCACCACCCCCCGGAATTATGAATGTTTGGACAGAACAGGAGGGACTCTGCCCAATCTCTAAGCGTAAGGATCTTCCACCTCCCCCCTTCCCTGAGTGAGAGAGGTCCTATGTAGCATGTGCCAAACCTGGTGTGGAAATGGAGAGAAACGGAGGTTTATAGAAGTGTTTTAATCAAGGCATGCAAATAAACAATATACACTTGGGAGACTCCCCTCTCCCAGGTACACTTAGTTACAAGAATTTACAAAACAGATATAACAGCACAGATACATTCTTAAGATCAGCCAATTCCCAAAATAACAACATCCCTAACGCGACTAACTACTGATTTCTAGTTACTCACAATTAGGTTCTAGGCGTAGATGGTCTAAAGGAGAAGGGGGGGGGGTCCAGGAGACACGGCATGCCTGCCAGCTCGACTGGCCCAGCTCTCCTCTCTCTCTCTCTCTCTCTCTCTCTCTCTCTCTCTCTGTCTCTGGCCACATGGCCCCTCAGAAGTTTTATATTTTCCTCCTTGGAAGGATCTGGAAGCATCTCCAAGATGCCCACCTCTTTTCCTTTTGGTTGGTCAATTCTCACCTTGCGACCTGTGATGCTGACCCTTTCCTTTCGGTTGGTCAACTCTCACCCTGTGACCCTTGATGTAATCCCAACACCTCATTAACCCTTGGTTTACCTGAAGAGGGAAGTATCTCCCTTTGATAAGCCTAGATAATGGGAAGCCCCATTATCACAGCATCTTCCTAAGAACTGCCCTGGGAATGATTCTACATCATTACATATGACTGTATTCCAGGTTAGATTATTTAAAGACCAGTTGTCACACTGTTTTGCTCAGCCAAAATTCCTCTGTTTAAAAGACTGAAAATAAAATAAAATTAAACAAAGCAAAATAGAGTCCAGTCTAGTGTAATAAGTAACTTCCTCCTTCCAAGAGTGCTGAAATGTTGTGCCTTGAAAGACTTGGGAGTTCTCTCTCTTTTTGAACAGGATGACGTCTCAATGAAGACAAGTGGGTTTGTACACAGTCCCCATTAAAATACTAAATCCACACCCTCTTAGTTGTTCTTCCTATGCTTTGTAGCAGAGCTGATTTTATACTGAGTGCTTTCAAGAGGATGCTGAAGATGGATTCATTCCAGCTGTAGGAAGGTCACTGGATAACACTATTGCTTGTAAGAAAATTAAGACAACAACAACTGCTGTTTGTGAAGGTGGATTTGAGATTAGACATTTGGTTTGTGCAGCAACCTAAGAATTAGTAAGAAACCACAGGTATTAACACTATGAACCATGAAAATGTGATTATGGGAAGTAAACTAAAGGATGAAAGTTAGGAATGCAATAATCTCATCATGCTGGTAGGGGACTGTAAACTGGTTTGCTACTAAGTATACTCTGAGAATTATCATAGCGGATGTGACATTTAATAATGAAGAGGTAATAAATTAATAATACCAAGTATCCTACAGTGCTTTCTTCAGATCTCTTCATGAACATTAATTAATTCCCTCGTTAAGCAGTTAGGCAGATAAATGCTCAGCAAGCATCCTATTTAGAGTTTTTCTTCTTCAGAAAAACACCAATAACAACCAAGAATAATTAGCATATTTTATGGACAAGGAAAATAGACTACAGAGAGGTTACGAATCTGGTTTGAATATGACGGAGGCAGTTTCTGCTGGATCTTACTGGAATTAAGAGTGCTTTAAGATGTGATGTGCGGACTGTGATATACTTGTTGCAGTCTACCATTGGGGGCGCAGTAACTGTGCAATCAGATCTGCACACATGTAACATAATGCCACACAGGTGTATCAGTGCCTCATGAATATTCCCCAGTTTCAGTTCTGAGAAAGAAGTCAGTAATTTTAGTGGGGTAAAAATGCACCCTACATGACAGATTATGTTAAGTGTTAACCTTTACAAAATACATATTTGGTGATTGACAAGTCTGTCAACTTTTGTTTCTTTGTGCAGTAGGCCCTTCACATTTTCAGGGGATAGGGAAACAGAACCTCCCCAAAAGTGAAAAAAGTGCAAATAACTGTAGGCACCCCACTCGCGCCATCGGGGCCAGGAGAGAGCCAAGCGGGGAAAGGGCTTCCTCACATGGCTTTCTCCTTACCCCCACCTGCGGGAGCCCGATTGCATGGGTGAGGAGGGTCACAGGAGACAGCTACGCAGGGAAAGAACTTATTCGCTTGCCTTTCTCCTCGCTCCCACCTATGTGATCGTATGAGGAGGAAGGGGCGATTGCTTACCCTGAACCTTCTTTGGCCCACCCAGGGTGTGCCTGCACAGGCAGTGGCGGAAGAAGCAAGGGGAAGGGGCGATAGCCTTCCCTTCGCCCTCCTGGCCCACCCGCCCAGGCCAGGGAATGGGAGAGGGAGAAGGGGGCAAGCAGGCAACTCATGAAAAATGAAATTTGCGAAAGTAAAACCCACGAATGTGGAGGCAGAACTGTTTTTCCAATTTTTATAGTCTAAAGATGACAAAACCTGTTTAAAGCCTGTGGAATGTAAATTCAACCAGCATATTTACACAGAAAGGGGCAGCTAGCCAGCTAGCCAGCCAGCCTGCCAGCAGCTGTAGCAGGGGGCAGCTGGGCTAGTGACACCCCATAGCACCCCATAGCCAATCTGCTGGTTATAGGAGGAGAAGGTCATAGCTGCTGGTTATAGGAGGAGAAGGTCATTACACATTGCCAGACTGTAAGCCAGTATGTTGCATTCTGATTAAACAGGGAATTGCTTATGTAAGGGGAATTGTATACCTCCTTAAGTAATCTTGTTAAAAGCAAAATTGCAAAAGCAAAACAAGAAGAAATTATGCTAGTCTAGTGATTCAACAGATTTCTGATCAAGAGCAAGGAATTGTCAAATTAATTGTACAGTTCTCTGGAAGCCTTTGGCCAAAGGGTGGGATATAAATACTCTAAATAAAATAAATAATTAAAAAACCTTTGCATGAAATTTCACACTCATTTTTGTATTAATTTCTCCTAACATATGCTTTGTTGAAGCCAGTTGTCTGCAAGCAATTTTCATAATATAAGGTATTTTTCATGTTATTTTCAGTAATAAATGCCTTTTGTCTGATTTTCCCCCCAATATAAAACAATTATTATTATTATTTTTTGCTTGGACAACTTTACTGAAAAGTCAAGACAAGTTAACTTTTCAAAGGATAATTGAGTTTGTTTGTGTTTGTGTATTGCTCCCCATCCCTTTCTGTCTCCTCCCTCCCTCCTTTATGTCATTTTTCTTAACTTTGCTTTCCTGGTGTCTTTTCCCTCTCATTGGATGTATTGCTGAATAACAGCCATGAAAAACTGTGAGCAGTTTTGCTTAGCTCACAAGATAATTCTTACGATATAGCAGCAGTATGGGTAGCTACTTTCCTGTGGCCAATTCCAATAACTTTGAGTAATAATTATATACACGAATCTTGATATTGGGTGGTAATTTGTAAGTTACATTGTTTCTTCCCATTAGGACTTTGGTTTTCTGTTGCTCCACTGATGTATGAAAACGGTTGGATGGCCTTGACCAAGTGGCTGTAATTTTTTTTTTAATTTAAACTATTTATATCCTTTCTGTCAACTTTAGTTTTAGGTAGCTTAACCTCAACCCCTCAATAAGAATCACATTCCTATACATGTTTACTTAAAAGTAAGACCACTAAGTTTAATGGTTTTTTATCCAACTAAGTGTGCTTTAAAATCCTTCCCAAAAATCAAAATTCAAATCATCCTGGTGTCTGAAATCATCTATTTTCACCATTCTGCATCTAGAATTGGCCCAGTCTTCATGTTTTTCAGTCTCCAGATTGCACAAGTGTGTGTATGTGTGTGTGTGTGTGTGTGTTGGATTATCTGATTAAGTTTGAAAAACAGCTCTTTGAGGGAAATGATCATTGCTTCAAACCTAATTTCAGAGGGACCTATTGTTCTCAATTGCTCTATACCTTTCTTACTATAATGGTTATAGAGTTAAACATTAGTGAAACTGGATTAGCAAAGTAATGACAATAAACAGCACAGGGGATAGGAATGCTTCCCTAAAATATAAGTAGGTCAATTACTGAAGCAGAAGAAATCACAGAGTGCAAATCTTGACAGCAAGATATAGATGGCATAGTTGTCACAGCTTCAGGGCTTAGAATGAGAAGGCAGTTTTGGTGAGTGCAAAGCAAAGATTCAGAATAAGGGAATAAAAGCTTGGCTGGACAATGTATAAGGATTGTCTCTCCCCTGGGCTAGCCTAAGACATTTTGCTGCAAATTGCCCCTCAACTGGTGCACAGTGGTCAAAATCAACCAAACAGTTTTAGAACATGAAGAAGAATACCCTATGAGCCCCTCTCCCAGGGAAAATGGAATTACCACAGATTAATTAGGCAAAATTGTGCTATTTTTTTTTTCATGAAATCAAAATTGCTGTCTGAGGAGGGTACTTCACTTTGCCTACTAGTAGGGCCTTCCATGAAAAAGGGAAGAATTTGGGTAGTAGGTATTTTGAAGAAGAAAAAGTACTTATAGTATTAAGTATGATATCTTTATATCCTCATCCTTGTTATTAAAAGCAACTGGAGATGGGGGAACTGAAGAGTTCAACTCCTGAGATAGTAAGTGTGTCTTTGGGGGAGGTTGTGATGATCTCTAGTACCTCTGAGAAGCAGCAGTCTGCCAAAGAAACTAATCTTAAATCAGATGAATTTGGGTAGCAACCACCTAGTCTTTAATCCTACCTTTTTGTTCAAGGCAATACTGAGGATGTAAAGAGTGCAACTATATTGATTCCATTGGATTTTTTGGAAGATTTTGGTACCACTAACTGCAGTGTTATTACCGTGTACTGGCCTTACTTGGATAAGTAATACGATAAGTATTGGATATCGTTTTGATATCACCATTTGGCCCCATTGTGCCACCCTCGGCCAAGTGTTTGTGAGGCCCCCGAACAAGCACAGAGCTAGGCATGGCCATTAACTGCTGAACATTCCTTTCTCCACCCAGGCAGGCCAGATTCAGCCAGATCTTCGCTTTAGGAGACCTCTCTAGACCTCCCTCATTAAAGATGCACGCTAATACAAAGAACTCCCTGCCCCGAGCAGGCAACTTGCCGAGCTAGACGCTTAACTGTCAAGTATGCTGCACCTGCATACTGGCCATTCCATTGTCGATTCGGAACTAATTCAATCATGCTAAATTCTGACCTTTCGGAGACATTGTCTCATGCCCAAACCTCATTGTTTCTCCTAAAGTACAGACTAGCTTACAGTCATATTTTCCCTATAAAAACCCGCAATTCCGAGACCTTCCTCGGATCGCTCTGAACTTCCATCCTGCCTTGCTGCTGCTTCGTCCGCCGAGCTTTCCCCTTAGTCTCAATCCGAGATTGCGGAATTACGGACCTCCGCTGTGATCTACCCCGGGCTTTGGACAGGTGTAGTATCACCCAATTCAACAAATCCCTCTCAAAACTCCCTCTGTACCGCTAATACCTTTATTTTCTATAGTTACTTGTGTGAGTTACTTGTGTGAGTGTGTTGCATACACTGGTGTGCTTCTTGACTTGGCCTGACCCTGTCGACATTGGGTTTAAAGATTCCGCTGCGTTGCCCTGCCTCTCGTTTTGCTAACTTGTGCTCTGAGCTAATTTTCCCCACTTAATATTTGAGCACGTTTGGAGTCCCTCGCGGGACCCCCCAGTAAACAGGATAACAGCAGTGTCCTTCTGTCTTTCCTGTCTTGCTAATGTATTCTACATAGGCATTCATCTGAAGACTCTTTTGAAACTGCTGTTTAGTCCAGAATATCGCTCCTAGACTACCGGTAAGAGCAGTGTGAATCAGACTTTCCTGTACTGAAATAATTCCAATGTATGTTTTCATGGTCAGTTCAAACTACAGTTTTAACCTTTAAAGCTATACATGGATTAAGACCACCATCTTCAAAATCAATCTGCCAATTAACTGGGACTTTCATCTGTGACCTTTCTCTGGGTGTCTTCATCTTCTGAAATACAGAGGGTGGACACTGCAGAAAGAATGTGTTTTGTAGTAATTCTTAACCTCTGGAATATTCTACTTAAAGAAGCTCACCTAATGTACACATTATTGCTATTTGGTACCAAAGAGTGCACGTCATGCACCATAATGACCTAGGCAGCTTCTGTCCTCAGACCAGATCAGAATTCATATTGGAATGGATCTAAATAATTGTTTTCCACCAAATCTGCCTGAATTTGAACTGTCACCACCCCTCTAATGCCTTCAGCAAAAGGTAACATTAGAATCTTTAATGACCATAGGCCATTTCTGCACTGGACTGTTATAGTGCTGTTATTCCACTTTCAACATCCTATGGAATCCTGGAGTTTGCAGTTTAGCAAGGGGCCTTTAGAATTCTCAGCCAGACAGCTCCTTGGCCTCAGGAAACTACAAACCCCAGAATTCCATAGGAGGTTGAAAGTGGAATAATAGCACTATAACAGTCCAGCGCAGAAATGGCCTTAGAGTTTACAAACAGACAAGGGACAAAGTTCCAATTTAAAGTGGGCCCTCTGTTTGTACACCTGTGGGGGAAAAACTAGAAAAGAGAGGAGGCTGTTTGTCCCCCTTAGAGTTATAATGAAAAAGAGGATCTTGTGTGTCTAATGCCATCTGGCCTGGAGGTCCTGCTCTTATCAGTCAATTAGAATTCTCTCTTTGGTTGGCTAGAGAAAGAGCCATTCACATAGACCCACATAGGGAGGCGTTAGTCTGGCCAAGAAAAAATGGCACACTGAAGCCTCTTTGAGCTGCTGACTTCCTCCTCTAGCTTCCTACACTTCCTGTTCAGCTGCTTGCATGCCAGTGTTCTGGGGCCACCATGTTCCATCTTTATTTCCTTTGGTGTGGTAATCTTCAGATTTTATTCTCCTGTGGTATTTAAACTGTCACAGCTTAGTTGGTGGTTCTGGAACTAACTCAGTTTTAATGGGGGAGGGAGGGAACAGGGTTGGTGTATCTCTTTTGCCTGTTTTCCCCAAATTTGTTCTTAAGAGATCTTGGAACCGAAGGACATTTGGGATATACTCAGAAACAGGGATTGTTGGACTTATTCACTCTCAAGTGGTAGGGGAACACTAGTGGCTTTTCTCCATTTAGGTGCCATGTTCTGTCATCTTGGGAGAAGGCTGAGGGGGGTCCATTGGATGGCAGACAGATCAATCAGGGGATCCATTCTCAGCTGCTTTCACCAATAAACTAGTAGGCTTGTCTTTGTCTCCAGCAATATATTGTGTTTATTTTACCACCCTTCTGTTTGTGCCCCTGCACTGCTGGGGCACAAGGAACTTTTACGCAGCTCATTGTTTTTGACTGTTAATAGGCTTTGTGGTTGGTTTAGTTTATTACATGGTTTTGGTATTTGATGACCATATTATATATTGTTTTGATTATATTTCTATTTACTACTCCAGGGAAAATTATTGTTCTCAAGGTGTAGGCTGTAAATGAGATGAACAGGAGCTTTTTAACTGAAGATGAGATGAAAGGATATATTTGGTCTATGCCAAAGAGGAGATGGGGAAGAAACTATTTATAAGCTATATTTATATTCTCATATATTTTGGCTATCTGAGCTGCTTTGTATCTCATTTTAAATTTGGAATCAGTACTATGAACTTTGGACTGAGACCTAAAACACAGGATTAGGAGTCAGATCTGGTACCTCTGTTGCTAGATGATACTTTTAATATGCAAGTGACATTTCAATCTGATGTATATCTCCTTGGGAGCAAGCCACAGATAGGCTCCATTGAGTTGGGGTGGGCTATTTTGTGGTGCTGGAGAGGTACATTGCCACCCTCGCAGCCCTTCAAGAGTTGCTTTCTTCTGCTGCTAAAGGCGGATGAAATTTGGAGGCAACTGGGGTACAAGAAGATGCCTAAGCAGTGCCCTGGCAGAGTGTCTTTTTTTCATTCCATCACTAAAGGAAGGGAAAAACTTTCACAATTATGGTGGGGATTGTTTCAGTGGCCAATTTTGTGGCAGTAGGAATGCTGTGACAGCCATAGAAAGGGAGTTTTAGGATGTTTATATACTCTAGTGTATAGGATAGCTATATACAGTGTATAGGATAGCTGAGGACCTGTACAGTATACTGATTTGAGTATTGGACTAGGACTCTGGGAGACCAGAGCCATTTTCGCACTAGGCTGTTTTAGCGCCATGATTCCACTTTCAACATCTTATGGAATCCTGGGGTTTGCAGTTTCGGGAGGGGCCAATGTTGAAAGTGGAATCACAGCGCTATAATAGCCTAGTGTGGAAATGGCCCAGGGTTCACATCCCCACTCAGCCATGGAAACCCACAGGGTAACCTTGGGCCAAGTTATACTCTCTCAGCCTCAGATGAGGGCAGTGGCAACACCCTCCCCGCAGAAATCTTGCCAAGAAAACCCAAAATCTTGCCAAGAAAACCTCATAATAGGTTCATTTTAAAGTCTACTTAAGAGACTTCTTAATCAAAAATAGGAATGTTATGGAGAAGTCTGATCTCACACCATGCTCTCTGACATGTTAGTTGCATGTGTATGTGTGTTATTATGGAAGATCTTCAGCTGTACAATTTCAGATTTGCATCTGCAGTCTGAAACAGTTGAGCAAGAGCTATGAATCTGTGGCCTATGTTTTTTTGGCTCTGAGATACAGTAAAATAAGCCAGAATAAACGACAGCTGGTTTATGTCGCATTGCCTCTCCTCTTTCTCCACCTTTCCTCCCATGTCATTTGCCATGATGGCATGTCTTCTACAAGACATTTCAATATATCAATACAATAAACAGAGTAATCTGTGGTGCAAAGCAAGGCAGTATCCTTATGCCTTTCAGTATTCAGTAAAAACTAAAAACAACAACAACCAAAAATAAGATAAAAATAAAAACAGAAGCTGCTTCAGGATTAAGAAGCTTTCTTCTCTGGGCACATTTTCTTCTTTGTTTTCTTCAGTCTGAAATGTCCTCATCCACTGCAGAGTGTGTTGGACGTCCTCATATTTCATTGCTTTGTTTTGTTATGACATCTCTGACCTTCACTGCTTTCACACACTCAGTATGCTGTGAGGAATATACCGAGCTGCACAACTTAACTCTGACTTCTATATAAAACAAAGAAACAAATCGTGTCTGTGACAAAAGAAGCAAGGATGGCGGCAAACCTCATAAGTGTTAGAAGTAAATCTGACTGCCAGACAGAGAGTTCAGTTAAGTGTCACCGGCAGAGCCCATGAGACATTCTCTGCCCAATGAACTTAGGATAAAGGGAGAGGATCTGTGTCCCTTATAAAGTCCAGACATGAGAGAATGCATTCACTGATGAGGGATATAATTGGAAATGACTACAGACAAAGATACTTTCTGAATGGTCTTGTAAGGCACAGAAGGTCCAAACAAGATAGATAGATTTTGTGGTTTTAATGCATGCAAAAGTCCACATTTGAACCCCTTGCTGATGCTCCCTTAGCAAGGTTGGCTCAGGTTATTTTGCTATCTGAGGTGAAAGATAAGATGGTTTTCCTTCTCCCGTGCATGTATAGAAGCTGACAAGACCAGGGGCTGAAAGGAATGACATCTGAATCCACCACAAGAGAAATTAGGTTAGGTTGCCTTGTTATGTGCTGTGTATAGCTCTGTCCTTCAACAGAGAGGAACAGTTGGAAGGCTTTTGAGGAAACTGCTTCTGCTACCCTTTAGCATCTGCTGTTTTAGGAACTTCTCTTTGGCTAGTGGAAGGTCCAGCTCTGTCCATTAGATCTGTTTATCAAACAGCAGCAGCCATTTAGAATCATGCAAAATTAAATATTGCCACTGCCATCTTCTCATGCTTTTATTCTGTTTCCTCCCTTTCCTCACAAGCTGTGTACCAAATCCATCCATACCATAAACTCTGCCCCCCCCCCAAATAGGTGGGCACAAGGAGAAGGGAAGGCACTATAGATTTTCCCTTCCTCTTTCCCTCATTTTTGTACCTCTCTTTTGCTTGTGAGCAGACAATGGGGAATCACTATATGCTCTGAGAGAGCTGTATTTTCAGATCTGGAGGCTAATAGGGATAAGAAAATACTAATGAGTGGGAAGTAATGATTGAATAGTTTGCCCTTCTTTGCATCTTCAGCTATCCATACCAATGTGAAGACAGGGATATATATAGCTTTGATAAAATTGCTACTTAGTTCTCAGAGGACACAGCAGTGTAAGGAAGTATGTGCGGATATATAACATCTATTAGAGTACCAAGAGTACTGAGAATTCCAACTTTCACAGATTTTCTAGACTCAATGATTTCAGTGATACAGCAGCTATTACTTTCAAGTGTTCCCAGTGACTGGATGAAATTTCTATAGATATCCTACAACAGTTCTGAACTTACACCCTAGACCTCTCTTCTTGTTACCACATTATACGCTGTAATGAGTTGTACAAGTGGGAAAGACTGGGGAAGGAGGGAAAGAAGACAAAATTCATTGGAGGCTTCTCTTAGCCCATTTCCGCATTAGACTGTTATAATGTTATTATTCCACTTCCAATATCCTATGAAATCCTGTGGTTTGCAGTTTAGAGAGGGGCCTCAAAGGAGGCTTTGCTTCCTCAAAGGCCCTTTCCTAAACTGCAAACCCCAGGATTCTGTAGGATGTTGGAAGTGGAATAACACTTGGAAGTGGAGTAGGAGTGGGTGGGGGTATGGGCAAGCAGGGGGTACCTTTTCATGATGGGGGGTGGTTGGATGTAATAGATGAACAATAGGGGGTGACAATAAGTATTGTGCTGGGCAAAGGGAGATATGGTGATAGCAGGGCGAAATGTCGTTACAGGGGAAGGAGAGATAGATGTTTAATACCTATCCCACCTTCCGTTTGCCCTGCTACCCCAAGGTGTCTGGAGAGCGAACCAAACCACCCGCAGAACCTTTCCTTGCTCCTGTGCAATGTCAGGTCAATGAAAAAGAAAACCTATATCATCCATGACCTTTTAAAGGATGAAGAAGCTGGCCTGGCATGCTTTACAGAGACCTGGCTGGAAGATGATAGTGGCACAACCTGGATCCACGCCTTGCCAGCCGGAGTGAGCAGGTAAGAGGAAGTGGGCGGGGGGCGGAGTAGCCTTGGTTTACAAAGACAATCTTATACTGACCAGGATACCTGTCTGGAAAACAGACCACTTTGAGTGTATATACCTGAGCCTGAAGGCAAGGGATAGTCTAGGGATTCTGATAGTGTACCGACTACCCCGCTGCCTATCAGACTCCCTGGCCGAGCTGATGGAGCTGGTGTCAGAGCTGGTGTTGGAGTCGCCCAGTCTTTTGGTTCTGGGCAACTTCAATATCCCATTTGAGACCAGTTTGACAGGTGCAGCTCGGGAGTTCATGGCATCCATGACAAACATGAGCCTATCCCAATTAGCCTCTGGGCCAACACATTGTGCAGGTCATACCCTCGATACGGTCTTCAGTATGGAACAGGCACAGCCATGGGTGGAGATAATAAATATTACCACCTTGTCATGGACGGATCATTTCCTGGTCAGGGTTAGACTAATGGCTGCAATCCGCCCCTGCAGGGGTGGTGGATCTATTAGAATGGTCTGCTCTCCAAGGTTAATGGAACCTATTGGATTCCAGAAAGCCCTGGAGGGTCTTATGGTTGGTATCGCTGGTGATCCTGTGGAAGCCCTAGTTAATACCTGGAACTGTGATCTTACTAGGGCTATTGACACGATTGCTCCCAAGTGTCCTTTCCAGCCTGCTTCAAATTGTAATCCTTGGTATACAATAGAAATCAGGAATATGAAGCAGGTTGGACAATGACTAGAGAGCAACTGGTGGAAATCTCAACTTTTATCTGACAGGACATGCTATAGAGAATTCCTTCATTCCTATAGAGTGGCAATAGATGCAGTGAAGAAGACTTTCTTCTCTGCACATATTGCGTCTGTGACTTCCCGTCCAGCAGAGCTGTTCAGAGTGGTAAGGGATCTGACTCAGCTACCTACTCCCCCGAACTCGTTGTTAGAACCTAACGTAGCTTGCTGTGATATTTTGAATAATCATTTTGCAGATAAAATCCCTCAGATAAGAGCTGACTTGGATGCTGGTATTATGGCAGAGGCTACAAACGGAGTGTCTGGTGACTCCGTCAACAGGATTATACTGGATCAGTTTCAGTCAGTGAGTACCGAGGACGTAGACAAGCTCCTTGGAAAGGTAAGAAAGACAACTTGCCCTCTCTATCCCTGCCCTTCATGGCTGGTCATCCAGGGAGGAGTCGCTATTAAGACTCATTTAAGACATATTATTAATGCATCCTTCAGGGAGGGCAATTTTCCAGCTTGTTTGAAAGAAGCAATTGTACGGCCGCTTCTAAAAAAGCCCTCCCTAGATCCCCTGGATATGAATAATTATAGACCAGTCTCCCATCTCCCATTTTTAAGCAAGGTGATCAAGAGGGCTGTTGGTCTTCAGCTCCAAGCTGTCTTGGATGAAACAGATTATCTAGATCCATTTCAAACTGGTTTCAGGGCAGGATATGGAGTCGAGACTGCCATGGCCGCCTTAGTGGATGATCTTCGCCTAGATATTGACAGGGGAAGTGTGACCCTGCTGGTACTCTTGGACCTCTCAGCGGCTTTCGATACCATAGACCATGGTATCCTTCTGGAACGCCTGAGAGAGTTGGGGATCGGGGGCACCACACTTAAGTGGTTCCGGTCCTATCTCTCAGGTAGATGCCAGATGATGATGCTTGGGGACAGCTGCTCCTCAAAAAAGGAGCTTAAATCTGGCGTCCCTCAGGGCGCTGTCCTATCCCCAATGCTATTTAACATCTACATGAAACCGCTGGGAGAAATCATCAGGAGGCATGGAGCAAGGTGCTATCAGTATGCTGATGACACCCAGATATATCTCTCCATGCCTCAGATAATAGCATCTACTAAGGATGGCATCTCGCCTCTAAATGAATGCCTTGAAGCAGTAATGGACTGGATGAGGAAAAACAGACTGAAGCTGAATCCAGATAAGACGGAGGTACTTGCTGTTAGGCGCCCTAGCCCAGGTATGGAGATTTGTCAACCAGTCTTAGACGGGCTCACACTTCCCCTGAAAGACTGTATCTGCAGCTTGGGGGTGCTCCTGGACTCGCTGCTTCAGATGACAGCCCAAATTAATGTGGCGGCCAGGAGTGCCTGTTATCAGCTTCAGCCCTTCCTGGAGCTGCGCCCCTTCCTGGAGCTGGAACAGCTAAAAACAGTGGTGCATGCGCTGGTAACTTCACAACTTGACTTCTGCAATGTGCTCTACATAGGGCTACCCATGTGCTTAGTCTGGAAACTTCAGTTAGTTCAGAATATGGCAACCAGGTTGGTCACTGGTAGACCTAAAACTGGCTTGGGGCCAGCCTACCTGCGGGATCGCCTTCTCCCATATAATCTGCCCCGCACATTAAGGTCCTCTGGGAGGAATTCTACTGCAGCCCGTCAGAGCTAGGTTGGCTGCAGTTACCCAGAGGACCTTCTCTTCTATCGCCCCCAAGTTATAGAATGGCCTACCGGAAGAGATCCGGCATATTACCAGTCTTGACTGCTTTAAAAAAGTGGTCAAGACTGTTCTCTTCTGACAGGCCTTCCCAGACTAGTGCTCCACCGCCTCCCACCAACTGTCTTCTTGTTTTTAATAGTTAATGTGTTTTAGGGGGTTTAGATGGGTTGATGGGTGGGGAGGATGGGTTATATTTTAATTGCTTTTAATGTATTTATATACTGTTGTAGTACCACCTCGATCCGTTGGGAGAGGCGGGATATAAATAATAATAATAATAATAATAATAATAATAATAATAATAATAATAATTATTATTATTATTAACAGCATTATAACAGTCCAGTGTGGAAATGGCCTTAGTTGCACATTTTTGTAATCACTACTTTCTTAACAGAATCTGACAATGGTAGCACTGGGAAATGTGTTGCTTTGTCCTTGTTGCTGGACTGTAACTCCCATCAACCTCACCACTAACTATTCTGCCTAGCCTAGGGCTTGTGGAAGTTGCAGTCCAACAGTATCTGGAGAACTACATGATCTCTACCCGATGGGATACTGAGATGAGATAACATTACAAAAAGCAGGATTTAAAACTGATGCGTAGTATCTCCAAGCATACACTTCCTAGCAAGAGGGTACACATTGAGGGTTCCAGGAAGCCAAGCATCCCTTCCTTCAGGATGATCTACTCTCTTCCCTCTATCCAGTTTTCTATTATTCCAGCTGTCACTTACTATTCCATGATGTTGAACACACTCAGACTTCACTGAGTTGTTTGGAAACTTGCCCCAATAGGGTGTTTTTTTCCTAAAGTTTTTCTTTGCAGAATTAAGACCTCTCTGAAGCATGCTGATATTTTCTTCTTGTTTCTCAATGGCTTAGTTTTGACCACATAAACACCAGCACCTAGCTCCTGAGTTTATTATTGGTAGGAGTGATATCTGTCAGATATAGAGAAATCTTCATGAGATGTATGACACCTGACAGTTACAGCTGGTACTAGACTCTGACTTGATAGTTATATTAATACAATTATCTTGTTATGATTTAAAAATACTGTTGACACTGTGGTATTCAAACATAAAAGCACACAGTACCAGCTGGTGTATGGACTGCTGGAAAGTAATATATGCAGGTACAAGTGTGTGTGCCCGCACACTCTTATTTCTTGGGAATAGCAACTTCATCTAGCAATCTAGCACAACTTTAGGCACTCTATCTGTTACAGGGGCTGCAGGGTTTCTTCCATTTTAAATCAAAATAAAATTAATGGAGGTCATTCATATTCCCTCAGAATGTGAACCCTGCCTCATTCCTTTCCTCTCAAGGTGCTCTGTGCTATGCTCTCTTGTGTCATTTTGTATCTGGACAGAAGTGTGGCTTGCTCCCTCTTGAATTCATCAGCACTTAAAACTGTATCTCTGCCCTTGTGTGGCGTTACCTTCTAATTTTCTCTGTGTACAACAACCTAATTGCATCCTGTGAGCAGAATGTAAGGTCACAGTGAAAAAGGAAGATTTTGAGTGTGACATTTGGAATACAAGCTGCTTTGCTTCCAACTTGAAAATGCATGCATTCTTGGACAAATAGGAAAGGCTTTGTCATATCATTTTCTTCCTTACAAACTTAGGATATTCTTTGTTTCATTTTTGTAAATGAATCTGAGATTGCTATCAATTCTGACAGCCAAAGGAATGTCACCATGTCTGCTCCATGTTATGTCTTGAGTAAGGTAGTCTAGTGAATTTTCTAGCCAATTTCACCTTATTTATTTGAGAAAATAAACTTTTCCTGAAATAGGTAACAGAACAGAACTCAAAAAACCTGCCTAGTGCTAAAGAGCAATATGCATGACAAAGAATAATTTTGATCATGCATCCAACTTTTAGCATAAGAAGTAAAATAATGAGATTCAAACTGTAAAGAAAAACTTTCAGAAATGTACACGTACACACTATATCCCTATGAGGATACAAACAGAAACAGTTATTGGTATATACCAATTGCCCTGGCTTCTAATTTCTTGTCAAGCTCAATTCAAGGTATTTATTTATTTAATTGCATTATATGCCACCATTCTTCCAGAGTAAGATTCAAAGTAGCGTCCAGAACAGCTAAAACATTTCCAATAAAAATTAAAAACATTTTTGATCTACATAAGTTAAATAGCTTGGAGCTTGCATAGCTGAAAAAAATGCCTCTTCCTATATAAGTCTACCTGGAATTTCAGATTCATAACAAAGGCCTTCTTGTGTATTCTACGAGTCTCTCTCAAGGAAAGTCAGGTTTAATCCAGCTTTCATGTAATTCAAGTTCAGTAATTAAGACTGAAATCCTATAGTCACTTATCTGGGAAAATGCCCCATATATGGGTGTTATTTCCAAGTAAACATATCTATGATTGCACTATAAATCTAGATTCTGGCTGCACCATATAGGTGTGTACATGCCTTCAAGTTGCCTGTTGACTTAATCATGAACCCATTAATTTCACAGGGTTCTTAGGCAAGGAATAATGAGAGGTGGTTTTGCCATTTCGTTCCTTTGAAATATAGCCTATAGCAACTGGGATTTGGTGGTGGTCTCCCATTCAAGTACTAACTAGGGCTGACCCGACTTAGCTTTCAAGATTAGATTGGGATCTGGTACAATATACACAGATACATTTTATTGAACAAAATTTAACACCTTGTAATTGAAAATAGTTTTAATATGCTATGCTATATGATAGGCTAGATACTCTCTCCCTGTAAAATAAAATCCAGAAAGTAGTGATTTTTTGTTGTTGCTGTGCAGATTAAAACAGCAGCAACAACAACTTTCTCTCATTTCTGCTAAATCTGGTACATCTTGTTTTCTAAGAAGCACAAAAGTAAGTGCTGCCGTGAGTGGCTTATTAATAGAAAGACAGATTAGAAATGCTAAGGCTTGATTTTTAAAAAAGGAGCAAAGATAGAAGATTTAAATATTGCCTTCTTTTCCAAAAATCTTTAACCATGTTCTATGTATGTGAACATAATTTAGGCCATCTCTGCACTAGACTGTTATAGTGCTATTATTTCACTTTCAACATCGTATGGAATCCTGGGGTTTGCAGTTTAGGGAGGAGTTGGTCGGCCCTTCCTTAAACTGCAAACCCCAGGATTCCATAGGATGTTGAAAGTGAAATAATAGCACTATAACAGTATAGTGCAGAGATGGCCTTAATCTTGCTTTAACTGATACAAGCTACAGGCTCGGGCTAACTGTCCACAAAAGATCCATGGTATGATGTCCACAAAGATTAATTCCTGCAATTTAAGGTTTCCAGCAATGCCTCTTTATCACTGAAGCTTGTTCAGCATGCATCAACATGGCTATATTGTTCCTGCCTTGCATTATTTGCACTGATTGGTCATGTAGCAGAAGCTTGTACCTTTAAAAAGCATTGAAGCTCATTCTGGAAAGCAAATACAATGTCATTGACTTTGATCAGATAGTCCTGGGTTTAAACTCATGTGTAGCAGTGAAAGCCAGCAGGATCTTAATCAATTATCACTTAGCCAAACCTAGTGGGGATGGGGTAGGGAGGAAGATGCTGTATGGATGAATGCCTTAGCTTCTGTGTTAACCAGATGCAAAAGGGATTGATACAATTTGACATTGACTTATTAAGTGAGCAAGCTACTCCTGCCTTTGCTTTGTTGGGCCCTTGATATGAAATTAACTTCTGCTAGATATTTGTTTTTGTTCCTCACTTAACGAATTTGGCAAAATTGTTATTTACTAGAAAACTGGTATCTTCTGTGCTTGACTATGATCTTTATTTTATAACTCAACCACAGTAAGTGCCCTTAAAAAGCATCCATACAGAAAACCTGTGTGGAAATAGGATATAGATTTCCTTCCATTAAGGGCTGCCTTCAAGTGCAGCAGACGCTGACATCTCATCATGCCGTGGTCATCAATACCTCCTCAGATGCCTATAAAGAATGTGAGTGTGTGTGCATGCATGCCTGTGCGTTTTCCTCCTAGGCCTTGTGAAGCGTTCAAGAAATAAAAAGCCATTGTTCTAAAAGAGGCATCGAGATTCAAAATTAAATTGCATCCATGAGTATCTGCCAGACAAGCTATCAGATGCTATTCCTTTTAAATGTCTAATCTAACATTCTTTAGAGGCTCTTGAGCAAACAAAGGTTTATTCATGATGTCTCTCAAATGGCTCCTGTACTTTTTATTAACTTTCAAGATGGCTTAGTTTCATTTATAATAGGGATAACAAAATGATGGGCTATGGAGGGGAAGGATGGCCTGTATACAAAAAGATCCCATGGGATCCTCCTAGTGCCTATATGACAGAAAGCAGATTCTTGGCTAACAGTGCACTGTGGAAGGTGTAGTTCTGTTAAGGGCTTCTACAGGGTCATACCTCATGGCCCCAAGTACCCTAAAACACCATCAGCCAGCATGTCATACTGATAAGAGGAAGGAGTAGATTTCTTCTTTGCCACTACTGCTCCTCCCAGTTATGGAGAAAATTCATGTTTGGGCATTTAACATAGTGTTAATCTGAATATGTATGACCTATGCTAGTCCCACTCCTTATGTCTCCTTTAAGAGCATAGTCTGTAGAAGAGAATCCCATCCAGAAGCCTGAAAATCTAGGATTCCCAATGGCACAGACAGCCTCCATGCACAGAGGGAATTCCTCCTTAGACTCTTATGTTCTACAGGTGGTGAAGGACAATTGAAGGGATGGGACCAGCCTATTCCCCCTCTTAAGGAATTTAATTTAACTATATTCTGAATGCCCACATAAGGCTAAAGTATAGGACAGTGTTAGGAGGGATGTGGCTTTTGTAGATCAGAGAAAGAGTAGGTGTCATGGCAGCGACAGCTGATGGCTTCCATGTCAATGCAGTGGCGAATCTGCTTTACATTTCAGTCCAAAATGCTGGACCCATTTTGGTGACTAGGTCTGAGCACCTTGAATAACTCTTTACAACCCAGAGTACATTCATCAATAACTCCTTACAACCCAGAGTAGATTCATCAATCTCTGACAAGGAAGCCAACAACCACTAGTTCATGTTTCTGAAACTCCTTGAAATGCACATGTTGGGGAAGATCTCGGGTAATTTCTGTATTGAAGCGAGTTTCACAAAGCATGTTCAGGTCTACTCTCCATGGCCATTGGGTTCAGGGTTACTGCCTTAATTCTTAAAAAAAAAAAAAAAACGATCATGTTGAATGGGAAAGCCAGTTCTATAACATTAAGTTAAAGATCATGACAATAACATTATATATGAAAACATCCTTAGGTGAGAAAAAGACCACAAGGAGACCCTGTATTGCTTTTGTGCACCAAATCAGATACTATTTGTTCCAACACATTATTCCTGGAAATGTGTCATATTCCTCATTGTACTATGCAACTGACATTTGTTTTGTGTTGGTTAGCCAGCTGTACTTTATGCTAGATCTGGATGGAAAGTTTTAGCCCAGACTTTATTTGGATAGTAAAAAGTGTTTCTTTCATCAGAAACATTAACTGACAGAATTGCCTCAGCTCCTAAGAAATTATTACAGACATTCTGAGACAATAAAGATTTGAAACATGAAAAGAAAATGCTAAAAGAATTCTTGTGCCTGACAGTTCATTTCATTTCTTCCTTTGTTTCTACTACATTATTTAAGATGAAAATATGTGTCTTTTCTATGCCTTTCCTCACTTTAAACTAAATTGGTAAAAGAGAAACGCTTCTCAGAAAAGACAAGAAACAGTTTTGGATTGTTTCTAGAAACTTCCACACATTCCAGTTTCCACTTAACCCATTGATAGGCTATTTACTCTGGAGTAGTACCACTGAAGTAATTGATACTAACCTATAACATATTATTTTATGTAAATTGTTGTTGTTCTGCTATTTATACCCTGTATTTTGCCCCAAAATGGGACACTTTATTTTTTTTAATTCCTATTTTTTTTTTTTTTGGAAATGTGATGCTATTATCTCCATACCAGCTACCAAGGATATAGCTGTCTTCTGTAAGGTTTGCCCCCGTATTTTTGTAGGCATGTCTGTGTGCCTTGCTTTCAGAGATGGCCTTACCATTATAGGTAGGCTAATGTTGCTGCCCCAGGTATCAGATCTGGTATGTTACAGAAGGGCAGAAAATAATTAGTTATTTAGTAATTATTGTATTTTTACTGCTGTATAATTGCATTTTTACTAATATGGGGAAAAAGAGGTTGTTTTTCTTTTCTTTTTTGCTCATGTCTGTATCTTGTCTGTCTTGAAAGGCTATGCATTTTTACCTGGATAGATGTGGAGAGCACCATTTACGATTCTTTCTCACATAGCAAAATGTCTTGGGCTAGCCCTGACTCTCCTGAACTGCTTTGCAATCCTGAAAAGTCCAGATACTACAACAAACAACATTTGGGGTTCTATAAACCTTCACATTATAAAGGAGACCATTTAATAGTTCTTAGGAACTGCATATGAAAATACCAGTTTTTCCTTTTTTCTAGGAAAACGAAGGACATAATTACTGTTCTTTCCTTTGTAAAATCAGGATCCAGTATACTTCACAATCTATTTTTCCACGTTTGCTATGGTATCCTTGTGGGTTAAGCAATCAACACTCTCAAAAGAAGGAAGAGGACACACTGCTATGTTTGGCTATGGATGTAATGGAATGGTCATGAATGAATGTATCAAGGGGCAAAAAAACCCTATAAATCATTACATGAAGGTTCAATTCTGCTGTCTCCCACTGCCAGACTACCCTCTTTCCATTTGTCTAATTGCCTCTACTTAAACTTATACCAGGCATACTGTTTTTAAATGTAAAGGGAATGTTTTATTCTACAACTTTGTGAAGATTATTGAATTTGAAGTTTTATAGCAAACAGTCAGTTCTGCTTTGAATTTTCCATTCCCTAAGTGCCATGCACTCTTTGGATTACTGCATTGTGATTCAATCCAACAGAAGCATTCGAGCACTGCTAGCAAATATTCTAAATTCTCTACAGGAAGCCTGCATTGTTTCCTCTCACACAGAGAGATTCCCACTTCACACAATTCTTGTGACAACACATCTCTAAGCAAACCGAAGGAGGTTTTATTTTAAATTTATGTTTTCTTCTTATAGCATTCTAGATAGTTGTATCCTCTGTTTACAACTGTACAATTTCCTATGGGGATAGACGAATTGCTAGGCTATCGAAAAAACTGAATAGGTTGGACGTTAGTGTAGCTCTCTACTTGATATGTTTTCCCTGCTGGGGTGTATCTCGATAGAGATATGGAAGAGAAGGAGGGCATGTGGTGTGTGTGTGTGTGTTACTGCTTTAACAAGAATTTCTTTCTAGTATAATGAGAAGAGACTTCATCAGGTTTAGAAGTTGCTTTCAGTTTCATTGTTTGATGCAGAAGGAAGAGCAAGTAAATTTGGGATTAGGAATGTTATCTGGAATGGGAGAAAGCCTGGCTCAGTGTATCCATTTTTGGCCCACACTCTCAAAACCCTGTGATAGGATCACCTTAGGGTGTTGTAACGACTTGAAGGCATACAACAACGACAAAGTCCATGAATGAATCAGATAGGAGAACAAATGCTAGTGATAGGGAGAATGGGGCACAGCAGCACAGATCAATAAGGCACTCCTTGATAGAAAGAGGGTAACTAATCTAGAGGAAGAGAATAGGTAAAGGGAATTACATGCTGAAACGTGCTTTTCCTACTGACATCATGGCTTGGGAGGCGGTGTAGTTGTTATAGTTAAGAATGTGATCCCCGATATCTCAAGCATCTGGCTCACATCTCAGCTGTGCAATGAACAAATGAACTGGAAATTCAACTGGCACTGTCTTTTAGCTAGTGTGCTGCATTCTGACCTAAACTTGTCATCACCACTAGTTCACTGGTGTTTCCTGTTGTTTTAAAAGAAGGAGAAATACAGAAGGAGAAGTCACTTTTAGTCAGAGCTGGCTTGAGGCATTTTGCTGCCGAAAGAAGAGGACTCCATTCCTCATACAGAAGTGAAATGGATAATTTTGTTTTCCAACACAGCCCACATGGGCTCAGGAGAGCCTGGGGCAGTTGCAGCTACCACTACCTGGTAATATTTGCCACTTGAGATGGTTGCCTCACTTTGCCTAATGGTAGGGCTGGTTCTTCACTTATCTTTATTTATTGCATTGAAGAGGATATTTCAGCAGGTGCATTTTTCCTTATCCTTATTTAGTGATATTTCACCTGATTTTATTATATGTTCTCATACTTTAGGAAAAAACCCATAAATAATCCACAACCTACCAGTTTTAAGAAAGACCCTTTGTACAATTTCTAGAAAGCCCAAGAGAGGTATTAGCTTCTTTTGGTATATGATTGCTCTACAAGCAGAATTCTATGTTGTAGATTGGAATTGAAGGTTGATCTCTTTTCTGAAACATCAGGAGGCAACTGTTCCAAGGGAGTCCTACACAAGCCACCATTTTCCATGTTCCTACACAAGCCACCATTTTCCGTGTCCACCTTCTGCATATGTTACTGATCTACCTGACACAGTTGTTGTAAGGTTCAGTGAGTAAAATCCCACATAAAGAGTTTTGGTGATTTAATTATCATAATTTGAAACTACTGTAGAGCTTTTCATCTTCAGAGAGCCTTGAGAACATTAGCCAGTTTAATTAATTTCATTTTTGAGATGTTCCTTCTGCATTTCTTCCTTCACTGAACATGGTAAGTACAGGCAGTTACAGCTGTATTATAATTCTGAAGTTGTTATGGTAAAGATTTTGACAAGAACAGAGAATCCCTCATGAAAATAATCAGTGGTGCTAATTACATTGGAGATTAGATAGCAAGAGATGTTCACTTCTACTACTGAATACAGCATTGGTCTATTAAGGCTTGTACTTGAAGAATAAGTATCTAACTACATTTACAGTGTTGCTCATGATGGAGTGTAGCTTTGGCTGGAGCAGGGACACAGATTTTCTGGCATTACTAAAGCCGGTGAAAAAATAAAGCATGTTAACATGTAGCTAGAAGTTCTCTAAAGTTCATACTAAGGAACTAAACTAACTTTGAAACTTCTTACTTTTCAGATTTCCATTGGCTCTTGGCTCTTTCACTATTTGCTCATCCCAATTCTTATTTCAGAAGCAGGGACAAAAGAACAGAATGCGATGCTGGAAAGAAAGAGTTTCTTTCAGATTTGATTAGTCCTAAAAGGAACATGGTGTCACTTTTTTAAATTAATGTAGCCAATAGTACATTCTAGCACAGAATAAGATCAACAAGTCGTATCTCAGTAATTTACAACACTAAATTTTCTCTCTTTAATGGTGTCTAAAACTGGTTGAACTCAATAGGGAATACATTTTGTGCAACTACTCAGAGAGACATAGGGTTTTTGTCCCCTCTATGTGCAGTCTGAATGCCCAAAGAACTATTTTGCATTTGCAAAATAGCCCTTTGATTTTAAAAAAGCTGTTATTTTAAAAGCACCTGAAACAGGATATTTCAGAAGCAGAAAAAGGGAAGGAAATGCCAACCAAAATAAGCAAGGGGATATTTGCTATGAAGAAAAACTACAACCAGTGGCATATCTAGAATAAACTGTGCCTAGAGCAAGCATGGAAGTTGCGCCCCTACCTTCTTACCCCTACCCCCACCCCTCACCTCTACATACATGGCTTTTTGTTCCCCCTGGCACTGGTGCTTGGGGCATGTATCCTACTTGCCCCACCCTAGATACACCTCTGGTTACAACATTTGGATGTTTAATTTAGAAAAGGGAGGAATAATTGGGGAACTAAAAGTGGGCTCTGTGACTCAACAGCACAAAGATAGAGCATGCTTAATGAGAACTGCACATTGTCTTTTAGGGGAGAGGACAGAAGGGTAAGAAATTGTTGGGATGCAATGGAGTAAGCTGGATGAAGGAATATCAGGAGCACTCCATATGGCAACCATTTGTTGTTGGTTCCACTTGTGAAAATCCAGCCATCAATCAATCTCTTTATACTATGATTACTCAAAACGTGCCTCTTCAATTTGTTGGGTGCAGCATCTTTAACATGCCAATGCTATAGATTAGGGCTGGGGAACCTGAAGCACTGTGGCTGAATCCGTGCCTTCAGGGGTCCCAAGCTGACCTCCTTCCAAGTTCTCCAGAAAGCTACACCCCTTTCCCATCATAACATACCATTGGTGATTTCCCAGGCTTTACATATTTTCTGCCCTGCTCTCAAAATTTTAAGTGTCTCTCCTAAGGGTTAATTCTTGGCAGTAAGAAGCTTATATTAAATATTCTGGCATAAATATTAAATATTCTGGCATTTTTGATCCCACCCTTTTGCCTTTAATCCTGCCCATCCCTAGAATGTGGACTCCAATAATTTCACTGAAATTGAAGATCAAGAGGTTCCTGACCTTTGATGACCATAGACTGAACCTGGAACCTGGGGTATGGAAGGTCTGCCATCTGTCATTGAATTGTCTCTTCTCCCCGGTCAGGCTGGTTCCTGCATGAACTTCTTCAGACAGACACACAGGTAGCTACATAAAACAACATCCAAAGTATATGTTGCAGTGATAGCTTTGCAAGGCCAAACAAAACTGCACAAAATTAATCATGCTAGCTTTTGAAGCCCAAAAAACGAATCAGGGGAAGAAAAATGCCAGTGGCCATTTCCTCACTACTTACCAGACTTCTTGGCTCCCCAGTCCGGTCCGTGCTGCTCCAGAGCAGTGCGTGCTTGTTGCTCCGCACTGCTCTTGGGACGAAAATGGCGGCTTCTGGTTGGTTGCCAGCCTAAAGCCCGCCCCAGTAGATCGCAGTGGTGCGAGCCTGAAAATCTGCACCGGAGAGCGGGGATGGAATGCTGTGCTCCGTGTTTTTGAAAGATCTGTTTTAAGCAGTCTTTCAAAAGCACATTTGACAATGACTTGGGGTCGTTTTGGAGTGGACTGAGGTGTGGATCTACGTTAAGTAGGTCCGACCCAGTCCGCTCCCAGGTGCAGATGTCCTCCCTGGAAGATGCTCTGCACCATTTCTGTTAGCCTGTGCGGAAATGGCCAGTGTTAAGAGTTACAAGTCTACTTGCCTTGGCACACTACACTGCTATACTGCTATTATTCCACTTTCAACATCCTACGGAATCCTGAGATTTGCAGTTTAGGGAGTGGCATTTAACATTCTCAGTTAGAGAGCTCTTGGGCCTCCCAAAACTACAAACCCCAGGATTCTACAGGATGTAGCCATGGCAGTTAAAGTGGAATAATAGTGCTATAACAGTACAATGTGATAGGGTATTACATCTTGCTTAGAACAGAACAAATCACAATGAAAACAGGAATATGTTAGGGATTTTTTTTCTTTTTGGACCCTTCTTCCTTTTTAATCCCTCCCAGGAATTCTCAAGATAAATTAACTTTATCAGTGATTTTCATTAGCAGTATTTTATGAGCAGCCAAACATGAAATAGCTTTGCATCATTTTGGAAAAAAAAAAAATAGAAAAGACAACTTAATTTCTTTTCATTAGAAATTTTAGAAAACTATGTTCATGTTATAAAAAACATAGAGGAGGTGACTTAATTTGTTTGGCATCAGAAGGTTTAGGAAACTTTAGAATTTTTAATCCTTCCATGTTGTAATGCCGAGAACCTCAGGGAAGGCAATAGTCTCAGAATGGGTCTTTGCTCTCAACTACCTTCACAACTTTTCTTTTTCTTTCTCTTCTTTTTTTATTATTCTCAGAAACTGCAGGACCTTAAAATATGTTTCCCTTGGCAGCAACCTCTTTTTGTCTGCCATTATTATTTATTGCTTTGTATTTGGTTTATTAGGGAACCATTTTTTAAAAAGTATAGTATAATATTTTTGGAAGCTACATGGTAGGGACCAGCTAGCGTTTAGCTGTTGTTTTTTTTACATCTTCATTATCTTCCTGTCAGATGTTTATTTGCTTCCTTGGCAAGATGGTCATTAATGCCTCTTGGGTAGTTTGCAGTCTGCAAGGTTGCCAATATCTT